>JARBWK010000012.1:12928230-12972251 GCA_030556195.1 Anolis apletophallus
CCGCCCCCCAGGTCATCAGTGACCAGAACTCCGGCCCTTGGGCCAAAAGAAGTTGGACAGCCCTGGCATAATTCTATAGTGTAGATGTACGGTTATTCTTTCAATGTTGGTTTTAAGCCTCATTAACTATTAACCTATTAACCAGCGAGATTTCTTTTTAACGTAGCCCCCAAAAACACTATTTTCAAACAAAAGGACACCACAATGCTTGAGAAAACTCTAAAGTTTTCAGGAGTATAGAATAAAATGTTTAGGGACCAAAACCAGGAAATAAAAAAATAAAAAATGAAACCAGAAAAAAACCTGTCTAAATATGTCAATGAAAGAGAATGTGCTCTGCTTTGGGATGCCAGCTGGTACCAGGATATGTATAGATACCAAGTACTGTAAACCAGGGGTGAAATGGAATAGCCTAGAGCAGGGGTCGGGAACCTATGGCTCGCGAGCCAGGTGTGGCTCTTTTGATGATTGCATCTGGCTCGCTGCGTTTTGCGCAGGCAAAGCGTTTGGGACTCCCTCGCTTCGCGTCTGCGCAGTTCTTCTTTTCTCCATCTAGAATTCCAAGCTAAAGGAGCCGTGTGCGCATGCGCCCTGCGTCCTCCTTCCCCCTGTCATCTTGAAAGTGTTTGTGTGTGTGTTTGTGAGGAGGGAAGGAAGGAAGGAAGGAGGCTCCTCGTTCCTCCTCCTCCCGACGGAGGGAAAGCAACACAAAAACGGCGGAGGTGTGAGTCCGTTTCTTGGCAGCGCTTGGTATCCCTCAGGTGAGTGAGGAAGGCGGAGGCACCACTAGGAGCAACAATGCCAGGCCCTCAACGGGTCGCCCCTTATGAGGGTTTCTCGGCTTAACTGGCCAGTGGCCTCGCGCTCCTTTGGCCGAGGGGCACATGCACGGGACGAGAGGGAAGGAAGGACCCTCCTCAAGGGCTTGGAGTATGCCTACGCTCTTCACCAGCTGCACAGAGCAGCGCATTTCAGACTGAGACAGCTAACTGCCAAATATATTATAAGGCTCTCACTGAAATAAATTTCAAATATTTTGCTTTCATGGCTCTCTGAGTCAAAAGGTTCCCGACCCCGGCCTAGAGACAGAGATAACTAGTGGGCTGGTGCACTCTAACATATTCTTGTAGATCTGTGGTTCCAAACCTGTGGTCTATGGACCACCAGTGGCCCACAAGAACTAAAATATGGCCCGCAGCCCCGTCATTACTACATCATTGCAACGAGAGTGACTGGTCCCGTGAAACTCTCTTATAGTGTCGAGGCTTATTAAACATGGGTTTCTGTGGGTGAGCACATGGGGACTACTGCATGAAATATGTTCTGTATTTGAAACTAGAGCTGTGGTGGTCTATCCAGGGACGACCCCCGCGTCCTTGTACATTTGCGCGGCCGGCAGAAAGGTGTGCCACGGAGGTGTGCCGCGGCCGATGGGGCCAGCGGCGGCGGTGTGTGGCGGCGGTGTGGGCGTGGCGGCGGCGGTGAGTGACGCGGCGGCGGGGGGGGGGCGATAAAATTTCTTCGCGTACCCCCCCAAATTAGGTCGGGCCGCCCCTGGGTCTATCCAATGCCATTTTCTGAACATACAACCAGTGGGAGGGAGAAGAGGAAGAACATATTTTGAATGATATCTACCCTCTTTTGAATGCTGGTTATGGTTTAGAAATCCCTGCAGTCTGTCACATCCTAGGAGCATACACAATTTCCTATCTGAATTGATGGATGGCTCTGGGCTCTTCTTTTTTAAACGGAGAGGTGAAAATTTCCTATCAGAGGGGATGAGGATTGAGATACAAAGTGTGAGAGGGCTTGGTAGGATTTGTCATTATAATGAAATCACATTATGGGCTGCCATAAAGGCCACTGTTGAGAAGTAGACCATATTTTCAGTTTTTTGTGAAAGGTAACTTAAGATCTAGGCATGTCACCTAATGCAGTGTTTCCCAACCTTTTTTGAGCCGTGGCACACTTTTAGCATTAAAAAATACCCGGGGGCACGCCACCAACCAAAATGACACAAAATGACACTCTAACACAGTAAAGAACGGCTGGGGGATGGTGGCCTGCTGGGAGCAGCTGCTGGGAGTGCCGAAGCCGGTGGAGGGGGAGGAGCCAGGCCCCATGCCCCCTCCCCCCAGCTTCAGCTCTCCCAGAGCTTCTCCACCTTGAGGGGCAGTGCCAAGTCAGCGGTGGCAGAGCCAGCACAATGCTGGCTTGGCACTGCCCTCAAGGCTGGAGAAGCTGTGGGAGAGCTGAAGCCAGGGGAGGGGCCAGGTCATGCTATGCCCCGCCCCTCCCCCGGCTTCAGCTCTCCCACAGCTTCTCCAGCCTTGGGGGCAGTGCCAAGCCAGCATTGTGCTGGCTCTGCCACCGCTGACTTGGCACTGCCCCCTCAAGGTTGGAGAAGCTCTGGGAGAGCTGAAGCTGGGGGGAGGGGGAGGAGCCAGGTCATGCTATGCCCTGCCCCCTTCCCCCTGGCTTCAGCTCTCCCACAGCTTCTCCAGCCTTGAGGGGGCAGTGCCAAGTCAGCGGTGGCAGAGCCAGCACAATGCTGGCTTGGCACTGCCCTCAAGGCTGGAGAAGCCAGGAGAGCTGAAGCCGGGGAGGCAGGGCCAGGTCGAGCTATGCCCGCCCCTCCCCGGCTTCAGCTCTCCCACAGCTTCTCCAGCCTTGAGGGCAGTGCCAAGCCAGCGGTGGCAGAGCCAGCACAATGCTGGCTTGGCACTGCCCCCTCAAGGCTGGAGAAGCTGTGGGAGAGCTGAAGCTGGGGGAGGCGGCAGAGCCAGGTTGCGCCATGCCCCGTCCCCTCCCCCAGCTTCAGCTCTCCCACAGCTTCCCCAGCCTTGAAGGGGCAGTGCGAGCGAGGGGTGGAAGTCATGGCCCCCATCCCCGGCGCCGCTCTCTGCCATGACTCCCATCCCTCGCTTGCTGAAGCTGCGCGGAGGAGCATGAGCGGTGGACGGGCTTCAGTGGACGGGGCTCCTCCTCGGCACGGCTTCAGCGAGAGAGGGGCGAGAGTCATGGCGGGAGTCATGGCGGATTGGAGGCTGAAAGAGGTGGCGCCCTGGCCCCTTCTTCTTTTTCTTTGCCGCCGCCCGGCCCTTCCTGCTCCTCCCTAAGCAGCAGGAGTTTGGCAAGAGGAGGGGGAGAAGGAAGGGGGCAGAGAGCTTTTCTCGTGGCACAGCAGGAGGTCCGTCATGGCACACTACTGTGCCGCGTCACAGCGGTTGGGAAACACTGACCTAATGCATACTTAGGAGAAAGAGGTAACATCCATACAGGGGCGGTCTGAGGTAATTTCGCATGGTAGGCAAAAATTATTTCGCGCCCCCCCCAAAAAACACATTATTTTGCCCCGGCCCCCCAAACGGTATTTTTGCGCCCCCTCCCCAAATTTTTTTCTTGGTACCTTGCGCGCGCTCCTTCCATTCCTCCCACGCGCCGCCGCTCCTTGCCCTGTGCAATTCGAATGCCTTCGAAGGCCCCTCCTCGCGCTTCCTGGTTTCCCCTGCCAGCCCCACCCACGGGTTGTTGCAGAGGGCGGGAGAGTGCTCCGGAGGTTCTGGGCATGCGCGAAAATCTCCACGCATGCTCAGAAGCTGCTGCAGGCAGCAGGGAGGTTTGCTACGGCAGTGCAGCCGGCGGTGCGGCCGGCGTGGCGGCACCCATCCAAGATGGCGCCCCACGCGGCCACGTAGGTTGCTTACATGGACGGACTGCCCTGCATCCATAAAACAAGCATGCTAAACATTCCCACCAAAAATGTACCAAAGGCTATATACTAACCTTTCACAAAATATTCTCTGTTTGGACCAATCAAAGCATTGTATGGATATCCATAATATGCCAGGGTGTATGGATCACAAGAGTATACATAATTGGGCTGCTGGGTTACTTCGGTTGTTGTTGTTCCTCCGCTGCCGCCTCCTTTGGCTGCTTTCTGGTAACGTGTGTATTGCTCTTTGTCGACCGGCTTGGCTAAGGTCACTTCCAGGCAGGATCCTTCCAGCTCGGTGTTGTTGAGATTATTCATGGCCTGAACTGCATCTTCCCGGCTTGTGAAGTGTACAAAGGCGTAATCTCGTATTTTCTTCACCCTTTCTACGCAGCCAGGGTTGAACTGTCCAAACACTTTTTTAATTGTATCCTCTGCTGTTTCGATCATTAAATTCCTGACGTATAGAATTTTGACTGTCTCCATGACATCTTCGTCGACATCTATTTCCGGCTCAGCCCAGTCGACTGCAATCTGGTGCCCCCAAAGTTGGATCCTCCCAGGCATCAGTTTCCTCCTCGCCATCGCGGCGGCTCGGTGGCTTTCATACTCCACAAAGGCAAATCCTCGGTTCTTCATCTTATCTGCCGCGCTGGCGTATACGATGACGTCGAGCACACCTTCCGTCACCTTGGAGATCTCTTCTAGAATTTCCTCTCTCTTTTTCATCTTGGGGATCCCTCCAATGAAGAGCCTGCAGTTATCCACGCTGCAACACACTCCCAGCAGCCGACCGGGACGGATTTCGTAGTTGTTTAGTTCTTTGACGGCACGCTTGGCTTCGTATTTTTGAGTGAACATTACAAAGGCATAGCCACGATTTTTTCCATCAAAATCCATCATCAGGCGCATTTCATAGATCCGTCCCGCAGTCTCAAACACGGGGACCAGTTCGTCTTCGTAGACGTCGCGAGGAATTTTACCGACAAAGACTTCACATCCGCGAGGGGGATGGAGCCCTTCCCAGCCTGGTGGTGGCCCGCCATACTTGCGTTGCCCATTCTCTTGAATCAGATTATATCCCGTGCGCTCCATAAGTTGTATTAGTGCAGGTCCATTTGGCACATTTGCCAGTTCTTCAGGAATATGGACTTTATTTGCCGGCATTTGGGAGGAATCATTATTCATCCTTGCGGTTGAATCTTCAGCTGTCATTATGTTCTAATCATTCAAAATGTAGGAATACCTAGACAAAGAGATTATAAAAAAGAACATTAATTCATTTTTAACTATTTTCATGGATGAGATTGTGTTTGCTAAGGCAGTGTTTTTCAACCTTTTTTTGAGCTGCGGCACATTTTTTAAACGGACATGCTCCTCCAAAATTATGGCCCGGAGAACCCATACATTGTCACAATACATTGTCACTGAGTTCACGTGATACCTTCAGTATTCTAAAGCAGTGTTTTCAACCTTTTTTGAGCCGCGGCACATTTTTTACATTTACAAAATCCTGGGGCACAGCACCAACCAAAATGACACTCTAACACAGTAATACATATAGTTAATATGTTTTTAAATGTATTTATACACTCAGTGTGAAACCTGGGCCTGTTTCGATGAACACAACATAGATATCCTGGCACAAAACATACTAATACTAACCCAAAGAGGGACCATCAGTCAAAAAATTGATTTTGTCATTTGGGAGTTGTAGTTGCTGGGAGTTATAGTTCACCCGCAATCAAAGAGCATTCTGAACTCCACCAATGGCGGAATGGAAGCAAATTTCCCACACAGAACTCCCATAACTAAGAGAAAATGCTATAAGAGTTTGGTGGGCATTGACCTTGAGTTTTGGAGTTGTAGTTCACCCACATCCAGAGAGCACTGTGGACTCAAATAATGCTGGATCAGGAACTTGGCATGAATACTCAATATGCCCAAATGTGAACACAGATGGAGTTTGGGAAAAATAGACCTTGGCATTTGGGAGTTACAGTTTCTGGGATTTATAGTTAACACACAATCAAAGAGCATCCTGAACTCTTGCAACAATGGAATTGAACCAAACTTGGCCTATTGAACTCTCATTACCAACAGAAAGTCCTGAAAGGGTTTGCTTGGGAATTGACCTTAAGTTTGGAAGTTGTAGTTCACCTACACCAAGAGAGTACTGTGGACTCAAACAATGTTATGTTATGTTGTTGTTTGTTTTCTATCCAGAATCACAATGTTGGAAGGAGGCTCACCACTTTAAGGTCCCTCAAACAGACATGGGAAAACTTCAACTCCCACCATTCCTAACAGCCTGAGGCCTTTCCCTGTTTAAGTGGCTGGGGGGGGAGGAGGGCCTGAGGCTGCTAGGAATGGTGGGAGTTGGAGTCCAAAACACCTGGAAGGTCCAAGTTTGCCCATGCCAGCTTTCGACAGAGACCTCTTCCTCCCCCTTCCCCTTCGCGCCCTTTCTTCCCCCTCCTGCCGAACACTTACTTTTCTTCTACACTGCTGCTTCTGCCGCCATTTTGATCCGAGGGGGCAGCGTGAGCGTGTTCAGGAGGGGGAGGAGGAAGACGTGACCCGTGCGGGCGCTACTGCGCAGACTCGCCCCAGAGCAAAGCGAGGCAAAGAAGGGAGTCTGAGTGGAGAAGAAAAAGTGTTTGGCGGGAGGGGGAAGAAAGGGTATTGGAGGTTCCAATTTCCCACGGCACACCTGATGATTGCTCACGGCACACTGGTTGGGAAACACTGGTTTAATGTATTTGCAGCTTGCTAGAGGTTTGGCTGCATTCATTGGTCCTTGGTTTCTGTCTATCATCGTTTACAAAGCACAATTAAGCTCGCTCCACCCATTTTCCCCAGGGATTTGGGGGAGAGTGCCATTTTGCATCCAGTAGCTAGCAGAACTTCTACAGAGAGGATATGTTGGAAAGTTTGCCAGCCAGGCCTTGGTCGGGCTATCTTCCAGTACTATATATTAGGCCTGGCTGATCCATGGCTCTAAACCAGGGGTGGGCAATTATTTTTTTCCAAGGTGCCATACGAGAGCCAAAAATTATTATGGAGGGCCGCACCTAAAGACTGAACTACAATCTAATCTACATAATTTATTTATTTATTTACTATATTTACTATATATTACACATCATTAATATTAACATATTAATATATCAAGAAATATTCATATATTATTAGTATTAATATCATAATTATTATATTATAGTATATATATAGACATTATAATATATTGAAATTATAATATAATATTTATTTATTTATTTATTTATTGTTCATTTTTGTATTCCGCTCCTCCCAGCAGGCTCGGGGCGGATAACAATAAAAGATTACGCGGGCAACATGCTACAGCAAGTCAACATGCGGCCCTACAATTGGTAAAACAAAACATAAAACCACATTAAAACACAGTGCATCGTCAACACACGGAATTGGGAGGACATGTAGTACAGTTGGTTGGTCTAGTGTGCCTAGCTAAAGGCTAAGCCGAAGAGGGCCGTCTTGCAGGCCCTCCGGAAGGGGGCCAATTCCGAGATAGCTCGGGTACTGTCCGGGAGGGCATTCCAGAGCACCGGTGCCGCTACGGAAAAGGTCCTTTGTCTGGTCGTCGATAGGTGGCAGGAGCGGACTGATGGTATTAGCAACAGATTTTGTTCATCTGAGCGCAGTGATCTCGGGGGAGAGTACGGGGTAAGGCGGTCCCTCAGGTACGCAGGCCCTAGGCCGTATAAGGCCTTGAAGGTCAGAACCAACACCTTGAAGGCAATTCGGTACTCGATAGGAAGCCAGTGCAGTTGCCGGAGAATGGGTGTAATGTGCTCCCTCACCGGCACTCCTGCCAGCAAGCGAGCCGCGGCGTTCTGCACTAGCTTGAGTTTCCGGATTGTCGACAAGGGAAGGCCAACGTAGAGGGCATTACAGTAGTCTAATCTCGAGATGACCGTCGCTTGGATTACCGTGGCCAGGTCGTTCCTGGACAGGTAGGGCGCCAGTCGCCTAGCCTGTCGGAGGTGGTAGAATGACGTCCTGCTGACCACCGAGACCTGAGCCTCCATGGTCAGCGAGGAGTCCAGCAAAACCCCCAGGCTCTTAACCGATGGCGAGGGGTTACGCCGCTCGCCATCCAGGGTAGGCAACCGGTACCCACCCAGCCCAGGCCGCCCGGGCCACAGGATCTCCGTCTTCGACGGGTTCACCTTCAGCCGGCTGGCACGCAGCCAACCAGTCACGGCTTCAAGGCATAGATGGAAACAATCGGGTACGGAGTCCGGCCTGCCGTCCATTCTCAGCAAAAGCTGGGTGTCATCAGCGTACTGATAACACTCCAGACCAAAGTCGCGGGCCAGCTGGGCCAGGGGGCGCATATAAACGTTGAATAATAAGGGGGAGAGGATAGCCCCCTGGGGACCCCCACAATTAAGTGGAAGTCTCCGGAGACCTCCCCACCCCCCTCCACACGTTGTCCCCGGTCCCGAAGGAAGGAGGCCACCCATTTAAGGGCAGTCCCCCTAACTCCGGAGCCGGCTAAACGGTGGGTCAACAGTGCATGATCTACAGTATCAAACGCTGCTGTCAGATCTAACAAGACAAGCAGTGCTGATCCGCCCTGGTCCAGCTGGCGGCGAAGTTGGTCTGTAATAGCGACAAGCACGGTCTCCGTCCCATGCCCAATACGGAAGCCGGACTGGAAGGGATCGAGTCCAGCTGTGTCGTCTAGGAACCGCTGCAGCTGATCCGCTGCTGCCCTCTCAATTACTTTGCCTAGGAAAGGCAAGTTGGAAACAGGCCTGTAATTGGAGGGAGCCGAAGGATCTAAATTCGGCTTTTTCAGCAGCGGTTTCACCATGGCCTCTTTTAGTCCCCCCGTGAAGACTCCTTGCTCAAGGGAGGTATTTATGATCGTGCCCAGGGGGCCTCGTAGCCCCTCCCGGCAAGCTCTAACAAGCCAGGAGGGGCACGGGTCGAGGGAGCAAGTAGTTGGTCTAGCTGCAGCCAGTAACCTATCGACAGCTGCTGCGTCCAGCAGTTGGAAACGGGTGAAGGTGGGCCCGCCGAGTGGCGGCGGAGTCTCGAGTTCGCTAACTGTATCAAGAGTAGCGGGAATGTCCCGGCGGAGAGTCAAGATCTTGTCAGCGAAAAAGTTCTGGAAAACCTCAGCTGTTGGAGCCAAACCCCTATCGTTTGGGACAGTTGGGATTGTTGTCAAGGACCGAATTATCTTAAATAATTGAGCTGGGCGTGAACTAGCTGACGCTATCAAGGAAGAGTAGTGAACCTTTTTTGCTTCCTTGATAGCTTGCTCATAAACCTCCTTAAATTGTTTATAAGCTGATTTCGACGCTTCGTCACGGAGACTCCGCCACATGTCCTCTAGCTGTCTCTTTCATTACAACATTACATCCTCAAGAGAAGAAGGATCCCTAGATGGAATGGCCCAATGGACCCAGCCCAGAGGATGACAAAGCGGACCCAGCCACCGCCACAGCAGAGCAGACCAGAGCAGCAGACGATCGGAGACTGCAGGCCTCCACCCGCTCTCGCCCCCAGACGTTCCCCAGCTGATCACCCTGCCATGAAGTGCCTGCCACCCCAGCTTTGGAGTGCCTGCCATCTCGGGAGGCAATCTGGGCCTGCAGCGGAAGCAGTCGGCGAGCTGCGGCAGGTGATTGCCTGACGAACCGGAAGACGATCAAGTCTTCCGGGTCGCCAGGGCGATCAGCCGCCGCAGCTCGCCAACTGTTCCTGCTGCAAGCCCGGATCACCTCCCGGGATGGCAGGCACTCCAAAGCTATGGTAGTGTGGACTCAGAAAACCCAGTTCAAAACAGATCTTCTGTTATATGTTTCACATTTTTGTAGTGGGTAGGTAGATCATTTTGACTTGGTTGTTTTGTAAGTAGCTCGCATGCTGAAAAAGTGTGAGCACCCCTGGTCTAGTCCGTGCCCCCCCAAAACAGGCCATATACTTATGAACCTTTACTGAGTCAATCTATGCAGGCCCGGATTAGCCATAAGGCCACACTAGGCCAGGGCCTAGGGCGCAGCCCTGGGGGCAGCAAATCCAGACCCCCCAAAAAATTCCAAAAAAGGGCAATACTTGGCGCTTCTGCGCCTGCGCGCGGGGCGCCATAGACTCTTAGAGGCTGTTCCGCTGCCTCTGAGAGTCTATGGCGCCCTGTGCGCAGGTGCAGAAGCGGGCCGGAGATCGCCCTTTTTTTCTCAGGCATGGTGGCTTTAGGAAGGAGGGAGGAGCCATGGGGAGCCTCCCCGCAGCTCCTCCCTCCCTCCTAAAGCACCACGCCAGCCTGAGAAAAAAGGGCGCTCTTCGGCCACTTCTCAGGCCGGCATAGTGGCCTGAGAAAAAAAGGGCACTCTTTGGCCGCTTCTCGGGCCAGCATGTTGGCTTTAGGAGGGAGGGAGGAGCCGCGGGGAGCCTCCCCGTGGCTCCTCCCTCCTTCCTAAAGCACCACGCCAGCCTGAGAAAAAAAGGGCGCTCTTCGGCCACTTCTCAGGCCGGCATAGTGGCCTGAGAAAAAAAGGGCGCTTAGGCCGCTTCTCAGGCCAGCATGTTGGCTTTACGAGGGAGGGAGGGCCACGGGGCCTCCCGTGGCTCCTCCCTCCTTCCTAAAGCACCACGCCAGCCTGAGAAAAAGGGCGCTCTTCGGCGCTTCTCAGGCCGGCATAGTGGCTTTAGGAGGGAGGGAGGAGCCACGGGGAGGCTCCCCGCGGCTCCTCCCTCCCTCCTAAAGCCAACATGCCGTCCCGAGAAGCGGCCGAAGAGCGCCCTTTTTTTCTCAGGCCGGTGCGAGGAGGAAGGGGCGGAGCCGCGGAGGGAAGCCCTGCTCTCGGGGCTGCTGCTGCACCTGCGCGGCATCGGCTCCGGGGGTGGGACTTTCCTCCTCCTCGCGCTGGCAAGTCGGAGCCGCGGGCGGAGGCGGAGCCGCGGTGGGGCAGAGGCGGAGCCCGCGGGTAGGGGCGGAGCCTTTGGCCTAGGGTGCCAAAAAGGCTTAATCCGGGCCTGAATCTATGTGTGCAGATTTACCACAATGTACTGCAAGCAGGGAACTAAAGCACTGTTCAGAGCAAATATTTCAGCACTTATTGTATAAGAAAGTTAAATTTGCAACCGAACAACTTCCCTATAAGAAAACAGAGCTTGGAAAGGTTATTTCTTTGGACTATAATGCTAAGTCAGTGTTTCTCAACCTTCCCAATGCCACGACCCCTTAATACAGTTCCTCATGTTGTGGTGACCCCCAACCATAAAATCATTTTCGTTGCTACTTCATAACTATAACTTTGCTACTGTTATGAATCATCATGTCAAATGTATTTTCATTCACCGGACCACATTTGGCACAAATACCTGATATACCCAAGTTTGAATACTGGTGGTGTTGTGGTGGGTGATTTTGTCATTTGGGAGGTGTAGTTGCTGGGATGTATAGTCAGGGGCGGTCTAAGGTAATTTCGAATGGTAGGCGAAAATTATTTTGGCGCCCCCAACATAATCCCCCCAACATTATTTTGCCCCAATTCAGGCGGTACCTTGCGTGCGCTCTTTCCATTCCTCTCCTCGCCTCCTGGTTCCCCTGCCAGCCCCACCACGGGCGTTGCAGAGGGCAGGGCAGCGCTCCCTTGCCCTCTGCAGCGCCCATGGGAGGGGCCGGCAGCGGGAACCAGGAAACGTGAAGGCTCCTCGCTCTACAATGCCCCGCGGAAACGGTGGCGCGCGGGAGCGGCTGCACCCGGCAGGCGGGAATTCGCCCCACAATGCCCCCTTCCAAGATGGCGCCCTACGCAGCCGCGTAGGTCGCTTATATGGTGGGACCGCCCCTGTGTATAGTTCACCTGCAATCAAAGAGCATTCCGAACCAACGATGGAGTTGAACCAAACTTAGCACACAGAACTCCCATGACCAACAGAAAATACTGGAAGGGTTTGCTGGACATTGACCTTGAGTTTGGGAGTTGGAGTTCACCTACATCCAGAGAGCACTGTGGACGCAAATAATGATAGATCTGGATCAAACTTGGCAAATACTCAATATATCAAAATGTGAACACAGGTGGAGTTTGGGAAAATAGACCTTGATATTTGGGAATTGTAGTTGCTGGGATTTATAGTTCACATATAACCAAAGAGCTTTCTGAACTCCACCAACAATGGAATTGAACCAAACTTCCCATACAGAACCCCCATGGCCAACAGAAAATAATGTATTTTCTGATGGTCTTTGGCGACCCCTCTGACACCCCCATAGGGGTCCCGACCCCCAGGTTGAGAAGCACTGTGCTAAGTACTCCAAACATCTGAAACTAACTTTTAAAGACATCGGGAAAGCATGTCTCCCCTCCCCGTGCCTGTTTTTCCTCACATTTGCACATTTACTCATAGTTTCTTGGCAGATTTTAGCAGCTATATAAATATGGCAGTGAAGCTCTGTAGTTTCAAAATAAATGAAAATACTGTACCCTATTTGAAAATAAGGCTATCAGTAAATAATTTCAGTGTGTGGGAGAAGAAAAGGGGGATTAAAAGTCTAATACGTCAACACTAAAAATATTACAAGGCCCTGGGATCAATCTTGTTACACTGCCATTTTCTCAAAGGTCATTTTTGATCAGAGTTCAATTTAATAACATAATCTGTACCATATTTCACATAATGACTTATTGTCATTTCACATTCTTCTTGCAAAGAACGGATTCTGCAGAAGATCAGGGAAGTTGTTTTCTATCCCTGCTGCAAGTGCGATTCCCCAATACAACCAGTTTCCATTAAAAGCCTCTGTGGAAAAAGGGGATATAAAATATTGACATGGTTATTTATTTATGGCCTTTCCATTATATTTAGTAATGACTAGCTGCGCCCTGCCACGCGTTGCTGTGGCCTATAGTAAGAATTTTCTAAGTAGAGGTAGATATCTGGACTATTATGAAAGAGAGGTACCTACCTATTCCTTCCCCCATTTTTCTTCCCCTTCCTCTCCTTTCTTCCTTCTCTACCTCTTTCTTTTATTCCTTCTTTCACTCTATGGTTTCACCCTTCCTTCTTTCTTTCCTTCTTTCCCTCCCCCTTTCTCTACTTCTTCATTTGTCTCCTTTCTTCCCTCCCTGTTTCCTTCCTTCTTTCACTTTTTATTTCCTTTTCTCCTCCCTTCCTTCTTTACCTCTTTCCTGCCTTTCCTTTTTCTTTCCTTTCTACTTTCTCTTCTTCCTTCCTTTGGTACCTCTTTCTTTCTTTCTTTCCCTCTTTCCCTCCCTACTTCTCTCTTTCCTTCCTTCCCCCTTTCCCTCTTTCATTCCTTCCCTTTTTCCCTCCCTCCTTTCTTCTCTTCTTCCTTCCTGTCTGTTCTCCCCAATACCATGGTAGAGTCCCTTCTAACTCTATTCTATGAGTGCCTTTAATATAGTAATACATAGTAGTAACATTATCTTATGTTTGTATGTATGTATGTATGTGTGCAGAGGGCGGATATGTGGTAGCTTTCCACTGTGGTATTATTTGCATATGGCTTCTGATTGGCCAGTGTCAAAATTCTAAGACTCTGAAGTGGCTGAGAGGGGAAAGGCAAGGGCCAGAGGCTGTCAGAAATGATGATTGGTTGCCACTGTGGTGTTATTTGCATATGGGTTCTGATTGGTTCACCTGAACATTCTAACATTCTGAAGTGGCTGAGAGTGGAAAGGCAAGGGACTTAGTGGCATCTTCTACTTTTTTTAGGATTTAGGATTTGTAAGTTATTTTAAGTTATTTTTTTTGTTGGTCACACCTTGCATTGGAAGACATTTTGCTGACAAATTTGGTGTGGTTCCGTTCAGTGGTTCTTTTGTTTACTTCAGCCTCATTACGGACAGCCCTAAACAGTTCTGGTCCAACTTACCTGTCTGAACGCATCTCTCCCTAAGAACCATCAAGATGTTTAAGATCATCTGGAGAGGGCTTACTTTCGGTCCCTCCTGCTTCGCAAGCGTGACTGGCGGGGACGAGAGACGCGGCCTTCTCAGCGGTGGCTCCTCGGCTTTGGAATGCCCTTCCTAGTGACATCAGATCAGCCCCCTCCCTCCTAACATTTTGTAAGAAAGTCAAGAATTGGCTGTTCAAGCAGGCATTCGCAGACAAACTTTAATTAATTGAGACCAATGGAATATTATGACGATGCAACGGCAACCGATTTTAAGAATGAGATGCTGAGATATGTATTTTGTAGTTTTTAACTGTTAAATTGTATGGTTTTTATATGGCTGTTTTTATCATATTATGATGTGGGCACTTTTTGCCGCTTGTTCACCGCCTCGAGTCACCTTCGGGCTGGGAGAGGCGGTATATAAGCATATTGCGTTGAGTGTTTTAGTGTGCTAATGTTTTTTTTCTTTTTTTTAAATGGTGTTTTAACATGTTTTAGTCTGAATTCTGTGTAAGTCGCCCCGAGCCACCCGGGAGTGGCGACTCACAAGTTTGAATAATAAATAAATAAAAAAAAATAAAATAAATAAATAAATATCCGATATTCGGTGTTTCTCTTTCAATTTGCCTATTCATTTGTTGTTCATTTGGTAAGTTTTTCACTGTGAGGTTATTTGAATATGTGCATTGCCCACCAATTTACTGATGGGCGACTATTTATTTTATCCACTTGCTATCTAAATATGATAAAGTGCAATGTTGATAAACTTCAAAATGATGTTGACATGGCAGCCTTTGATATGATGGAGTTGCATGCTTTCAAATGTGTGTCAGTTGACGCGTACATTTTCTAGAAAGCAAACTTACTGGGTGAAGAGGCCCTTCAGTAAAGTCTTAAATGAGATGTAAAGGGGGGGGGGGGGGAATGAATTAACGAAACTATTAATCAGTGCCTTTGTAGATCCGGCAATACTTTGTATGACTGACATGGGAAAGAACTGCTTCTGCCATCTGGCAGAGTATTTAGGAAGTCATTTCCCCTTTTCTCCCCAACAATATATGTTTTCTTTGTGATATGGAGAAAAGGCTGAAGGATTTGCAGGTACTCCACAAGCAATGGGTAGTAATGTAATTGTAGCCCCTTGAAACGACCACCGGCCACTGCATTGTGCGTAGAACTCCCTTTGATTTTAGGCACACAATGAACACACAAGTCAAGCTACGTTACAGGAAAAATTGCTGTCTGAATCATGAGTGCGCTAATACCCTAGTATTAGTTCTAGTTCAGAGTTTACAATTTATTTACTCCATTTCCCAGAAACGTTCAACCAGTTGAGTAATTATGGGAATTGTAGTCCAAAAAAACTCCCCACAAAACAACTTCCCTTTCCACGCTTGCCAGGATATATAAAAATGTAAACCAGAAAAACAACGGTGGAAATAAAGTCTAATATGACCAGGCAATAATATCTAAGTGTTTGTGAAAAATATTAGGATCATGCATACGGTTTGTTGGTATCACAAAATATATTTTCCATCATTATTCCGTCACGTTTGAGAAAAACCTGATATCAACCAATGTGAACAAGCTGCCAATAGTCTGGTTTAGTCCCACAAGCAGTAAGTAAAGGTCCGTGAGAGTAACCAAACGGAGTCCCTGTTCGTATAATTGTCCACTATAGTCCAAAGATTGGGAGATAGTCCACGGGTGGGGTGTGAGGTACTCAAACGGGCGGGGTATAATCCAAAAGACGCAAGCACTAAAGCCTGGAAACGGAGCGGAATGCTCCAACAGGGAAAATTCCCAGGACGCGCTGAGGAGAGGCGGCGTGGGCGTCTCCTCCAAGTAGATGCTGCGTTGTCACTTGAGCCGCTGAGGAGAGGCAGCGTGGGCATCTCCTCCTAGTAAATGCTGTATTGACACTTGAGCCGACGGCAAACGGATGCTCCGATATCGCGGCCACACAGAAACCGTTTCGGAATCCTTTCTCAAGGCTCATCTATTATATAAAGGAGGTCCCGTCATGGAACGACCGTCCTAGGCAGAGAAACCTTACAAGGCAGAGACACCAAAACAACGATACAAAAAAACCTACATTTCCCAGCGTCCTCCGCGGCTGCCAACAACTCTCCCAGCCTCTACATTCTGACAACATGTTTGGCTGCCAATGAGGGAGTATTTGCGTAACGCCTCTATTGGCCAACCAACATGAACATTCCGACCCATAATAAACTGGCAGAGGAGGATAAGGCAAAGGCCTGAGGCAGTCGCCAACACAAACACCCAATTCACTTCCCACAGAAAATTTAAACCCCTACAAATCACAGACCACGCCCAAAATTGACAGTAAGGCTTCATTAACTTGATTTCCCTGACTAGGCCTCACTTAATGGGATGCTGCTTACGCTCTGAATTGACAGTAAGGCTTCATTAACTTGATTTTCCTGACTAGGCCTCAACTCATTGGACATTGTGTATGGCCTGAATTGACAGTAAGGCTTCATTAACTTGATTTTCCTGACTAGGCCTCAGCTCATGGGACATTGTGTATGGCCTGAATTTACAGTAACCTACCTTGGCACACAGAGCCCCTGTGACCCACGCTACATTCTACTACAGTTTGGAGGAGGGTGGACCATGGATGATGGGATTTGATGTACCTCCATGGATTATTCCTCAGCGCGTCCTGGGAATTTCCCCTGTTGGAGCATTCTGCTCCATTTCCAGGCTTTAGTGCTTGTGTCTTTTGGATTATACCCCGCCCGTTTGAGTACCTCACACCCCACCCGTGGACTATCTCCCGATCTTTGGACTATAGTGGACAATTATACAAACTGGGACTCCGTTTGGTTACTCTCACGGACCTTTACTTACTGCTTGTGGGACTAAACCGGACTATTGGCAGATTGTTTACATTGGTTGATATCGGGTTTTTCTCAAACGTGACGGAATAATGATGGAAAATATATTTTGCGATACCAACAAACCGTATGCATGATCCTAATATTTTTCACAAACACTTAGGTATTATTGCCTGGTCAGATTAGACTTTATTTCCACCATTGTTTTTCTGGTTTGTCTACCAGCCCACTCGTAGTTTCTTTGTATATATAAATGTATCCATAGAAAAATAAGATGAAAATTGTGTTCTGCCTCCGTTTTCTTATTAAACCTTTGCATTTATCTTCCTATTTCTAGAACTGTACTAATGTTTTATTCAGCATTACATTCCAGTTTGCTTCCAAACATGTTCCGCTTCAGCTGTTTTTAAAAGAGGGGACATTGCGAGCCTTACGGGTTGGCTGGTTCCAGCCATGTCAAGGGCTTCAATTGAAAAGGAAACAATAGCTGGTGGACAGCAGTCTGCTCTTCTGTAAATATGTTTCCCAAACGAGGTGTATTTGAAGAGCAGAACACAAGGTTTGAATCAAGGAGAGGATTTCAGAAACGAGGAAGAGCTAAACGAGTTTCTTATCACAAACTCCCCAAGCATAAAAAGAGGCCACTGTGCCGTCGCATCCGGGCTGTACATACCCAGTAAAGGGCAAAGACGTGGTCTCTCTATACCGGAGGATTGCTTCTTGCCTTCCTTTAGAGCAGTGGTTCTCAACCTTCCTAGTGCCGCGACCCCTTAATACAGTTCATCATGTTGTGGTGACCCCCAACCATAAAATTATTTTCGTTGCTATAACTGTAATTTTGCTGCTGTAATTAATCATAATGTAAATATCTGATATGTGGGATATATTTTCATTCACTGGACCAAATTTGGCACAAATACCCCATACGCCCAAATTTGAATACTGGTGGGATTGGGAGAAGGGTTGATTTTATCATTTGGGAGTTGTAGATGCTGGGATTTATAGTTCACCCACAATCAAAGAGCATCCTGAACTCCACCAACAATTGAACCAAACATGGCACACAGAACTCCCATGACCAACAGAAAATACTGGAAGGGTTTGGAGGGCATTGACCTTGAGTTTGGGAGTTGTAGTTCACCTACATCCAGAGATCACTGTGGACTCAAACAATGATGGATCCGGACCAAACTTTGCATGAATACTCAATATGACCAAATGTGAACACTGGTGGAGTTTGGGGAAAATAGACGTTGACATATGGGAGTTGTAGTTGCTGGGATTTATAGTTCACCTATATAGTTCAAAGAGCATTATGAAACCCACTAACGAAAGAATTGGGCCAAACACACACAGAACCCCCATGACCAACAGAAAATACTGTATTTTGTGATGGTCTTTGGTGACCCCTCTGACACCCCCCTCATGACCCCCCCAGGGGTCCCGACCCCCAGGTTGAGAAACACTGCTTTAGAGCATTGTTTCCCAACTTTTTTTGAGCCGTGGCACATTTTTTACATTTACAAAATCCAGGGGCACACCACCAACCAAAATGACACAAAATGACACTCTAACACAGTAATACATATAGTTAGATTCCCAGTTATCACAGCACAACTCGCAGCATAACACCTTTGGTTGTGGATCAGATGACCAGCATCCTTGAAGCTGTACTATCAAGAGTGACTATTCATTCAGATGCAGGGCTCAAATACGCATTAAGTGTAGCTAGCTAAGAATATTATAAGGTCGGGTCAATAAGTCTGTGACTTTTTGAATTTCCCGCCTTTTAACTGAAAGGGAAACACTGCTCCTGTCAACAGGCACCTGTCAGTTGACGCCTGTCAAATTTGAACAAGCTGCGTCATTTAGTTTGTGTTTGACAGCTATTGATAGCAGACTAGCGCGTGATTTGAGGAGAAAATGGAGAAAAGTGAATTTTGTGTGCTCATTAAGCATTATTTTTTATGGAAAGAAACCATCACTCAAACCAAGGCTAAGCTTGATAAATACTATGGGGACTCTGCACCATCAACTTCAATGGTGAAAAAGTGGTTTACTGAGTTTCGTTGTGGCTGTACAAACACGGAAGATGCCGAACGTTCTGGATGCCCAGTTGAGGTCTCTACACCCAAAACAATTGAAAAAATTCATGATATGGTGTTGGCCGATCGGAAATTGAAAGTGCAAGAGAGTGTGGAAGCCATAGGCATCTCACATGACTCAGTGGATTCAATTTTAAATGATCACTTGGGGATGAGAAAGCTTTCCGCAAGATGGGTGCCGCGTTTGCTCACAATCGACCACAAACGCAATCGTGTGACAATTTCGCAGGAGTGTTTGCCGTTGTTCAACTGCAATATGGGAGAGTTTTTGCTCCATTTCGTAACCGTGGACGAAATGTGGATCCACCACAACACACCCAAGACCAAACAGCAGTCAAAACAGTGGGTTTCTTGGGGTGAATCGGCGCCAAAGAAGGCCAAGGTGGGTTTGCCAGCCAATAAAGTCATGGCGACCGTTTTTTGGGATGCACGCGGTATAATCCACATTGACTACCTTCAAAAGGGTAAAACAATCAATGGCGAATATTATGCCAGCTTATTGGGTCAATTTAATGAGGATTTCGTTTTTTAAAAAAAACCCAACCCGACTGCATTTGGCCAAGAAAAAAGTTCTTTTGCACCAGGACAATGCAAGGGTGCACACATATGCAGTTGCCATGGCAACAATCCATTAATTGGGATACGAATTGCTCCCTTATCCGCCCTATTCTCCGGATTTAGCCCCGAGTGACTATTTCTTGTTTCCAAACCTGAAGAAATGGCTCGGCGGAAAGAGATTTGACTCCAACAATGAAATCATCTCACAAACAAATTCCTATTTTGATGACCTCGACAAATCTTATTTTTTTGGAAGGGATAAAAAATTGGAGAAACGTTGGACAAAGTGTATAGAGCTCAAAGGAGACGACGTTGAGAAATAAAATGATTTTTTAAATCCAAAAACCTGTGTTTTGTTCAAAAAGTCACGGACTTATTGACCCGCCCTCGTATATTCGCGTTTAACCCTATTGTTATCCACTGCTTATTTGTCTCTTTGTTTCACGTACAGACACATACACACCCATCCCATCCCCCGTTCACAATTTGGACTCTTTCGTAATCTCGACCTTGCACCCCAACGAAGGTATCATTTAGTTATTCATTAAACTCGGGTGCCAGTGGCCAACTTGCACCGAACACGCTCTGAACTGCCTGGCATTGCCTCTGTGCAGAAAAGGAGGCACACCAAGCAATCCCCACCGCTGTGGAAACATATCATATCTGAAGAACCGAGAAGCAAAGCGCAGCAATTTGTGCCTGATCTCTGATCTGTGAAATTTGTGCAAACCTTTGAACCTCTGGCCGAAACTTGGAAATAGTTACTAGCCCCGCTGAGCAAAGTGCCAGATTAGATTACCTTTGCCCAGGGTTGTTATACATTTTGTAAAAATGTTTAACCAGCCCAGGAGACCTTTGAAGGGGACGTATGATGAGGTCGGGGGGAGGGGGGTGTCAGTAGAAACTACACCCCAGTTCAAAGTGTAATTTCGATTGAAAATTCATCAGAGACTTTGGAAGTTAACATGCCACTGACTCTCCAAAACAGTGTTTCCCAACCTTTTTTTTTGGAGCCGCGGCACATTTTTGACATTTACAAAATCCCGGGGCACACCACCAACCAAAATGACACAAAATGACACGCTAACATAGTAATACATATAGTTAATATGTTTTTAAATGTATTTGTACACTCAGTGTGAAACCTGGGCCTGTTTCGATGAACACAACATGGATACAAAACATACTAATACTAACCCAAGGAGGGCCATCAGTCAAAAAATTGATTTTGTCTTTTGGGAGTTGTAGTTGCTGGGAGTTATAGTTCACCCGCAATCATAGAGCATTCTGAACTCCACCTATGATGGAATGGAATCAACCTTCCCACACTGAACTCCCATAACCAAGAGAAAATACTATAAGAGTTTGGTGGGCATTGACCTTGAGTTTTGGAGTTGTAGTTCACCTATATCCAGAGAGCACTGTGGACTCAAATCATGATGGATCTGGACCAAACTTGGCATGAATACTCAATATGCCCAAATGTGAACACAGATGGAGTTTGGGGATAATAGACCCTGACATTTGGGAGTTACAGTTTCTGGGATTTAATAATAATATAGAATGTTGTATTATATTATAATGTCAATATATTATAATATAATTATATTGTAATGTAGTGTAATATAATTATGATATAATATTGTAGGAGTATGTACTATAACAGTGTTTTTCAACCTTTTTTGGGCCGCGGCACATTTTTTACATTTACAAAATCCTGGGGCACATCACCAACCAAAATGACACAAAATGACACTCTAACACAGTAATACATATAGTTAATGTGTTTTTAAATGTATTTATACACTCAGTGTGAAACCTGGACCTGTTTCGATGAACACAACATAGATATAATGGCAGGAATGGCAGAAAGACACAAACTTCCCACACAGAACTCCCATAACCAAGAGAAAATGCTATAAGAGTTTGGTGGGCTTTGACCTTGAGTTTTGGAGTTGTAGTTCACCTATATCCAGAGAGCACTGTGGACTCAAATCATGATGGATCTGGACCAAACTTGGCATGAATACTCAATATGCCCAAATGTGAACACAGATGGAGTTTGGGGAAAATAGACCCTGACATTTGGGAGTTACAGTTTCTGGGATTTATAGTTGACACACAATCAAAGAGCATCCTGAACTCTTGCAACAATGGAATTGAACCAAACTTGGCATATTGAACTCTCATTACCAACAGAAAGTCCTGAAAGGGTTTGCTTGAGAATTGACCTTGAGTTTGAAAGTTGTAGTTCACCTACACCCAGAGAGCACTGTGGACTCAAACAATGTTATGTTATTGTTTGTTTTCTATCCAGAATCACAATGTTAGAAGGAGGCTCACCACTTTAAGGTCCCTAAAACAGGCATGGGAAAACTTTGGCCCTCTGGGTGCTTTGGACTTCAACTCCCACCATTCCTAACAGCCTGAGGCCCTTTCCTGCTTAAGTGGCTGGGGGGGGGGGGGAGAAAGAGTTTTGGACTTTCAAAATTTCGTTATAAATGGCAGTTCCTAATTGGTTCTGTCTTAAAAATCGCCAATAATGAAATAATAATGAAATTTTGAAAGTTTTGTTAGAGTTCTGAAATGTTCACCACCAGAACTTTAGCAACACTGTAGAAGCAAAGCACCAGCGCCACCTAGTGTTCACCACCAGAACTTTAGCAACACTGTAGAAGCAAAGCACCAGCGCCACCTAGTGTTCACCACCAGAACTTTAGTTTTGTAAGTACTTTAGAACCATTTAGAACCATGGATTGGCCAGGCCTAGTAGATAGTGTACAGTCCTCTGTATCCACACATAATATGTTCTACACCCCCCATTACATGAAACCATGGATAATAGCAACCCTATATTTTGCCTATTCTTTGACCAGAAGCATCCTACAGATTCATGCCTATAGAGACCCATAAACACTTCTGGGAAGGGGGTATTTTGGGGAATATGGGTAAATAAAACCATAAATACTGCATCTATGGAGAAGGGGACTGTACTGTATACTTTAAATGTACTGATAAATCCTATTAGGCTGTATCTCACCTATCATTTCATAATATATTCCAATTCGATTTGTGTTGGCTGCAGAAATTTTGTCATTTCTCCCTCCAGTAAAATTTCTCCCTCCGCATCTCAACTGTGGCTGGCGGGGACGAGAGACGGGGCCTTTTCGGCTGTGGCCCCTCCGTCTGGGGAATGCGCTTCTGAGCGAAATACGATCAACCTCATCCCTCCTGGCATTCAGGAAGAAGGTATAATCTTGGCGATGGGACCAGGCCTTTGCACAGTAACTCAATGCAACACTTTACCTGGAATGGACTGATGATGACGGACGTAAGAATACGGCTTATCGCTTATTGATTGGTGGATACAGACGGAATATTTTAATCTAGATTGATTGTTGATCGTTTGTTTAACTGTTACTGTTTTTAAATTCATTTGTATTAATGGTTTTATATTATTTGTTGTTTTCCGGCATCTAATTGCGGCTTTGCAAGTTGCTCTGAGTTCCCATCCCCCCCCCGCGGGGGGGGGGGGGTGTTGAGAAGGGGGGGGGGTAAAAATATTTATTTATTTATTTAAAATTATTGTACCCTGACCTTCTCACCTCTATAGAGGGACTCAGACTGGCTTACAGCAATAATTCAATGCTACACAAATTAAAACCTGTTACAACAACGATATTAAAAACGTAAACACCAAATTACACACATACAAATACATTGCCAATTCAAGCAAATTCAACTCAATCTGAAAACGTGGTCACTCAATTCATACTATAATCAATCACAGCCTAATCTGGGAAAGCTTCGTTCCACATCCAAGCCTTCACCCGCCTCCTGAAGGACAGCAGGGAAAGGGCTGATCTAACATCACTTGGGAGAGAGTTCCACAGCCGAGGGGCCACCACAGAGAAGGCCCTGTGCCTCGTACCCACCAGCCGTGATTGCGAAGAAGGTGGGACCGAGAGCAGGGCCTCTCCGGAGGATCTTAATGTCCTTGATGGTTCATAGGGGAGAATCCGTTCGGACAGGGAAACTGGGCCGGAACCGTATAGGGCAGTGTTTCTCAACCTTCCTAATGCTTCCCCCTTAACATGTTGTGGTGACCCCCAACCAAAACATTATTTTCATTGCTACTACATAACTGTAATTTTGCTACTATTATGAATCAAAATGTAAATATCTGAGATGTAGGATGCGTTTTCATTCACTGGACCAAATTTGGCACAAATACCCAATATTCCCAAATCTGAATACTGGTGGGGATGGGGGAATATTGATTTTGTCATTTGGGAGTTGTAGTTGCTGGAATTTATAGTTCGCCTACAATCAAAGAGCATTCTGAACTCCACCAACAATGGAATTGTACCAACCTTAGAATTCCCATGACCAACAGAAAGTGTTTCCCAACCTTTTTTGAGCCACGGCACACTTTTTACATTTACAAAATCCTGGGGCACACCACCAACCAAAATGACACAAAATGACACTCTATCACAGTAATACATATAGTTAATATGTTTTTAAAATGTATTTATACACTCAGTGTGAAACCTGGGCCTGTTTCGATGAACACAACATAGGTATCCTGGCAGGAATGGCAGAAAGACGCAAACTTCCCACACAGAACTCCCATAACCAAGAGAAAATACTATAAGAGTGTGGTAGGCATTGACCTTGAGTATTGGAGTTGTAGTTCACCTACATCCAGAGAGTACTGTGGACTCAAACAATGATGGATCAGGATCAAACTTGGCACAAATACTCGATATACCCAAATGTGAACACTGGTGGAGTTTGGGGAAAATAGACGTTTGCAATTAGGGAGTTGTAGTTGCTGGGATTTATAGTTCGCCTACAATCAAAGTGCACTCTAAACCCAACCAATGATAGAATTGGGCCAAAATTTCCACACAAAACTCCCATGACCAACAGAACATACCGGGTTTTCTGACGGTCTTTGGTGACCCCCTTGTGACCCCCCCCAGGGGTCCTGACCCCCAGGTTGAGAAACGCTGGTATAGGGTTTAAAATACTGTAAATAAATAAATAAAATTGCAATTCACCACTTTACACACACTTTTTGAAGATTTAAATTACGCGTAAACGCAAAGCCGCCTAAGACAGGCCTGACAAACAAAGCAGCCATTTTGGAGATTATATTAGAACAAATGCTGTTTGCGAACCTTATCTAGGCAGCCTTGGAAACGACAAGGATAGCGGACGACAGTTTAGGAGAAAGCTGCCATCCCAGGATAGATTTTCAATCATTTCTGTTACGTATGCTAACCAGGTATAGCACATGCATTGATGAGACTGAACTTGCAAAAATGAAACTAAACGTAGGCTCGATCGATCCAGCCAAATGCAGATCCTTTCAATATGTCTCCAATCCCCTTCCATGATGTTTGAGTAAGCAGCGAGCACCACCGCAGAACAGGAACGAGATATTTTCATTTAACAAAGAAAGCTCCAAAACCTCTTTGACTTCATTGTTTCAATTCCCAATGCCAAATTTATCATATCTGCCCGATGAGTCCACGACTCACAAGGTCGGAAGAGTCAGATCCAAGAAAAACACAAAGCTAAATTAATCAAGTTGTGCTCGCCTCATTGAAAAGAATGCCAACTTGCTTTTTTTCCGCCGGCGACGATTTGGGAAGCTTAAAAGTAGAAGTCATTGCATATCAAACCTGATGAAACCTGCATGCGTTGCTCGAAAGGAAACAAACTTTTCGGACGTTCAAACATTGTGGGTCAAGGATTTTAAATCGTTGTTATTGCTTATGGGTAATTTATTTTGATTGTATTGTTATTATTTACTGTTGTGTTATTATTGTGTTATTCTGTGTTATTAGGCTTGGCCTCATGTAAGCCGCCCCGAGTCCCCTTGGGGAGATGGTGGCGGGGTATAAATAAAGTATTATAATATTATTATTGCGCTTGGCCTCATGTAAGCCACCCCGAGACCCCTAGGGGAGAAGGTGGCGCGGTATAAATAAAGTATTATTATTATTATTATTGGGCTTGGCCTCATGTAAGCCGCCCCGAGTCCCCTTGGGGAGATGATGGCGGGGTATAAATAAAGTATTATTATTATTGTTGGGCGTGGCCTCATGTAATCCACCCCGAGTCCCCTTGGGGAGATGATGGCGGGGTATAAATAAAGTATTATTATTATTGGGCTTGGCCTCATATAAGCCACCCTGAGTTCCCTTGGGAGATGGTGGCAGGGTATAAATAAAGTATTATTATTATTATTATTATTATTATTGGGCTTGGCCTCATGTAAGCCGCCCCGAGTCCCCTTGGGGAGATGATGGCGGGGTATAAATAAAGTATTATTAATATTATTGGGCTTGGCCTCATATAAGCCACCCTGAGTCCCCTTGGGGAGATGGTGGCGGGGTATAAATAAAGTATTATTATTATTATTATTATTATTATTGGGCTTGGCCTCATGTAAGCCACCCTGAGTCCCCTTGGGGAGATGGTGGCAGGGTATAAATAAAGTATTATTATTATTATTATTATTATTGGGCTTGACCTCATGTAAGCCGCCCGAGTCCCCTTTGGGAGATGATGGCGGGGTATAAATAAAGTATTATTGTTATTATTGGTCTTGACCTCATATAAGCCACCCTGAGTCCCCTTGGGGAGATGGTGGCGGGGTATAAATAAAGTATTATTATTATTATTGGGCTTGGCCTCATATAAGCCACCCTGAGTCCCCTTGGGAGATGGTGGCGGGGTATAAATAAAGTATTATTGTTATTATTGGGCTTGACCTCATATAAGCCACCCTGAGTCCCCTTGGGGAGATGGTGGCGAGGTATAAATAAATGGGGAGATGTATTATTATTAATGGGGAGATGCATAATAAAGTATTATTATTATTATTATTATTATTGGGCTTGGCTTCATGTAAGCCGCCCTGAGTCCCCTTGGGGAGATGGTGGCGGGGTACAAATAAAGTATTATTATTATTATTATTATTATTGGGCTTGGCTTCATGTAAGCCACCCCGAGTCCCCTTGGGGAGATGGTGGCGGGGTATAAATAAAGTATTATTATTATTATTATTGGGCTTGGCCTCATTTAAGCCGCCCCAAGTCCCCTTGGGGAGATGGTGGCGGGGTATAAATAAAGTATTATTATTATTGGGCTAGGCCCAAGAGTCCCCTTGGGGAGATGGTGGCGGGGTATAAATAAAGTATTATTATTATTGTTATTGGGCTTGGCCTCATGTAAGCTGCCTTGAGTCCCCTTGGGGAAATGATGGTGGGGTATAAATAAATTATTATTATTATTATTATTGGGCTAGGCCCAAGAATCCTCTTGGAGAGATGGTGGCGGGGTATAAATAAAGTATTATTATTATTGTTATTGGACTTGGCCTCATGTAAGCCGCCTTGAGTCCCCTTGGGGAAATGATGGTGGGGTATAAATAAAGTATTATTATTATTATTATTATTATTGGGCTAGGCCCAAGAGTCCCCTTGGGGAGATGCTGGCGGGGTATAAATAAATTATTATTATTATTATTATTATTGGGCTAGGCCCAAGAGTCCCCTTGGGGAGATGGTGGCGGGGTATAAATAAAGTATTATTATTGTTATTGGGCTTGGCCTCATGTAAGCCGCCTTGAGTCCCCTTGGGGAAATGATGGTGGGGTATAAATAAAGTATTATTATTATTATTATTATTGGGCTAGGTCCAAGAGTCCCCTTGGGGAGATGGTGGCGGGGTATAAATAAATTATTATTATTATTATTATTATTATTATTGGGCTAGGCCCAAGAGTCCCCTGTGGGAAATGATGGCGGGGTATAAATAAAGTATTATTATTATTGTTATTGGGCTTGGCCTCATTTAAGCTGCCCTGAGTCCCCTTGGGGAGATGATGGTGGGGTATAAATTATTATTATTATTATTGGGCTAGGCCCAAGAATCCCCTTGGGGAGATGGTGGCGGGGTATAAATAAATAATAATAATAATTATTATTATTATTGGGCTTGGCCTTATGTAAGCTGCCCCGAGTCCCCTTGGGGAGATGGTGGTGGGGTATAAATAAAGTATTATTATTATTATTATTAAGTATGGCATTGATTATTATTTCGTCTCTTCATAACACTAAAGTTCTAGACAAAAGTAAGAAGAAGCTGTACTTTTAATGCATGCAAAATCAAACGCAACCCCCGAGTATTAAAAAGATAGATTTTTCCTCTTACCTTCCTGGTGCCTGCAATTGCAACAGGTAGTCCTGGTTGCACCTTTGCTTGAATAACCTTTCCTCCTAGTCACAAGGTCTGTGTAACGCTGTTATACAGTACACATGTCACTTTATTGGTCAATGAGCTCGGGCTATTTAAATTCCATGGCAGCAATTTGCTAAGAGCACCTTGAAGGAGTCCTTATGGGTGGGACAGGAAGGCAAGGAGATTTTCAAAGTGCCACTACCCGTGCGCAGAAAAGTTGACCCCAGCAGTTCGAAAAATCTGTAACCAATGGATTTTGATGGTGCCGGCTGAAGCTTCACGAGAAAGAATAGGAGAACGGTCTGTGACATTTTCCACGGGGAGAAGGATTTGGAAAGAGGAAAGAGGTGAAAACTCAGGCTCTGAGATTGGCAAAAAAAAAGGGAGTCGACCAAATACAAACAACATCTCCCCAGGAGAAGGCGTTGTGCAAATAGTTTGTGTGACTCAAAAGAAGATAAGATAAGGAGGAAGGGCAAATTTTGCTTGACAGTGGGATTTTTTTTTTTTGGGCAAAGTCTATTTTTGTGCCACTTTATCAAAAATTCCACACGAATTCTGACTTTGCAGAATTTTCGTCCAAAGAGACACAACGGAAACAATTTTTTTAAAAAAGGAATAAAAGATCGCACGCGTCGAGAGATACACCTGGACGCCCCATCCCAAATTCCCCATTCTTCGCCTTGGCTTAGTAAATCAGCTAAGATAGGCAGAAACCATAGTAAAAGAAAAGAAAAAAGGGAAGGAACGAAACATGATTCATCACAAAATATGGTCAGCAAATAACACGAGGCCCCAGAAGCAGTCAGGGAAAGTAAACACCACACCTTTTTCAAGCAGTCACAAGAGCAAAACCAAATCAAGAGGCTCTCTGCGGGCTGAATTTGCCAGTTTAGCAGGCGAAAAAAGAGCAAGTGGCAGTCGGGAAAGTCTCTTTCCAGGATGTAAGTCCTCCTACACAAGGTTAAACACAAGCACAGAAGCAAAACAATCCCCACCCCCGGTACGAGCAAGTTAACCATTGCTTCCCAGCAAAAAAAACAAAACCAAAAAGCTATATATTTTTTTCAACTTTACCTACCAAATTCACCCTAATAATTATTTTTTTCAGGAAAAAAAATCCTATGTGCATGAATCCTATGTTGACTTGTTAGCCTTGTAGCAAAAAAAAAGTCTGAAGGTGCGTCATTGTAGAATTAAAGTATTATTTATTTATTTCCACCATTTC
This sequence comes from Anolis apletophallus, assembly GCA_030556195.1. Lineage (NCBI taxonomy): Eukaryota > Metazoa > Chordata > Lepidosauria > Squamata > Anolidae > Anolis > Anolis apletophallus. Next base: position 12,956,882 of record JARBWK010000012.1, read on the forward strand.
TACCCCGCTCTTCTCAACCCCCGAGGGGGGACTCAGAGCGGCTTACACAAAGGCACAATTCGACGCCCACACAGTAAAACACAATATAAAACCCCAGAAACATTCAACAATAAAATACATTAAAATACAATTACATTAAACATCATACGCATCCATATAGGTTAAAAAGAGTGTTCCGCCCATAAAAAGCATTGAGCCCTATTCATCAACTTTCCATTAAAATCCAATCTAAAATGCTGACTTGTGCTAGTGTGCAAACGCCTGGTCCCATAGCCAGGATTTTACTTTTTTCCTGAATGCCAGGAGGGATGGAATTGATCGTATGTCGCTGGGAAGCGCGTTCCACAGGCGGGGAGCCACCACCGAGAAGGCCCTCTCCCTCGCCCCCACCAAACGCGTTTGAGAAGTTGGCAGGAGCGAGAGCAGGGCCTCCCCGGAGGATCTTAGATTATGAGATGGGACGTAGTGGCAGATGCGTTCAGACAAGTAAGCTGGGCCAGAACCATATAGAGCTTTAAAGGTCAAAACCAGCACTTTGAATTGAGCTTGGAAGTGGACAGGCAGCCAGTGGAGCTGACACAACAGGGAGGTGGTATGCTCCCTGTATGTAGCTCCCGTTAGTAGTCTGGCTTCCACCCGCTGGACTAAATGCAGTTTCCGAACTGGCTTCAAAGGCAGCCCACGTAGAGTGCGTTGCAGTAATCTATTCGGGATGTGACCAGAGCGTGGACGACCGTAGCCAGATCAGACTTCCCAAGGTACAAACTATTAAAGTAGTTTGACTTTAATCTGGAGCACTGGAAATATTTAGTGGAGAAGGCTAAAAATTGGCAAATAGCATTGAGCCGTGGGATTTGTAGTTTTACCAGGTAATAATAATAATAATAATAATAATAATAACCGGGAAAGTGGCGTAGCTGGCTGGGAGTCAGCTGCATAAGATCTCTACTGACCAGAAGGTCATGACTTTGAGACCTGCCCGGGTCGGGTGAGCTCTCGACCAATTGTGTAGCTCATTGTCAACCTTTGCAACCCGAAAGACAGTTGCATCTGTCAAGTAGGAAATTAAGGCAACACTTAGTGGGGAGGCTAATTTAACTGATTTACGAGGCCATACAAATCTCCAGGAAGTACGCAAAACGAATGAAGGAATGCGCTAGCTCCCCCTGGTGGCCAGAAGCTGGAATGTTAAATAGCCTCTGTGTCTGTCTATATATGTTGTACATCTAAATGGCATTGAATGTTTGCCTCTATATGTACATTGCAATCCGCCCTGAGTCCCCTGCGGGGTGAGAAGGGCGGAATGTAAATTATGTAAATAAATAAATAAATAAATAAATGTTTATCTCCCGGTTTCGTATTATCCTATTAGTACTTTAAAAAAATAACAATGGCTGCAGGGAAGAAAGCAGAATTGTCGTCTTGCTTTTTCTTTGAGTAAACTTGATTCGATTCCCAGTTATCACAGCACAACTCACAGCATAACACCTTTTGTTGTGGACCAGATGACCAGCATCCTTGAAGCTGTATTATCAAGAGTGACTATTCATTCAGATGCAGGGCTCAATTACGCATTAAGTGTAGCTAACTAAGAATATTATATTCGCAGTTAACCCTATTGTCATCCATGCTTATTTAATTGATTTACAAGGCCATAAAATCTCCAGGAAATACACACAAAAAGAATGAAGGAATGCGACAGCTTCTCCTGGTGGCCAGAAGCTGGAATGTTAAATTGCCTCTTTGTCTGTCTAATTATATGTTTTGTTGTCAAATGGCATTGAATGTTTGCCTGTATATGTGCATTGTGATCTGCCCCGAGTCCCCTGCGGGGTGAGAAGGGTGGAATATAAATGATGTAAATAAATAAAATAAATAATAACTTTATTTTTGTACCCCGCCAACCATCTCCCCTCGGGGCGGCTTACAAGGGACAAGCCCAAAAGACAACGAAAACATAGAATAAAACACGTATCGATTAAAACAGGGCTGTCCAACAGGCGGCCCTGGGGCGTACACGGCCCCCCGAGCCCCTTCCCTATGGCCCCCTAACTTGTTTTAATAAAATACAAATAAAAAATAAAAAATAAAATTTAAAAATTTTTAAAAATACCTACTTCCGGGTTTAGGCAAGCATCGCGAGACTACGCCAGCCACAGACGGGATTTCGAGGGAGGTCGAAATCCCATCTGTGGCTGTGTAGTCTTGCGATAGCTGCCGAAATCTCGGGTCCCGTGGGATTTGCGGCCGGCCTGGGCGCGCGCCTCCTCCTCCCTCACGGCTGCTTCCAGGCCAGCCCCCATTCCCTCAGAGAGAGGGAGGAGGGGAGTGAGGCAGGGAAAGCCCCTCCTGGCTCCGTCCTCTTCCTGTGGAGGGCCCTCGCTTCCCGCCCCGCAAATGGGAGAGCCGCCGCGCCCAGCCTGAACTTGGCCTTGGCTCCAGCGGGGCTCTTCGGGGACGGCGTTGGCTCTTCGGCCCTGTGGCGGGGCTCCCGCAGTATGGGCAAGGAAGGGCCTGGCTCGAATCAATCAATCTAAAAACAGTGGGACGTTGGGTGAGGGGGGGGGAGGGTCCCTCAGCGGTGGTTTCCTTGGCGACGCTTCCTTCCCCTCCTCCGCGCCCCCTCCCCCTCGTTGTGCTGCCTTCCCCCGCGTGCAGGGCGCCACGTGGCTTCCTTTGCGCCTGCCCCCGCGGCTTGTTTTCCCTTCAGGGAGGGAGGGAGCTCTTTGGGCCTCCTCCACCCGCCTCTGGGAAAGGAGGCCCCATCAAGCCCTGCGACGGCATTGAGGTGTTTGGGGTTTTTTTTGGTGTGTCCCAATTTGAGTGTGGACTCAAATAACTCAAAGGTATTCGGAAACATTTCCCCAAATCCACCAGTGTTCCCATTTGGGTATATTGAATATTCATGCCAAGTTTGGTCCAGATCCATCATTATTTGAGTCCACAGTGCTCTCTGGATGGAGGTGAACTACAACTCCACAACTCAAGGTCAATTGTAAGTAAATTGGAGCTGGGGAGGGGGCGGACCCGGGGGGGCGGAGCCAGGGAGGGGCGGGGCGGAGGCAGGGGAGGGGCGGAGGCGGGGGCGGAGCCGGGGGCGGAGGCAGACCCTCCGGCCCCCAGGTGATCAGTGACCGGAATTCCAGCCCTTGGGCCCGTAGAAGTTGGACAGCCCTGATATAAATAAATAAAATAAATAATAACTTAATTTTTGTACCCCGCCAACCATCTCCCCTCGGGGCGGCTTACAAGGGACAAGCCCAAAAGACAACGAAAACATAGAATAAAACACTTATCGATTAAAACATCAGCTAAAAGCAATACAACATAATTATACACAACATAAGAGCAATATGGCTGGAAAGCAGGCCCGGATTACCCATATTTTGGGGGGCAGCAGGTCCGGACCTCCCCAAAAAAGTTTTTTTAAATCCCCTCCAAAAATCCCCCCCTAATCAAAAAAGTCAAAAAAGCAGCCAGTAAAAAAAAATAAAATGGAAAAGCGGAACTGTGGTCATGAACCACCTGCCTCTTGTATGTACCTTTGGAGGTTAAATGGGGCTTGTCATCTTCAAAACCACTTAGAGCAGTGTTTCTCAACCTTCCTAATGCCATGACCCCTTAATACGGTTCTTCGTGTTGTGGTGACCCCCAACCATAACATTACTTTTGTTGCTACACCATAACTGTAGTTTTGCTACTGTTATGAATCGTAACGTCAATATCTGCACCAAATTTGGCAAAAATACCTGATACTCCCTAATTTTAATAGTGGGTTGGGTGGGATTGATTTTGGTCATTTGGGACTTGTAGTTGCTGGGATTTATAATTCATCTATAATCAAAGAGCATTCTGAACTCCGCCAACGATGGAATTGAACCAAACTTGGCACACAGAACCCCCGTGACCAACAGAAAATACTGGAAGGGTTTGGTGGGCATTGTCCTTGAGTTTGGGAGTTGTAGTTCACCTCCATCCAGAGAGCACTGTGGACTCAAACAATGATGGATCAGGACTTGGCATGAATATCCCATATGCCCACTGGTGGAGTTTGAAGACAATAGACCTTGACATTTGGGAGTTATAGTTGCTGGGATTTATAGTTCATCTACAATCAAAGAGCATTCTGAATCCCACCAACGATAGAATTGGGCCAAACTTCCCACACAGAACTCCTAAGACCAACAGAAAACACTATGCTTTCTGATGGTCTTTGGCGACCCCTCTGACACTCCCTCGCGACCCCCTCGGGGGTCCCGACCCCCAGGTTGAGAAATACTGACTTAGAGGATCACTGAGAGAAGCTAACGGTTCAAGGACAAAATCAGGGCCACTTCTTACATGCCAAATAGCAGTGAGAGGGGAAGGAAGCACTATGGAGAGGTCGGGACAGCAGGCAACACATTGGTGATCAACATAATGCAACCTTAATTTTAATTCATTTGAATCTGAAGGAGTTTTGGATCACCCAGGACAGGCCCATAGCCAGGATTTTGATTCCCAGTGGGGGGGGGGGGGGCTGAGTTTGAGTGAGAGAGGATCTACCCTAGCAAACGTTTCGTATCGTTATCCCAATACCCCCGTGCATATGGGATATATTGAGCATGGTGATCAACTTTTTTAAGCCTTTTTTGAACCTCGGCACACTTTTTACATTTACAAAATCCTGGGGCACCTCACCAACCAAAATGACACAAAATGACACTCTAACACAGTAATACATAAAGTTAATATGTTTTTACATGTATTTATACACTCAGTATGAAACCCGGGCCTGTTTCGATGAACACAACATAGATATCCTGGCAGGAATGGCAGAAAGAGACAAACTTCCCACACAGAACTCCCATAACCAAGAGAAAATACTATAAGAGTTTGGTGGGCATTGACCTTGGGTTTTGGAGTTGTAGTTCACCGACATCCAGAGAGCACTGTGGACTCAAACAATGTTAGATCAGGACCAAACTTGGCATGAATACTCAATATGCCCAAATGTGAACACAGATGGAGTTTGGGGAAAATAGACCTTGACATTTTGGAGTTATAGTTTCTGGGATTTATAGTTAGTGAGTTTGGAAGTTGTAGTTCACCTACACCCAGAGAGCACTGTGGACTCAAACAATGTTATGGTATGTTGTTGTTTGTTTTCTATCCAGAATCACAATGTTGGAAGGAGGCTCACCACTTTAAGGTCCCTAAAACAGGCATGGGAAAACTTTAGCCCTCTGGGTGCTTTGGACTTCAACTCCCACCATCCCTAACAGCCTGAGGCCCTTTCCTGCTTAAATGGCTGATGGGGGAGGGGGAGGAAAAGAGCCTGAGGCTGCTAGGAATGGTGGGAGTTGGAGTCCAAAACACCTGGAAGGTCCAAGTTTGCCCATGCCAGCTTTCGACAGAGACCTCTTCCTCCCCCTTCCCCTTCGCACCCTTTCTTCCCCCTCCTGCCCAACACTTACTTTTTCTTCTACACTGCCACTTTTGCCGCCATTTTGATCCGAGGGGGCAGCGTCAGCGTGTTCAGGAGGGGAGGGGGGAGGGAGGGAGGAAGACGTTGACCGTGCGGGCGCTACTGCGCAGACTCGCCCCATGAGGCAAAGCGAGCAGAGCGAGGCTGGGAACAAAGGAGCCCGAGTGGAGAAGAAAAAGTGTTCGGTATGAAGGGGAAGAAAAGGTATTGGAGTTTCCAATTTCCCACGGCACACCTGATGATCGCTCATGTCACACTAGTGTGCCACGGCACACTGGTTGGGAAACACTGGTTTAAATAATGTAACAGTAAGGCCTTCTCGTGGGCCACCCTGATAATTTGGGGGGGGGGGGTTAAGCCCCTCAAGCCCCCCCCTCCCGGCTACATGCCTGACTCAGGGACTAACCTCTCTTGTGTCTCTGCACACACACACACATACAACAAAAACAAAATCAAAACACACAATATTTGCTATTAAGGTTAGCCAGTAAGTTTTTTTCTATACAAGATATGATGGTCTCATCAGTCTTGAGAGGAGGGTACGTAATATGTGGTTTGCAGCTGCTTTTATTTTGTGCCTTCCCTTTAAACCGATACTTGTCTATTCCTTTGTACAACATGTTTTTGGTCTTCAAATTTTCATTGACCCCTTCAAATGAGCTCAAGGCTGCACACATGGACCATTTCCCAATGCAAAATTTGGCAAGTCCTTGGGTATATTTGTTTTCCAAATGATATCTCTTAAGCGTAACTGCATGTTTTGATTAAAGTTCTTAATAGGACTAACTTGATAAAGGGAGGAGGAGGAGTTGAGTCTCAGTTAAGTCTCTCATTTGTTATGTCACTGACTTGATGGCAAACTACTACTATGCCCAGATACGTACGTTTGCTATCTACACAATTTATATTTTGAAAGGATAAGACAAACACTGAGTACATCTGGACTCATTACTAGGCTTGTTTGATTTTTTTTAGAAAAGGTTCAAAACCCATTTCAGATGTAGGGGGCGCTGGTGGTTCAAAACTAAAGTCAATTCCGATTTTCACATAAAGCTTTTCAAAACTTCCAAGACTTCCGAATCCTTCGTTAAGGGTTTCAAAAAATTATTTCCTGTTTCATTGGGTGGTCTTTACTGTGAAAGTGATTGTGTGTCTTTACCTATGTAAACCGCTACGAGCTTCGGGAGATGTGGTCGGTTAAATTCGAATTATAAATAAATAAAATAAATAAAAGTAGTTGTTTTATTCCAGAAAAAAAGCGGGAAGCAAAGGGCAGAAATCTATCCAAACTGGGTTAAACTGCTTCTCTCGTCCAGGACTGACGCGGGAGAGAAAGGAAACCGAAGGAAAGCCATCCCAACTGGATTAAACAGCGGCTCTCTCCCGGGACTGACGCGGGAGAGAAAGGAAACTGAAGGAAAGCCATCCAAACTGGGTTAAACACGGCTCTCGCCCAGGACTGACGTGGGAGGGAAAGGAAACTGAAGGAAAGCCATCCAAACTGGGTTAAACACGGCTCTCGCCCAGGACTGACGCGGGAGAGAAAGGGAACTGAAGGAAAGCCATCCAAACTGGGTTAAACAGCGGCTCTCGCCCAGGACTGACGCGGGAGAGAAAGGGAACCGAAGGAAAGCCATCCAAATTGGGTTAAAGAGCATCTCTTGGCCGGGGACTGTCGCGAGAGAGAAAGGAAACCGAAGGAAAGCCATCCAAACTGGGTTAAACACGGCTCTCGCCCAGGACTGACGTGGGAGAGAAAGGAAACTGAAGGAAAGCCATCCAAACTGGGTTAAACACGGCTCTCGCCCAGGACTGACGTGGGAGGGAAAGGAAACTGAAGGAAAGCCATCCAAACTGGGTTAAACACGGCTCTCGCCCAGGACTGACGCCAGGGAGAGAAAGGGAACCGAAGGAAAGCCATCCAAACTGGGTTAAACACGGCTCTCACCCGGGACTGACGCAGGAGGGAAAGGGAACTGAAGGAAAGCCATCCAAACTGGGTTAAATAGCGGCTCTCGCCCAGGACTGACGCGGGAGAGAAAGGGAACTGAAGGAAAGCCATCCCAACTGGATTAAACAGCGGCTCTCTCCCGGGACTGAAGCGGGAGAGAAAGGGAACCGAAGGAAAGCCATCCAAATTGGGTTAAACAGCATCTCTTGGCCGGGGACTGTCGCGAGAGAGAAAGGAAACCGAAGGAAAGCCATCCAAACTGGGTTAAACAGCGGCTCTCACCCAGGAATGACGCGGGAGAGAAAGGGAACCAAAGGAAAGTTATCCAAACTGGGTTAAACACGGCTCTCGCCCAGGACTGACGCGGGAGAGAAAGGAAACTGAAGGAAAGCCATCCAAACTGGGTTAAACACGGCTCTCGCCCAGGACTGACACGGGAGAGAAAGGAAACTGAAGGAAAGCCATCCAAACTGGGTTAAACAGCGGCTCTCGACCAGGATTGACGTGGGAGGGAAAGGAAATTGAAGGAAAGCCATCCAAACTGGTTTAAACACGGCTCTCGTCCGGGACTGATACGGGAGAGAAAGGAAACAAAGGGAATCCATCCACACTGGTTTGAAAATCCGACTAATTTCCAACTCACTTATTGATTCGTAAGAGAAATGGCAGAAAAAGCTTCGAAATGGCAAGGATACTTCTGCGTTCCCAAATCGTTCGAAATTGATTCAAATAGGAATTTTATCTGAATTTATTCCAAACTATGAAGATTCCGATCGAACCTAACCATGCCTACTCATTACATATCACACACTGATAGCAAAGTTAGGGGCTACTTACTGCACATTTTATCCTGAACAGTGCTGTAGCCTTCACTGTTATTTATATGAAATGTGTCCTTTGGCTGTTACTAATAAACACGAACCAACTACCTTTGTTTAGTTGCTTCAATGGCTCTTTTGTTGGTATACGTGCCTTAAGTAACTTGGCCGGTACTCTATCACAGTGTTTCCCAACCAGTGTGCCGTAGCACACTAGTGTGCCGTGAGCGATCATCAGGTGTGCCGTGGGAAATTGGAACCTCCAATACACTTTCTTCCCCCTCCTGCCGAACACTTACTTTTTCTTCTCCACTCGGGCTCCCTTCTTCTCAGCCTCGCTCTGCTTGCTTTGCTCTGGGGTGAGTCTGTGCAGTAGCGCCTGCACGCGTCACGTCTTCCTCCCTCCCCTCCTGAACACGCTCACGCTGCCCCCTCGGATCAAAATGGCGGCAGAAGGGGCAATGGAGAAGAAAAAGTAAGTGTTCGGCAGGAGGGGGAAGAAAGGGCGCGAAAAGGAAGGGGGAGGAAGAGGTCTCTGTCGAAAGCTGGCATGGGCAAACTTGGACCTTCCAGGTGTTTTGGACTCCAACTCCCACCATTCCTAGCAGCCTCAGGCCCTTTTCCTCCCCCCCCCCTCAGCCACTTAAACAGGAAAAGGCCTCAGGCTGTTAGGAATGGTGGGAGTTGAAGTCCAAAGCACCCAGAGGGCCGAAGTTTTCTCATGCCTGTTTTAGGGACCTTAAAGTGGTGAGCCTCCCTCCAACATTGTGATTCTGGATAGAAAACAAACAACAACATAGCATTATTTGAGTCCACAGTGGTCTCTGGGTGTAGGTGAACTACAACTTCCAAACTCAAGGTCAGTTCCCAAGCAAACCCTTTCGGTATTTTCTGTTGGTAATGAGAGTTCAATATGCCAAGTTTGGTTCAATTCCATTGTTGCAAGAGTTCAGGATGCTCTTTGATTGCGTGTTAACTATAAATCCCAGAAACTGTAACTCCCAAATGTCAAAGTCTATTCTCCCCAAACTCCATCTGTGTTCACATTTGGGCATATTGAGTATTCATGCCAAGTTTGGTCCTGATCCAACATTGTTTGAGTCCACAGTGCTCTCTGGATATAGGCGAACTACAACTCCAAAACCCAAGGTCAATGCCCACCAAACTCTTATAGTATTTTCTCTTGATTATGGGAGTTCTGTGTGGGAAGTTTGTGTCTTTCTGCGATTCCTGCCAGGATATCTATGTTGTGTTCATCGAAACAGGGCCAGGTTTCACACTGAGTGTATAAATACATGTAAAAACATATTAACTATATGTATGACTGTGTTAGAGTGTCATTTTGTGTCATTTTGGTTGGTGGTGCGCCCCAGGATTTTGTAAATGTAAAAAATGTGCCGTGGCTCAAAAAAAGGTTGAAAAACACTGGTCTATCAAACGTGTGTCCACTCAAAAGTGACATCTCAAGAAGAAAACACATGGAATAATAATGGAAATAGGATGGCAAGTTAAATGAAGAGTTACTTCTAGGATCTTTCCCGTTGTATCATGTCTCTCAGCTAATTAACCATGTTATCATTAACTTCTAGGAAGGAATCAAAAGGCAACATGGACATTTTGGGGGGAAATTATTACAGTATATGACCTCTAATGTCTGGAAACAAATGTTTCATAATCTTTGATTGCAGTACGATACCAACTATTTCGGTGCCTGGGCTATTTCCAGTTTTCTGAATAGCTGGCTTATACAGAAGCAGAAAATGACCCGGTAAGCAGAAATACAATTGATATTTTTCAGAAATAACAAAACGAAAGAATGTCCCTAATGCAGTGTTTCTCAACCAGTGTGCCGTGGCACACTAGTGTGCCGTGAGCCATCATCAGGTGTGCCGTGAGAAAAGCTTTCTGCCCCCCTTCCTTCCCCCCTCCTCCTGCCGAACTCCTGCTGCTTGGGGAGGGAGGAGGAAGGGCCGTGTGGCAGTGAAGAAAAAGAAGAAGGGGCCGGGGCGCCGCCTCCTCCGGCCATTTCCCCAGCCAACCTCCAATCCGCCACGACTCCCGTTCCTCACTCGCTGAAGCCGCGTGGCGGTGGAGCCCGCCCACTGAAGCCCGTCCACCACTCATGCTCCTCCTCCTCCTTTCAGCGCTTCAGCGAGCAAGGGGCGAGTCATGACAGAGCGGCGGCGCCACGACGGGGGCCATGACTCCCGCCCCTAGCTCGCACTGTCCCCTCAAGGCTGGAGAAGCTGTGGGAGAGCTGAAGCTGGGGCGGAGCGCGGGGCACAGCACAGCCTGCTCCGCCCCCCCTGGCTTTTGCTCTCCCACAGCTTCTCCAGCCTTGAGGGAACAGTGCCAAGCCAGCATTGTGCTGCTGCTGTCACTGCTGGCTTGGCACTGCCCCCTCAAGGCTGGAGAAGCTGAGGGAGAGCTGAAGCTGGGCGGAGGCGCGGGCACAGCACAGCCTGGCTCCGCCCCCTCCCCTGGCTTTTGCTCTCCCACAGCTTCTCCAGCCTTGAGGGAACAGTGCCAAGCCAGCATTGTGCTGCCGCTGCCACTGCTGGCTTGGCACTGCCCCCTCAAGGCTGGAGAAGCTGTGGGAGAGCTGAAGCTGGGCGGAGGCGCGGGGCACAGTACAGCCTGGCTCCGCCCCCTCCCCTGGCTTTTGCTCTCCCACAGCTTCTCCAGCCTTGAGGGAACAGTGCCAAGCCAGCATTGCTGCCGCTGCCACTGCTGGCTTGGCCCTGCCCCCTCTAGGGTGGAGTAGCTGTGGGGGAGCTGGAGCTGGGGGGGGGCGCGGGGCACAGTACAGCCTGGCTCCGCCCCTCCCTGGCTTTTTGCTCTCCCACAGCTTCTCCAGCCTTGAGGAACAGTGCCAAGCCAGCATTGTGCTGCCGCTGTCACTGCTGGCTTGGCACTGCCCCCTCAAGGCTGGAGAAGCTGTGGGAGAGCTGAAGCCGGGGAGGGACGGGCATGGCATGGCCTGGCTCCACCCCTCCCCAACCGGCACTGCCAGCAGCTGCTCCCAGCAGGCCACCATCCCCAACCGTTCTTTACTGTGTTAGAGTGTCATTTTGTGTCATTTTGGTTGGTGGTGTGCCCCCGGATTCTTTTAATGTTAAATGTGTGCCGCGGCTCAAAAAAGGTTGGGAAACACTGCCCTAATGAAATCAGAAAGAAATATTACAAAATAGTATTTTTCTGTATTTTAAGCAGGAAATTACAGCTTGTCAGCTGACTGATCAGCTGAAAAATCAACTAGGAGGAACATGGGTTCCTGGGAGGAGGGGATCTCTCCCTAATCTTCTCAGGACCTTTAAGGTCAACACTGGCTTAAACTTTAGCCCAGTATATACATTGAGAGAATGCATTGTCAGGGGGAGTGTAAAACACCCTTTGCTCTATAAAGATTCTCATCATTTCTAGCAGGTCTTTGGTGTCCTTTAAGAACTACATGACAGGGAAAAAAATTGCAAATGTGTGTGGGGGGGGGGGGGTTGGCACATAGATATACGAGGGCAAGTCAATAAGTCCATGACTTTTTCAATAAAACGCAGGTTTTTGGATAAAAAAATCATTTTATTTTTCGACGTCGTCTCCTTTGAGCTCTATACACTTGGTCCAACGTTTCTCCAATTTTTTTTATCCCTTCCAAAAAATAAGATTAGTCGAGGTCATCAGAATAGGTATTTGTTTGTGAGATGATTTCATTGTTGGAGTCGAATCTCTTTCCGCCGAGCCATTTCTTCATGTTTGGAAACAAGAAATAGTCACTCGGAGGTAAATCCGGAGAATAGGGCGGATGAGGGAGCAATTCGTATCTCAATTCATGGATTGTTGCCATGGCAACTGCACATGTGCGCACCCTTGCATTGTCCTGGTGCAAAAGAGCTTTTTTCTTGTCCAAATGCGGTCGGGTTTTCCTTCAAATCCTCATTAAATCGACCCAATAAGTTGGCATAATATTCGCCATTGATTGTTTTACCCTTTTGAAGGTAGTCAATGTGGATTATACCGCATGCATCCCAAAAAACGGTCGCCATGACTTTATTGGCTGACAAACCCACCTTGGCCTTCTTTGGTGCCGATTCACCCCGAGAAACCCACTGTTTTGACTGCTGTTTGGTCTCTGGTGTGTTGTGGTGGATCCACGTTTCGTCCACGGTTACAAAACGGCGCAAAAACTCGTCCATATTGCGATTGAACAACGGCAAACACTCCTGCGAAATTGTCACATGATTGCGTTTGTGGTCGATTGTGAGCAAACGCGGCACCCATCTTGCGGAAAGTGAAGGGGGCAGGGCCAAAGAAGAGGGCCGCGCGACCCTCCTTTAATGGCCAATCGTTCACCGGACCCTTAAAGGGGTTTACCGCCTCCAAATTCCCCCGAGCTTCCCACCGCCCCCTTGGATCGTCTCACCGCCCACCAGAGGGCAGTACCGCCCACTTTGAGAATCAGTGGACTAGATCAGTGTTTCTCAACCTTCCCAATGCCACGACCCCTTCCTCCAGTTCCTCATGTTGTGGTGACCCCCAACCATAAAATCATTTTTGTTGCAGTTTCGTTGCTACTTCATAACTGTAACTTTGCTACTGTTATGAATCATCATGTAAAATATCGGAAGTATTTTCATTCACCGGACCACATTTAGCACAAATACCCGATACACCCAAGTTTGAATACTGGTGGCGTTGTGGGGGGTGATTTTGTCATTTGGGAGGTGTAGTTGCTGGGATGTATAGTTCACCTACAATCAAAGAGCATTCTGAAATCCACCAATGATGGAGTTGAACCAAACTTGGCACACAGAACTCCCATGACCAACAGAAAATACCAGAAGAGTTTGGTGGACAGTGACCTTGAGTTTGGGAGTTGCAGTTCACCTACATCCAGAGAGCACTGTGGACTCAAACAATGGTGGATCGGGACCAAAGTTGGCACGAATAGTCAAGATGCCCAAAGGTGAACACTGGTGGAGTTTGGGGGAAATAGGACCTTGGCATTTCAGAGTTGTAGTTGCTGGGATTTATAGTTCACCTACAATCATGGAGCATTGTGAACCCCACCGATGATAGAATTGGGCCAAACTTCCCATGCAGAACCCCCATGACCAACAGAAAATAATGTGTTTTCTGATGGTCTTTGGCGACCCCTCTGACACCCCCTCGCGACCCCCATAGGGGTCCCAACCCCCAGGTTGAGAAACACTGGGCTAGATCAGTGTTTCCCAACCTTTTTTGAGCCACGGCACACTTTTTACATTTACAAAATCCTGGGGCACACCACCAACCAAAATGACACAAAATGACACTCTAACACAGTAATACATATAGTTAATATGTTTTTAAATGTATTTATACAATCAGTGTGAAACCTGGGCCTGTTTCGATGAACACAACATAGATATCCTGGCAGGAATGGCAGAAAGACACAAACTTCCCACACAGAACTCCCACAACCAAGACAAAATGCTATAAGAGTTTGGTGGGCATTGACCTTGAGTTTTGGAGTTGTAGTTCACCTATATCCAGAGAGCACTGTGGACTCAAACAATGTTGGATCAGGACCAAACTTGGCATGAATACTCAATATGCCCAAATATGAACGCAGATGGAGTTCAGGGGAAATAGACCTTGACATTTGGGAGTTGTAGTTCCTGGGATTTATAGTTCCCCTACAATCAAAGAGCATTCCGAACCCCACCAATGATAGAATTGGGTCAAACTTCCCACACAGAGCCCCCAGGAGGCAAGAGGAGGTCTCTACTTGGGGAAAGGGAGGCGGGCCTTCCCAATGCATGGAGAGGGAGAGACCAAGTAGACAACAGGTGGGGAGGGGGGTGTTTGTAATTTTGTGCCTTTATCGAGGTAGGTTTCTTAGGGTTTTTATACTTCAACACACTAGACTCTCCCCTCTCCCCTCCTGGAGGTTCCAATTTCCCACGGCACATGTGATGATCGCACACTGGTTGAGAAACACTGGGCTAGATGAATGACCTTTCCATCCATGCATTAGTGGTCCGGTTCGTTCAGAGGAATCAGATAAAGAATTATTTCCCCAAGTTTTCAAAAAATGAGTCAGATTGAACATCTTTCCACTGAACTGTCTCAAGGCAGGTTTTAGTCATCCACAATCACTATTCATTTCCCACTAATTGTTATGATGGATTCTCACATGCAGTCCTAATGGCAAAGGCTGGTTTTCCCTTTGGACGCGTGAAGCTGTTGGTTTCGGCAACACATATTGAGAGCAGCAGTGGCGGTTTCCTAACTCAGTGTTTCCCAACTTTTTTTGAGCCACGGCACACTTTTAACATTTAAAAAATCCGGGGGCACACCACCAACCAAAATGACACAAAATGACACTCTAACACAGTAAAGAACGGCTGGGGTTGGTGGCCTGCTGAGGGCAGCTGCTGGGAGTGCGAAAGCCGGGAGGGTGGAGCCAGGCTGCGCCATGCCCGTCCCTACCCCCGGCCACCTCTCCCAGCAGCTGCTCCAGCCTTCAGAGGCAGTGCCAAGCCAGCGGTGCCAGAGCCAGCACAATGCTGGCTTGGCACTGTCCCCTCAAGGCTGGAGCAGCTGCTGGGAGTGCCAAAACCGGGGAGGGTGGAGCCAGGCTGAGCCATGCCCCGTCCCCTACCCCCCCGGCTTCACCTCTCCCAGCAGCTGCTCCAGCCTTCAGAGGGCAGTGCCAAGCCAGCGGTGCAGAGCCAGCACAATGTTGGCTTGGCACTGTCCCCCCAAGGCTGGAGCTGCTGGGGTGCCGGCCGGGGGAGGTGGAGAGGCTGCGCCATGCCCCGTACCCTCGGGCTTCACCTCTCCCAGCAGCTGCTCCAGCCTTGAGGGGGCAGTGCCAAGCCAGCGGTGCCAGAGCCAGCACAATGCTGGCTTGGCACTGACCCCTCAAGGCTGGAGCAGCTGCTGGGAGTGCCGAAGCCGGGGGAGGGTGCAGAGCCAGACTGTGCCATGCCCCACCTCTCCCCCCAGCTTCAGCTCTCCTACAGAGGAGGAGCATGAGAGGTGGACGGGCTTCAGTGGGGGCGGGGCTCCTCCTCCACGCGGCTTCAGCGAGCGAGGGGCGAGAGTCATGGTGGGAGTCATGACGGATTGGGAGGCTGGCTGGGGAATGGCTGA
>JARBWK010000012.1:12972351-13120447 GCA_030556195.1 Anolis apletophallus
CTGTTGGTAATGAGAGTTCAATATGCCAAGTTTGGTTAATTCCATTGTTGCAAGAGTTCAGGATGCTCTTTGATTGCGTAACTATAAATCCCAGAAACTGTAACTCCCAAATGTCAAAGTCTATTTTCCCCAAAACTCCATCTGTGTTCACATTTGGGCATATTGAGTATTCATGCCAAGTTTGGTCCTGATCCAACATTGTTTGAGTCCACAGTGCTCTCTGGATATAGGCGAACTACAACTCAAAACCAAGGTCAATGCCCACCAAACTCTTATAGCATTTTCTCTTGGTTATGGGAGTTCTGTGTGGGAAGTTTGTGTCTTTCTGCGATTCCTGCCAGAATATCTATGTTGTGTCTTCAAAGCCGAAACAGGGCCAGGTTTCACACTGAGTGTATAAATACATGTAAAAAACATATTAACTATATGTATTACTGTGTTAGAGTGTCCTTTTGTGTCCTTTTGGTTGGTGGTGCGCCCCGGGATTTGGTAAATGTAAAAAATGTGCCGTGGCTCAAAAAAGGTTGAAAAATACTGGTCTATCAAATGTGTGTCCACTCAAAAGTGACATCTCAAGAAGAAAACACATGGAATAATAATGGAAATAGGATGGCAAGTTAAATGAAGAGTTACTTCTAGGATCTTTCCCGTTGTATCATGTCTCTCAGCTAATTAACCATGTTATCATTAACTTCTAGGAAGGAATCAAAAGGCAACATGGACATTTTGGGGGAAATTATTACAGTATATGACCTCTAATGTCTGGAAACAAATGTTTCATAATCTTTGATTGCAGTACGATACCAACCATTTCGGTGCCTGGGCTATTTCCAGTTTTCTGAATAGCTGGCTTATACAGAAGCAGAAAATGACCCGGTAAGCAGGAATACAATTGATATTTTTCAGAAATAACAAAACGAAAGAATGCCCCTAATACAGTGTTTCTCAACCAGTGTGCCGTGGCACACTAGTGCCGTGAGCCATCATCAGGTGTGCCGTGAGAAAGCTTTCTGCCCCCTTTCCTTCCCCCTCCTCCTGCCGAACTCCTGCTGCTTGGGGAGGGAGGAGGAAGGGTCAGTGGCAGTGAAGAAAAGAAGAAGGGGCCGGGCGCCTCCTCCTCCGGCCATTTCCCCAGCCAACCTCCAATCCGCCACGACTCCCGTTCCTCACTCGCTGAAGCCGCGTGGCGGTGGAGCCCCGCCCACTGAAGCCCGTCCACCGCTCATGCTCCTCCTCCTCTGCGCGGCTTCAGCGAGCAAGGGGCAGGAGTCATGGCCGAGAGCGGCGCCGGGGACGGAGGCCATGACTCCCGCCCCTCGCTCGCACTGTCCCCTCAAGGCTGGAGAAGCTGTGGGAGAGCTGAAGCTGGGCGGAGGCGCGGGGCACAGTACAGCCTGGCTCCGCCCCCTCCCCTGGTTTTTGCTCCCACAGCTTCTCCAGCCTTGAGGGAACAGTGCCAAGCCAGCATTGTGCTGCCGCTGCCACTGCTGGCTGGCTTGGCACTGCCCCTCAAGGCTGGAGAAGCTGTGGGAGAGCTGAAGCTGGGGCGGAGGCGCTGGGCACAGTACAGCCTGGCTCCGCCCTCCCCCTGGCTTTTTGCTCTCCCACAGCTTCTCCAGCCTTGAGGAACAGTGCCAAGCCAGCATTGTGCTGCCGCTGCCACTGCTGGCTTGGCACTGCCCCTCAAGGCTGGAGAAGCTGTGGGAGAGCTGAAGCTGGGGGGAGGGGCGGGGCACAGTACAGCCTGGCTCCGCCCCCTCCCTGGCTTTTGCTCTCCCACAGCTTTTCCAGCCTTGAGGGGACAGTGCCAAGCCAGCATTCTGCTGCCGCTGCCACTGCTGGCTTGGCACTGCCCCCTCAAGGCTGGAGAAGCTGTGGGAGAGCTGAAGCTGGGCGGAGGTGCGGGGCACAGTACAGCCTGGCTCCGCCCCTCCCCTGGCTTTGCTCTCCCACAGCTTCTCCAGCCTGAGGGAACAGTGCCAAGCCAGCATTGCCGCTGCCACTGCTGGCTGGCACTGCACTCAAGGCTGGAGAAGCTGTGGGAGAGCTGAAGCTGGGCGGAGGCGGGGCACAGTACAGCCTGGCTCCGCCCCCTCCCTTGGCTTTTGCTCTCCCACAGCTTCTCCAGCCTTGAGGGAACAGTGCCAAGCCAGCATTGCTGCCGCTGCCACTGCTGGCTTGGCACTGCCCCAAGGCTGGAGAAGCTGTGGAGAGCTGAAGCTGGGCGGAGGCGCGGGACACAGTACAGCCTGGCTCCGCCTCCCTGGCTTTTGCTCTCCACAGCTTCTCCAGCCTTGAGGGAACAGTGCCAAGCCAGCATTGTGCTGCCGCTGCCACTGCTGGCTTGGCACTGCTCCTCAAGGCTGGAGAAGCTGTGGAGAGCTGAAGCTGGGCGGAGGCGCGGGCACAGTACAGCCTGGCTCCGCCCCTCCCTGGCTTTTGCTCTCCCACAGCTTCAGCCTTGAGGGAACAGTGCCAAGCCAGCATTGTGCTGCCGCTGTCACTGCTGGCTTGGCACTGCCCCCTCAAGGCTGGAGAAGCTGTGGGAGAGCTGAAGCCGAGGGGAGGGGACGGGGCATGGCATGGCCTGGCTCCACCCCCTCCCCCAACTTCGGCACTGCCAGCAGCTGCTCCCAGCAGGCCACCATCCCCCAACCGTTCTTTACTGTGTTAGAGTGTCATTTTGTGTCATTTTGGTTGGTGGTGTGCCCCCGGATTTTTTTTAATGTTAAAAGTGTGCCGCGGCTCAAAAAAGGTTGGGAAACACTGCCCTAATGAAATCAGAAAGAAATATTACAAAATAGTATTTTTCTGTATTTTAAGCAGGAAATTACAGCTTGTCAGCTGACTGATCAGCTGAAAAATCAACTAGGAGGAACATCGGTTCCTGGGAGGAGGGGATCTCCCTAATCTTCTCAGGACCTTTAAGGTCAACACTGGCTTAAACTTTAGCCCAGTATATACATTGAGAGAATGCATTGTCAGGGGGAGTGTAAAACACCCTTTGCTCTAAACAGATTCTCATCATTTCTAGCAGGTCTTTGGTGTCCTTTAAGAACTACATGACAGGGGGGAAAATTGCAAATGTGTGTGTGTGTGGGGGGGTTGGCACATAGATATACGAGGGCAAGTCAATAAGTCCATGACTTTTTCAATAAAACGCAGGTTTTGGGATAAAAAAATCATTTTATTTTTCAACGTCGTCTCCTTTGTGCTCTATACACTTGGTCCAACGTTTCTCCAATTTTTTTATCCCTTCCAAAAAATAAGATTAGTCGAGGTCATCAGAATAGGTATTTGTTTGTGAGATGATTTCATTGTTGGAGTCGAATCTCTTTCCGCCGAGCCATTTCTTCATGTTTGGAAACAAGAAATAGTCACTCGGAGGTAAATCCGGAGAATAGGGCGGATGAGGGAGCAATTCGTATCGCCAATTCATGGATTGTTGCCATGGCAACTGCACATGTGCGCACCCTTGCATTGTCCTGGTGCAAAAGAGCTTTTTTCTTGTCCAAATGCGGTCGGGTTTTCTTTCAAATCCTCATTAAATCGACCCAATAAGTTGGCATAATATTTGCCATTGATTGTTTTACCCTTTTGAAGGTAGTCAATGTGGATTATACCGCGTGCATCCCAAAAAACGGTCGCCATGACTTTATTGGCTGACAAACCCACCTTGGCCTTCTTTGGCGCCGATTCACCCCAATAAACCCACGGTTTTGACTGCTGTTTGGTCTCTGGTGTGTTGTGGTGGATCCACGTTTCATCCACGGTTACAAAACGGCGCAAAAACTCATCCATATTGCGATTGAACAACGGCAAACACTCCTGCGAAATTGTCACATGATTGCGTTTGTGGTCGACAGAGCAAATGCGGCACCCATCTTGCGGAAAGCTTTCTCATACCCAAGTGATCATTTAAAATTGAAACCACTGAGCCACGTGAGATGCCTACAGCTTCCACAATCTCTCGCACTTTCAATCTCCGATCAGCCAACACCACATCGTGATTTTTTTCAATTGTTTCGGGTGTGGAGACCTCAACTGGGCATCCAGAACGTTCAGCATCTTCCGTGCTTGTACGGCCACAATGAAATTCAGTAAACCACTTTTTTACCATTGAAATTGATGGTGCAGAGTCCCCATAGTATTTATCAAGCTTAGCCTTGGTTTGAGTGATGGTATTTTTCCACAAAAAAAATAATGCTTAACGAGCACATGAAATTCACTTTTTTTCATTTTCTCCTCAAATCACGCGGTAGTCTGCTATCAATGGCTGTCGAAACACAAACTAAATGACGCAGCTTGTTCAAATTTTGACAGGAGTCAACTGACAGGTGCCTGTTGAGAGGAGCAGTGTTGCCCTTTCGGTTAAGAGGCGGGAAATTCAAAAAGTCACAGACTTATTGACCCGCCCTAGTAACGATGGGGGAAAGCTTTACTTGTTGAATTCCTGCCATTGTTTTAAATGTTGTGATGTCCCATAGCATTGCAAAGTGCCTGAAAGGGGCTTTGAAAAGACAAACAACATAAATCCCTTTACCTTCCACATGCTGGATGTGCATGCCACAGAAACATAACCAATGTCTCCGAAGGCTCAGCACAGAAACCCTCTCTCAAATATTGTTAATAATGCCTCTGCTAATGGTGATGAAATACAGGATTGTGGCAGCTGCCTCTCCCCGAGCAACAGTCGGTCATTGGAATATATGCTGAGAGCACTTCCGTTAAACAGTATAAAATAAGGTAAAGGTTTTCCCCTGACATTAAGTCCAGTCGTGTCCGACTCTGGAAGTTGGCGCTCATCTCCATTTCTAAGCCGAAGAGCTGGCATTGTCCATAGACACCTCCAAGGTCATGTGGCTGGCATGACTGCATGGAGCGCTGTTACCTTCCCGTCAGAACGTTGCGTATTGATCTATGCACATTTGCATGATTTCAAACTGCTAGTTTGGCAGAAGCTGGGGCTGACAGCGGAAGCTCACGTCGCTCCCTGGATTCGGACCTGCAACCTTTCAGTCAGCAAGTTCAGCAGCTCAGTTGTTTAACCCAGTGTTTCTCAACCAGTGTGCTGTGGCACACTAGTGTGCCGTGAGCCATCATCAGGTGTGCCGCGAGAAAAGCTTTCTGCCCCCCTTCCTTCCCCCCTCCTCCTGCCGAACTCCTGCTGCTTGGGGAGGGAGGGAGGAAGGCCGCGTGGCAGTGAAGAAAAGAAGAAGGGGCGGGGCGCCGCCTCCTCCGGCCATTTCCCCAGCCAACCTCCAATCCGCCACGACTCCCGTTCCTCACTCGCTGAAGCCGCGTGGCGGTGGAGCCCCGCCCACTGAAGCCCGTCCACCGCTCATGCTCCTCCTCCTCCGCGCGGCTTCAGCGAGCAAGGGGCGGGAGTCATGGCAGAGAGCGGCGCCGGGGACGGGGGCCATGACTCCCGCCCCTCGCTCGCACTGTCCCCTCAAGGCTGGAGAAGCTGTGGGAGAGCTGAAGCTGGGCGGAGGCGCGGGGCACAGCACAGCCTGGCTCCGCCCCCTCCCCTGGCTTTTGCTCTCCCTCAGCTTCTCCAGCCTGAGGGAACAGTGCCAAGCCAGCATTGTGCTGCCGCTGCCACTGCTGGCTTGGCACTGCCCCTCAAGGCTGGAGAAGCTGTGGGAGAGCTGAAATCGAGGGGAGGGACGGGAATGGCATGGCCTGGCTCCACCCCTCCCGACTTCGCACTCCCAGCAGCTGCTCCCAGCAGGCCACCATCCCCAAACCGTTCTTTACTGTGTTAGAGTGTCATTTTGTGTCATTTTGGTTGGTGGTGTGCCCCCGGATTTTTTTAATGTTAAAAGTGTGCCGCGGTTCAAAAAAGGTTGGGAAACACTGGCTTAACCTACTGTGCCACCGGGGGTTAAATAAGTTAAGTGTCCATAAATAAAGAATTAACATTGCAGACCATTTTAATAAGACAGAAAAATGGGATTATTTATTTATTAACTAGCTGAACCCGGCCATGCGCTGCTGTGGCTTTTTCTCTTTCCTGTGTCCCAGTCTATATATGTGTGTTTTGTGTGTGTATGTATGTATATATATTGATTTGTGTCTATGTGTACATATGTGTATGTGTCTGTATATGTGTGTGCACTTATCAGGGCCGTAGCCAGGATTTTGATTCGGGGGCTGAGTTTGGTTCAGGGGGCTGAGACTGGGTGGAAGAGGGTCTACCCTAGCAAACCTTTTGTATTGTTATGCCAATAACCCCATGGATGTGGGATATAATGAGCATGGTGATATGATATGAGACTGTTATGTTTATTCATGATATGAATAAACATAACAGTTTAAATAATGTACCAGTAAGGTCTTTTCGCGGACCACCCTGAGAATTTCAGGGGGGGGGCTGAAGCCCCCTTAGCCCCCCCCCCCTGGCTACATGCCTGGCACTTATGTATATGTGTATATGTGTGTATATGTATATGTACATATGTGTATGTGTAGATGTGTATAAGTACAGATGTGTGTATGTATGTGTGCATGTGTATATTTCAGTGCATGTATATATGTGTGTATGTGTGCATGTCTATATATACATACGTGTGTGCATGTGGCGAAGACCAACAGTAACATCCCTTCCTGCCTTTTATACTTCCTTTCTTCCCTCTCCCCCTCATCCCTCAGCTTTTCTCTTCTCTCTGTCCTCCTGCCACTTCTCCCTCCTTTCCTTCTTTCCTTTCCCTTCTTCCTGCCATCCCTCCCCTTTCTGTATCAGTTCTTGCTCCCCTTGTCTCCCTTCCTCCCTACCTTTTTTCCCTTCCTTTTGCTAGTCCCTTCACCAGCTTCTACCTTTTGTATTGCCTTTTATTACCTGTCTGTTTTGCATAACGCCTCTGAGTGGCCAGCACCACCAACATTCTGACACTCTAAACTGCCAGAGGGGGGTGGTCTACATTCTAACTGAGGCAGTATTTGTATAATGCCTGTAATTGGTCAGCACCAACAACATTCCGACACTCTAACCAGTGTTTCTCAACCAGTGTGCCTTGGCACACTAGTGTGCCGTGAGCGATCATCAGGTGTGCCGTGGGAAATTGGAACCTCCAATACCCTTTCTTCACTCTCCTGCCCACAGTGCTCTCTGGGTGTACGTGAACTACAACTTCCAAACTCAAGGTCAATTCCCAAGCAAACCCTTTCAGTACTTTCTGTTGGTAATGAGAGTTCAATATGCCAAGTTTGGTTCAATTCCATTGTTGCAAGAATTCAGGATGCTCTTTGATTGTGTGTTAACTATAAATCCCAGAAACTGTAACTCCCTAATGTCAAGGTCTATTTTCCCCAAACTCCATCTATGTTCACATTTGGGCATATTGAGTATTCATGCCAAGTTTGTTCCTGATCCAACATTGTTCACAGTCCACAGTGCTCTCTGGATATAGGTGAACTACAACTCCAAAACCCAAGGTCAATGCCCACCAAACTCTTATAGTATTTTCTCTTGGTTATGGGAGTTCTGTGTGGGAAGTTTGTGTCTTTCTGCCATTCCTGCCAGGATATTTATGTTGTGTTCATCAAAACAGGTCCAGGTTTCACACTGAATGTATAAATACATTTAAAAACATATTAGCTACATGTATTACTGTGTTAGAGTGTCATTTTGTGTCATATTGGTTGGTGGTGTGCCCCAGGATTTTGTAAATGTAAAAAACGTGCCGCAGCTCAAAAGAGGTTGAAAAACACTGCTCTAAACTGCCAGAGGAGGGTGGTGTGGGGGATCATGGGAGTTGTAGTCCATAAGGGTTTTTTTGGATTTGTGGCCGTTGGCTCTTTTTGGGGGTTTTTTTGGTGGTAAACATACCTCGTAGGGTTTTCTGTGTATGTGGGCTGTTTTTGTGTGTCTGCCTTGTGTGGTTTCTTTGTCTATAAGCCTGTCAGGACGACATGAAGGATTTTATATATATAGATTTACTATATTTCTATACTGCTTTTCTCAGCCCTCGGGCGTCTCAAAGCAGTTAACTAAAGCAAAATTCAATGCTCAACCTCATAAAACATTTCAATACAATGAAAACGATATCATAATTAAAAACAACAATGAGGCCACAAAAGAGCAGAAAACTAACAAAAACAAAGAGACATGCTTAAATCATGGAAGGAAAGTTGTCAAAGACAGCAGGGCCTTTAAGAGTATACAATTGCAGTGCTATGATTCTACTTACACTGCCATGGTTTTGTCCTGTGGGCGGGATATTTGGAATTCTCAGCCATGTACCTCCAATGCCAAAGTACACACCAAAGTACACACTTCATAATGCATCTGTGGCAGTTTAATTTGGAACCAAAGTGCTATAACTGTATAGTGTGAACTGGCCCAAGAAGCTTAGGGATAGTTCTAGACCAGGGCTGTCCAACAGGCGGCCCTGGGGCCGTACATGGCCCCCGATCCCCTTCCCTACAGCCCCCTAACTTGTTTTAATAAAATACAAATTAAAAATTATTTTTTTAAAAAAAAAAAACCTACTTCCGGGTTTTAGGCAAGCATCGCGAGACTCGCCAGCCACAGACGGGTTTCGAGGGAGGTCGAAATCCCGTCTGTGGCTGCGTAGTCTTTGCGATAGCTGAAAATCTCGGGTCCCGCAGGATTTGCGGCCAGCCTGGGCGCACGCCTCCTCCTCCTCGCGGCTGCTTCCAGGCCAGCCTCCATTCCCTCAGAGAGGGAGGAGGAAGGGAGTGAGGCAGGGAAAGCCCCTCTGGCTCCGTCCTCTTCCTGTGGAGGGCCTCGCTTCCCGCCCCGCGGATGGGAGAGCCGCCGCGCCGCGGCCTGAGCTTGGCCTCGGCTCCAGCGGGGCTCTTCGGGACGGCGGCGGCGTTGGCGCGGCCCTGTGGCGGGCTCCCGCAGTATGGGTAAGGACGGGCCGGGCTCGAATCAATCAATCTAACAACAGTGGGACGTTGGGTGAGGGGGGGAGGGTTCCCTCAGCGGCGGTTTCCTTGGCAACGCTTCCTCCCCCTCCTCCGCGCCCCCTCCCTTGTTGTGCTGCCTTCCCCGCGTGCAGGGCACAACGTGGCTTCCTTTGCGCCTGCCCCCGCGCTTGTTTTCCCTTCAGGGGAGGGAGGGAGCTCTTTGGGCCTCCTCCATCCGCCTCTGGGAAAGGAGGCCCCATCAAACCCTGCGACGGCATTGAGGTGTTTGGTTTTTTTGGTGTGTCCCAATTTGAGTGTGGACTCAAATAACTCAAAGATATTAGGAAACATTCCCCCAAATCCACCAGTGTTCCCATTTGGGTATATTGAGTATTCATGCCAAGTTTGGTCCAGATCCATCATTATTTGAGTCCACAGTGCTCTCTGGATGGAGGTGAACTACAACTCCACAACTCAAGGTCAATTGGCAAATTGGAGCCGGGAGGGGGTGGAGCTGGGGGAGGAGCAGGGTGGAGCCAGGGAGGGGCGGAGCTGGGGGCGGAGGCAGACCCTTCGGCCCCCCAGGTGATCAGTGACCGGAATTCCGGCCCTTGGGCCCGTAGAAGTTGGACAGCCCTGTTCTAGACAGCCAAGTTGAGAGGGAGCTGAAGCTGGCCAGAGAAGCAAAGCAATAAAAAGGGTGCAGTTCCAACATATTCAGACACCAAGAGGAAGTAGAAGAGAAAGGAGACTCGCTATTCAGCAAGGATGGTGAAATGGTAACAAGTTGTGGTGACAACTCAAGGCAGAACTACTAGACTCCCTGCACTCAGGTCTTTCCTCAAGAGCGGAACTTTTCAGAGTGAAACTAGTAAGTGAGTAGAACTGCGGTTCAATGAGTTCAAGCCTTTAGGGCCAGGTGAACCGCATCGTACATTACCAAAGGAATTTGCAGATAGTATCTCACCACATAGCATCTTCGAGAAGCACTGAAAAAGTGCCACAAGACACACAGGTGGCTATAAGAAGCTCACAACTCAGCCATTGCAACATTGCCATTGGCTGCCACTCAACTTCCAGGACCAATTAATAGTGCTATTGATGACCTACGAGGACGGGTCAATGACTTTTAGAATTTCCCGCCTCTCAAATGAAAGGGCAACACTGCTCCTGTGAACAGGCATCTGTCAGTTGACTCCTGTCAAAATTTGAACAAGCTGATCCAGCACTTTGAATTGGGCTCGGAAATGGACCGGCAGCCAGTGCAGCTGACATAACAGGGGGTGGTATATTCCCTGTATGTCGCCCCAGTTAGTAATCTGGCTGCCCACCGTTGTACTAACTGCAGTTTCCGAACTGTCTTCAAAGGCAGCCCCACGTAGAGCACATTGCAGTAATCTATACGGGATGTAACCAGAGCGTGGACTACCATGGCCAAGTCAGACTTCCCAAGGTTTGACCTGCTGTGCCAACTGGGGGCTCTGATATATATATCTATATCTATATCTCTATATATCTATATATATATATACTAGCTGTACCCGGCACTCGTTGCTGTGCCCTATGTAGGAGATGCGCGAAAGTCTGAGTATGTAAGGGTTGGAATTGATGTTACTTATGGTCTTGCTGGGGTCATGGCTGTGTTGTTGTGGGTTGTTCTGGTGGGTGGGATGTTGAAGTCCTGTGGAGTTGCCGGTGTGTGGTGTTCCTGGCGTTCTGCAGAGCTTGTGGATATACAATGTTTTTTGTCTTTCCGTCTGCTGTGTTGATGTAGAGGTTCTGTGGTTTCCCAACTCTGGAGCACGCTACGTAGAGTTGTCCGTGGGAGAAGCATTCTGTGTGAAGGTATATGCCACAGATTTGTAGTGTTTGTCCTTGAGCCTTGTTTATGGTGATGGCAAAAAGTTAGTGTAGTGCAGTGTCTTTCTGTTCTGGCGTTTGTTCTGCCCTTTTTGTTTGATGTATGTAGCGTTGCGGTGTGTCGTCTGATGCTGTTCTTTTTAAGGAGGCATGGCTTGTCTTTTGGGTCAGCTTATGCCTTTGTGGAAGGAAGGAATGGCATACAAATGGGTTGAGCAGTAGACGCAAGGTTGTGTTATGTGCGTATTGTGTTGTGTGTAGGTATTACTTTTTGGTGAGTTAGTGGGTGTGTGGTGGCATTGTGGGTGGTAGTATGTTGTGGAATGCTTGTGTGGGTGGGGTGTTTTGGGTGTTTGTGTGTGTTTGTAGAGTATCAGTGCAGTGTTGTGTTGTGTTGTGGTTGGAGTATAGGTGGAGTTGGTTTTTTGTTTGTGGTGGTGGTAGGTGTTGTGTGTAAGGGTCCCGTAAGTTTGGGGGATGGGTTGTGATAGGAAGTTTGTGTTGTGTTGTGTGGGTAGGGAATTGCTGGAGTATTGTGCCTGGGACGTGTGTGTATTTGGAGGTGTGTGTGGTGGTGAGTAGTGAGTGCAGTCCTGGGTTTTGTGTTGGGGAAGTTGTCAGATATTTGTGGGGTGTATTTTGTGTGTGTTGTGGTGACATAGTTGTCTTAGTCTGGCTGTGTGCTGGTTGTGATGTGGAGGGGGTGTTGCTTTTGCCAGTGTGTTTGTTGTGTATTTTTTGGGGGGTGGGTTTTTGTGTTGCAGGATTTTTTTGTGGGTTTTGCAAGTTTGTGTTATTCTGGGGGTATGTGTTTGTCAGTGGTGCCTGTGTCCCTGGTGCCCTATTTGTCTCCCTCCTAGATCTTTGCCTTGACAGTTTAACCCTCAAACACCAACTGACTAAACTGAAATCACTCAGCATTCTATCCTAGCCTTGGCTGGCTCTGCCCAGCATTACTATGGTTACTCAGCCTCCCTGCATTTTGTGTGGGCCGATGTTGGCCAATGGGTTTCGCTGGCTGCCGCAGAGGATGCTGGGAAATGTAGTTTTTTAATCGTTGTTTTGGGGGCCTTCTAGGTTTTGGGGGGGGGGGAGTTTCTTTGCTAAAAACCTTCCTTGCCTGAGGCCTATTTTTGTTGGCAAGTTTGCTGTCTCTGCCTTGGAACGTTTCTCTGTCTCTGTCAGTCGTTCGATGACAGATCCTCCTTTATATAATAGATACACACACACACATACACGCACACACATACACACAATATTTGTAACTTGGGGACTGCCTGGACTTAAATATACATAATGAGGTATCACAGAGATGGGACCAACATCTCAATGTGAAATTCATTTATACACCTTATACAAAGAACTGTAGTTATATATACAATATTTTTAATAATTCTGTGCATAAGACAAAGTTGTGTACATTGAAACTTCAGAAAGCAAAGGTGTCATTATCTCAGTCAGCCAGGTGGACAGTTTTGGGTTTGGGAGTATTTTGGAAGTCCAGAAAAGGGATGCTCAACAACCACAACAATAACCAATGAATTTGACGCGGTACCAAGAAAGATGCTATATATATACTTACAACAATGCAGAAATTGGAAGAGTTGCCAAGAGTAAAGCCTGCCAGGCTAATCTTAACTTTTTCTTTACTGCCTACATGGATTGTGGGAATGCTGTTAATGACTCTATTTAGCCTGATTTCAGTAAAGTAAGTGACAACGATCCCCAGTACTGACAAACTGGATTCATAGCTTGTTACAAACAGATGGTCATGAGTTGTAACACTAAAGGGAGATTCCAAAGAGGGCTCCAACATGCTTCATTTGTATCAATTGTTTAGATCCGTGGTTCCCAAATATTTTTGGCCCACCTCCCCCTTTCCAGAAAAAAAGTTACTCAACGCCCCCCCTAGAAATTTTTTTTTTAAAAAAATATTAATAGCAATTAACCAGAAAGATATATGTATTAATGCAGTGATTCTCAACCTTTCGAATGCCGTGAGCCCTAAATAAGGTTCCTCATGTTGTGTGACCCCCAACCATATTTTCGTTGCTACTTCATAAATAATTTTGCTACTCTTACGAATCCTAACGCAAATATCTAATATGCAGGATGTATTTTCATTGTTACAAATGGAACATAATTAAAGCTTAGCGATTAATCACAAAAACAATATGTTTGGGGGAGTATGGACAACGGATGATGGGATTTGCAGTACCTTCGACCAATTCAGCTCTGAACTTCCACAGACCCCCACAAATTACATACTGTACCTGGACCAAACTTGGCACACAGAACCCCCATGACCAACACAAAATACTGGAGAGGCTGTCAGAAAATATACCTTGGCATTTGGGAATTGTTGGGATATATAGTTTCATGCCATCAAAAAGCATTCTGAACTCATGCAACCATGAAATTGACTCAAACTTGGCATAGAGACCTCCCATGACCAACACAAAATACCGGAGGGCTTAGGGGAGATGTAGTTCACCTACATTTGGAGAGCATTCTAAACCCAAACAACCCTGGATCTGGACCAAATTTGGCACAAATACTCAATATGCCCAAATTTGAACACTGGCGTGGCTGGACCCCTCCTGGCGGCGGTGGAATCGGGTGATGAGGGAAGGAAGGAAGGGAGGGAGGGAGGAGAAGGGGGGAGGAGGGGGTCCCTCTCTCTCCTCCTTTTCCTCTTCCTCCCTCACTGGCTCTTTCCTCCTTTCCCCCTCCCCATTCTAGGCCTGGGCTCAAGCCTCGGACGCTGAGGGCGAGGCGGCCCAGAGAAGAGGCAAAGGCGGTAGGAGCAGCGGAGAGCCTCTGAGAGGCGGCTCATGGCAGCCATGTTCGCTGTGTGTTTGCTCCGCTCCGCTTCCTCCCACAATCCCGTGCTTGGCAAGAGGAGGGGGAGGAGGGAGCAGGAGGAAGGAAGGAGAGAGAGACACACACACATGCTACCGGCCCCCACCACCCCCTTAAAGGGCTTCAGTGCCCCCCAAATTCTCCTGAGCCTTCCAGCGCCCCCTAGATCGCCTCACCGCCCACCAGGGGGTGGTACCGCCCACTTTAAGAACCACAGGTTTAGATGGAGAAGAAATAAGAGGGCATTATCCTCAAATACGAATGGCACACAATTGGGAAGGATCCTAACTTCACAGAATGCTTGAATCAAATTCAAAAGGACCTTGACAAATACGAAAGCTGGTTTGAAACTGACAAAATTAAATTAAATGAGAAAAATGCTGCATTTTGCCCCCAAATTTCATCTCAAATAAAATGCATAGATCTGGTATAAAAACAGTATGTATTAAAAAGGATCTTGGGATAGTAGTTGATCTGAGTCAACGGTGTGATGAGGTGGTTAAAAAAAAGACGAATGCAATTTTAGAAGTATTAGCAGAAACACTGTCTGGGGAATCAATAATTCCACTTACTCAGATCACATCTGGAACAATACGTCCAGTTCTGACTGTGCTATTTTCGAAAAAATGCAGAGGGATTGGAAGGGAGAAGGGCAAGATGGCAAGCAGTCCTATGAAGAAAGGAAAACTCACCTAGGCATGCTTAGCTTGGAGAAGAGAAGACATACACATGTGCATGCATTAATGCATTTTTTGTCATAAAAATTGGACAAGAACTCATTCTTTGCTACCACAAGGGGCAAAATCATAGGTTCTTTTATATTATACTTGTCAGTTATGTCAGCAACATCTCATAATCAACCGTCGAGAAGTTGTCAACAAAGCACTAGGATACAGTTTGCATGTCAATCTGGACATGAAACATGTGCCGTCGCACCTGGTCTGTTTACACTCAGGAAGGGCGAGGACATAGCCTCCCTCTACCGGGGGATTGCTTCTTGCCTTCTTTTAGAGCAGTGGTTCTCAACCTGCTCAATGCCGCGACCCCTTCATCCCGTTCTTCATGTTGTGGTGACCCCCAACAATAAAATTGTTTTTGTTGCTACTTCATAACTGTAATTTTACTACAGTTATGAACTGTCATGTAAATATATGATATGCTGAATGTATTTTCATTCACTGGGCTAAATTTGGCACAAATACCCAATATGCCCAAATTTGAATGTTGGTAGAGTTGGGGGGGGGGGGGTAGATTTTGTCATTTGGGAGTCATAGTTGCTGGGATTTAGAGTTCACCTACAATTAAAGAGCATTCTGAACTCCAGCAATGGTGGAATTGAACCAAACTTTGCACATAGAACTCCCATGACCAACAGAAAATACTGGGTTTGGTGAGCACTGACCTTGAGTTTTGGAGTTGTAGTTCACCTACATTCAGAGAGCACTGTGGGCTCAATGATGGATCAACACCAAACTTGGCATACTCAATATGCCCAAATGTAAATACTAGTGGAGTTTGGGGGAAATAGACCTTGGCATTTGGAAGTTGTAGTTACTGAGATTTATAGTTCTCCTACAGTCAAAGAGCTTCTTGGACAAACTTCCCATACAGAACCCCCCCCCCCATGACTAACAGAAAATACTGTGTTTTCTCATGGTCTTTGGCGACCCCTCTGACACCCCCTCATGACCCCCCTAGGGGTCCCGACCCCCAGGTTGAGAAACCCTGTTTTAGAGGCTTGGGGCTCCCAAGGACCAAGCTGGACACCATAGATCAGTGTTTTTCAACCTTTTTTGTGCTGCGGCACATTTTTTACATTGACAAAATCCTGGGGCACACCACCAACCAAAATGACACAAAATGACACTCTAACACAGTAATACATATAGTTAATATGTTTTTAAATGTATTTATACACTCAGTGTGAAACCTGGGCCTGTTTTGATGAACACAACATAGATATCCTGGCAGGAATGGCAGAAAGACACACACGAAGGTCTTGCTCAACAGCTGTCAGTCATGGGAAAACTTCGGCCCTCTGGGTGCTTTGGACTTCAACTCCCACCATTCCTAACAGCCTGAGGCCCTTTCCTGCTTAAGTGGCTAAGGGGGGAAAAGGAAAAGGGCCTGAGGCTGCTAGGCATGGTGGGAGTTGGAGTCCAAAACACCTGGAAGGTCCAAGTTTGCCCATGCCACCTTTCGACACACACCTCTTCCTCCCCCTTTCCCTTCGCGCCCTTTCTTCCCCCTCCTGCCGAACACTTACTTTTTCTTCTCCACTCGCTTCTGCTGCCATTTTGATCTGAGAGAGCAGCATGAGCATGTTCAGGAGGGGAGGAAGACGTGGGGCAAGTCTGCACAGTAGCGCTCGCACGGGTCACGTCTTTCTCCCTCCCCCCTCGGGAGAAGCGGAGCCCGAGTGGAGAAGAAAAAGTGTTTGGCAGGAGGGAGAAGAAAGGGTATTGGAGGTTCCAATTTCCAACGGCACACCTGATGATCGCTCATGGCACACTAGTGTTGGGAAACACTGCCATAGATAACTCAAACAGGCTTTATTGTTCACAACATGAGTTATCTTCACTCAGGCCCTTTACTTTGTTCCCAAAAGGATAAAAAAAATGTTAGAGAGTCTCTTTGTTGCTTATGTCCAGGAAGCTTCAGCCGGATGGCTTTCCAAGTCCTCTCTGTCTCTATGGCAGGGGTCGGGAACCTATGGCTCGCAAGCCATATCTGGCTCTTTCCATGATTTCATTTCAGCGGGGCCACGAGGCTGCCTCCTTAGGTCCCGCCCCCAAGGCCGTGAACCAGCCAAGGGCTTCTTTGTGCGAGGCCTGGAGTCGTGCAAAGCCTCCCTCGGCTGATTCGTGGTCTCGCCAGCCGGCGAGGCCGTGAGGCAGCCGGGGGAGACTTTGTGCCACTCCAGGCCTTGCGCGAAGTCTCCCTCGCACAGGGGAGACTTTGCGTGACCCCAGGTCGCGTGCGAATGAGCCAGCCGGCAAGGCTACAAAGCAGACGGGGGGGCTCCTTCGTGCGACTCCAGGCCTTGCGCAAAGTCTCCCTCGCGCGGGGGAGACTTTGCACGATTCTAGGCCTCGTGTGAAGGAGCCAGCCGGCAAGGCACACCCACGGAAAGAAGAAGGGAGAGGGGCGCGGCCAGAAGCTGCTCCAACTGCGGCTGCTGCAGCATGGACTGGGACCCGTAGTTGTTGGTAAGCTAGTGGAGGGGCTTCCTCTTTTCTCCCTCCCTGTCCCTCCCCCTTCACTCTCTTTCCTTCAATGCTGCTTGGACAGCCAGCCACACACTCCAAAGTCTGGGTTCTCGTAAAACCTTGGGATAAAAGGCAAAGGTTTTGGAACTGGATTAATTCAGTCCAAGAAACTGCATTGCAAGCAAGTAGTCCAGAACACCATGTGTCCGAATTGCAGTGCCTTCAAGGTGATTCTGATTTCCATGTAGACAAGCCCTTTATTAGAAATGACCAGGTTTTATCTCCGGAGATTAATTAATGCATTAATGGCCAATCCAGGCAAAGATCCTAAGAATCCACAAGACTGAACGGTTCCCGTCCTGCACCTCAAAATGAATCAAATTGAATTTGAAATAATCCTTTTTCTCAGTGAAGTCGGCATGAAACCTGCTGCGGTGGATCGATTCCAATTCAACCTCTGTCCACTGCTCCAGTGCAATTGCTTCAGGGTTCCCTACATCAGTGATTTTCAACCAGTGTGCCGCAGAACACTAGTGTGCCGCGAGAGATCATCAGGTGTGCCGTGGGAAATTATTTTCGAACTTCATTCATATATAAACTATAAGGCGCATCTGTTTCTTTAAGAAATGGAAGATAGCAGTCTCGCATCACTTCTTAGGTGTCGCGAGAGTGCTATGAAGTGATGCGAGAGTGCTATGGTCGTGCCATCTTGGATTCGCTCAGACGCGGCTAAGTAAACAAAGGTATAGTGCTGCAGCTGCGAGTCAAGTGACAATGGCAATTTGGGATCACGGCAAGACAAGCGAGTGACAGTGATGGAGAAGTTTTTGAGAAGGGAAAATGCAAATGCCGAACAGGGCTCTGGGCAAAACGATGACACAGATGAACACCCTAATATGAGTGTTGGACAAAAGAAAAAACGGTAAGCTCAAGGCAATACAGCGAAAGCTATCTTTCATTTGGATTCACTTTCACCGGGGATGCGACGGCACCGAAAAAAACTAAAATGTACAGTTTTTGGTTATCTGTTGCCAGGGAGTTCCCCATTCTGGCCAACAAAGCTATTTTGACATTGCTCCCGTTTTCAACCACATATCTGTGTGAGATGAGCTTCTCAAGCTTACTGTGATAAAACTAAAAACAGAGAGAGACTGACAGCTGTTGAGCAAGAGCTTCGTGTGTGTCTTTCTACCATTCCTGCCAGGATATCTATGTTGTGTTCATCGAAACAGGCCCAGGTTTCATACTAAGTGAGTGTATAAATACATTTATAAACATATTAACTATATGTATTACTGCAGTGTTACCCAACCTTTTTTGAGCCACAGCACACTTTTTACATTTACAAAATCCTGGGGCACACCACCAACCAAAATGACACAAAATGACACTCTAACACAGTAATATATATAGTTAATATGTTTTTAAATGTATTTATACACTCAGTGTGAAACCTGGGCCTGTTTTGATGAACACAACATAGATATCCTGGCAGGAATGGCAGAAAGACACAAACTTCCCACACAGAACTCCCACAACCAAGAGAAAATGCTATAGGAGTTTGGTGGGCATTGACCTTGAGTTTTGGAGTTGTAGTTCACCTATATCCAGAGAGCACTGTGGACTCAAACAATGTTGGATCAGGACCAAACTTGGCATGAATACTCAATATGCCCAAATATGAACGCAGATGGAGTTCAGGGGAAATAGACCTTGACATTTGGGAGTTGTAGTTCCTGGGATTTATAGTTCCCCTACAATCAAAGAGCATTCCGAACCCCACCAATGATAGAACTGGGTCAAACTTCCCACACAGAACCCCCAGGAGGCAAGAGGAGGTCTCTACTTGGGGAAAGGGAGGCGAGCCTTCCCAATGCATGGAGAGGGAGAGACCAAGTAGACAACGGGTGGGGAGGGGGGTGTTTGTAATTTTGTGCCTTTATCGAGGTAGGTTTCTTCGGGTTTTATACTTCAACACACTAGACTCTCCCCCCTCCCCTCCTGGAGGTTCCAATTTCCCACGGCACACCTGATGATCGCTCACGGCACACTAGTGTGCCCCGGCACACTGGTTGAGAAACACTGTATTACTGTGTTAGATTGTCATTTTGTGTCACTTTGGTTGGTGGTGTGCCCCAGGATTTTGTAAATGTAAAAAATGTGCCGCGGCTCAAAAAAGGTTGAAAAACACTGCCCTACATACTACACGGCATTGACTGCCATCACAAAATCACAGTAGAGTATGACAACAAAGCAGTCGCCTTTGAGACAAAGCAGCACAGTAGTCTCTCGGCCACAAAAGGGGCCCTTTGAGGGAGAAGAGAAAATCTCAGGTAGCATGACTAGGACATACTGCGTGAGACCTTGGTGCTGTGGCCAGTCAGGCTAGATCAGTGGCTCCCAAACTTTTTTGGCCTACCACCCCCTTTCCGCAAAAAAGTTTACTCACCGCCCCACTAGAAATTAATTTTTTCCCATTTTAATAGCAATTACACAGAAAGATATATGTATTAATGCAGTGGTTCTCAACCTTTCTAATGCCGTGACCCTTAAATAGGGTTCCTCATGTTCTGGTGACCCCCAACCATATTTTCGTTGCTACTTCATAAATAATTTTGCTCGCCATGCCGCCGCCGGAGAGGGCTCTGAGGGGACGGTCAGCTGCGGCCTGAGGGGACGAAGAAGCGAGGCCTGCTCTCCCCGTGCAAGCCCCGGGCTCTCCTGCTCCCTCTTCCGCCACCTCTGCCGGGGAGGCTCCGCTGGAGGATGCGGAGGCCTTTGCACTGCATCCTTCACATTGCACTGCGTGTGGGGGTCAAAGTGAAGGGGGCAGGGCCAAAGAAGAGGGCCGCACGACCCTCCTTTAATGGCCAATTGTTCAACGGACCCTTAAAGGGATTTACCGCCTCCAAATTCCCCCGAGCTTCCCACCGCCCCCTTGGATCGTCTCACCGCCCACCAGAGGGCAGTACCGCCCACTTTGAGAATCAGTGGGCTAGATCAGTGTTTCTCAACCTTCCCAATGCCACGACCCCTTAATACAGTTCCTCATGTTGTGGTGACCCCCAACCATAAAATCATTTTTGTTGCAGTTTCGTTGCTACTTCATAACTGTAACTTTGCTACTGTTATGAATCATCATGTAAAATATCGGAAGTATTTTCATTCACCGGACCACATTTAGAACAAATACCCGATACACCCAAGTTTGAATACTGGTGGCGTTGTGGGGGGTGATTTTGTCATTTGGGAGGTGTAGTTGCTGGGATGTATAGTTCACCTACAATCAAAGAGCATTCTGAAATCCACCAATGATGGAGTTGAACCAAACTTGGCACACAGAACTCCCATGACCAACAGAAAATACCAGAAGAGTTTGGTGGACAGTGACCTTGAGTTTGGGAGTTGCAGTTCACCTACATCCAGAGAGCACTGTGGACTCAAACAATGGTGGATCGGGACCAAAGTTGGCACGAATAGTCAAGATGCCCAAAGGTGAACACTGGTGGAGTTTGGGGAAAATAGGACCTTGGCATTTCAGAGTTGTAGTTGCTGGGATTTATAGTTCACCTACAATCATGGAGCATTGTGACCCCCACCAACGATAGAATTGGGCCAAACTTCCCATGCAGAACCCCCATGACCAACAGAAAATAATGTGTTTTCTGATGGTCTTTGGCGACCCTCTGACACCCCCTCGCGACCCCCAGAGGGGTCCCGACCCCAGGTTGAGAAACACTGGGCTAGATCAGTGTTTCCCAACCTTTTTTGAGCCACGGCACACTTTTTACATTTACAAAATCCTGGGGCACACCACCAACCAAAATGACACAAAATGACACGCTTAACATAGTAATACATATAGTTAATATGTTTTTAAATGTATTTATACACTCAGTGTGAAACCTGGGCCTGTTTCGATGAACACAACATAGATATCCTGGCAGGAATGGCAGAAAGACACAAACTTCCCACACAGAACTCCCACAACCAAGACAATATGCTATAAGAGTTTGGTGGGCATTGACCTTGAGTTTTGGAGTTGTAGTTCACCTATATCCAGAGAGCACTAAGGACTCAAACAATGTTGGATCAGGACCAAACTTGGCATGAATACTCAATATGCCCAAATATGAACGCAGATGGAGTTCAGGGGAAACAGACCTTGACATTTGGGAGTTGTAGTTCCTGGGATTTATAGTTCCCCTACAATCAAAGAGCATTCCGAACCCCACCAATTATAGAACTGGGCCAAACTTCCCACACAGAACCCCCAGGAGGCAAGAGGAGGTCTCTACTTGGGGAAAGGGAGGCGGGCCTTCCCAATGCATGGAGAGGGAGAGACCAAGTAGACAGCGGGTGGGGGGGGGGTGTTTGTAATGTTGGGCCTTTATCGAGGTAGGTTTCTTAGGGTTTATACTTCAACACACTAGACTCTCCCCCGCCCCCTTCCTGGTGGTTCCAATTTCCCACGGTACACCAGATGATCGCTCACGGCACACTAGTGTGCCCCGCACACTGGTTGAGAAACACTGGGCTAGATGAATGACCTTTCCATTCATGCATTAGTGGTCCGGTTCGTTCAGAGGAATCAGAGAAAGAATTATTTCCCCAAGTTTAAAAAAATGAGTCAGATTGAACATCTTTCCACTGAACTGTCTCAAGGCAGGTTTTAGTCATCCACAATCACTACTCATTTCCCACTAATTGTTATGATGGATTCTCACATGCAGTCCTAATGGCAAAGGCTGGTTTTCCCTTTGGAAGCGTGAAGCTGTTGGCTTTGGCAACACATATTGAGAGCAGCAGTGGCAGTTTCCTAACTCAGTGTTTCCCAACTTTTTTTGAGCCACGGCACACTTTTAACATTTAAAAAATCCGGGGGCACACCACCAACCAAAATGACACAAAATGACACTCTAACACAGTAAAGAACGGCTGGGGTTGGTGGCCTGCTGGGAGCAGCTGCTGGGAGTGCTGAAGCCAGAGAGAGGGCGGAGCCAGACTGTGCCATGCCCCACCCCCCTACTCCCAGCTTCACCTCTCCCAGCAGCTGCTCCAGCCTTCAGAGGGCAGTGCCAAGCCAGCGGTGCCAGAGCCAGCACAATGCTGGCTTGGCACTGTCCCCTCAAGGCTGGAGCAGCTGCTGGGAGTGCCGAAGCCGGGGAGGGGGTGGAGCCAGGCTGCGCCATGCCCCGTCCCCTACCCTCGGCTTCACCTCTCCCAGCAGCTGCTCCAGCCTTCAGAGGGCAGTGCCAAGCCAGCGGTGCCAGAGCCAGCACAATGCTGGCTTGGCACTGTCCCTCAAGGCTGGAGCAGCTGCTGGGAGTGCCGGCTGGGGAGGGGGTGGAGCCAGGCTGCGCCATGCCCCGTCCCTACCCCCAGCTTCACCTCTCCCAGCAGCTGCTCCAGCCTTCAGAGGGCAGTGCCAAGCCAGCAGTGCCAGAGCAGCACAATGCTGGCTTGGCACTGTCCCCTCAAGGCTGGAGCAGCTGCTGGGAGTGCCAAAGCTGGGGAGGGGGCGGAGCCAGGCTGCGCCATGCCCCGTCCCCTACCCCCGGCTTCACCTCTCCCAGCAGCTGCTCCATCCTTCAGAGGGCAGTGCCAAGCCAGCGGTGCCAGAGCCAGCACAATGCTGGCTTGGCACTGTCCCCTCAAGGCTGGAGCAGCTGCTGGGAGTGCCGAAGCTGGGGAGGGGGTGGAGCCAGGCTGCGCCATGCCCCGTCCCCTACCCTCGGCTTCACCTCTCCCAGCAGCTGCTCCAGCCTTCAGAGGGCAGTGCCAAGCCAGCGGTGCCAGAGCCAGCACAATGCTGGCTTGGCACTGTCCCCTCAAGGCTGGAGCAGCTGCTGGGAGTGCCGAAGCCGGGGAGGGGGTGGAGCCCGGCTGCACCATGCCCCGTCCCCTACCCTCGGCTTCACCTCTCCCAGCAGCTGCTCCAGCCTTCAGAGGGCAGTGCCAAGCCAGCGGTGCCAGAGCCAGCACAATGCTGGCTTGGCACTGTCCCTCAAGGCTGGAGCAGCTGCTGGGAGTGCCGAAGCCGGGGAGGGGGTGGAGCCAGGCTGCGCCATGCCCCGTCCCCTACCCCCGGCTTCACCTCTCCCAGCAGCTGCTCCAGCCTTCAGAGGGCAGTGCCAAGCCAGCGGTGCCAGAGCCAGCACAATGCTGGCTTGGCACTGTCCCTCAAGGCTGGAGCAGCTGCTGGGAGTGCCGAAGCCAGGGAGGGGTGGAGCCAGGCTGCACCATGCCCCGTCCCCTACCCTCGGCTTCACCTCTCCCAGGGGGTGGAGCCAGGCTGCGCCATGCCCCGTCCCCTACCCCCGGCTTCACCTCTCCCAGCAGCTGCTCCAGCCTTCAGAGGGCAGTGCCAAGCCAGCGGTGCCAGAGCCAGCACAATGCTGGCTTGGCACTGTCCCCTCAAGGCTGGAGCAGCTGCTGGGAGTGCCGAAGCCGGGAGGGCAGAGCCAGGCTGCGCCATGCCCCGCCCCTCCCCCAGCTTCAGCTCTTTACAGGCCGCACCATGCCCCCCTCCCCCCAGCTTCAGCTCTCCTACAGAGGAGGAGCATGAGAGGTGGACGGGCTTCAGTGGGGGCGGGGCTCCTCCTCCACGCGGCTTCAGCGAGCGAGGGGCGAGAGTCATGGTGGGAGTCATGACGGATTGGAGGCGGCTGGGGAAATGGCCGAAGGAGGCGGGGCCCCGGTCCCTTCGTCTTTTTCTTTGCCACTGCCCGGCCCTTCCTCCTCCTCCCCCCCAAGCAGCCGGAGTTCGGCAGGAGGGGGGGAGGAAGGGGGGGCAGAGAGCTTTTCTCGCGGCACAGCAGGAGGTCCGTCACGGCACACTAGTGTGCCACGGCACACTGGTTGAGAAAGACTGTCCTAACTGATCGATATCGGCACATTTGGGGACTTCTCTGGCCATTTTAAGAGCAGGGGAAGCCTATTTTTTTCAACAGGAAGTGAACCAGAAGTTAACTTTGGGCCATTCCTGATTCCAGCATTGTTTGCTACATCATCAATTATAGATTCCAGAAACCTAATCAATATTACTTCGCCTTAGAAACCCTGATAAAAATGCCAGCCCTGCCCCTATTCCTCAACTGTAGAAACGTTTTGCCCAGTGTGTAAACTCCTCCCGCCCCTGATTTTGTACAACATCATACTATGTTTCTCTCTCAATTGTGTTTCTATGTGGTGTTCTCCAGGGCCTGACAAGTGCAACCACTGCGTCTTTCATTTCTCCAGTTTAAGTTCAATTTAATCTATAGAAAGACTGACCTACGAGGAAATAAGAAGAGGTTTTGCAAAAACAAACACACATTGAAACTGGGGGTTTTGGGGGGGTTAAATGTTAGTTACATCTTGCCACGCCACTAAAATAATCCAGATTAATTTTTGAAATGGATTAAATGGCAGTGTAGACTCAGGGTCCTTCCTGACAAGCCCTATATCTCAGGATCTGATCCCAGGTTTTCTAATTTGTTGTTGTTCATTTGTTCAGTCGCTTCCGACTCTTCGTGACCTCATGGATCATCCCTAGGGTTGCCACCTGTCCCGTATTATACGGGACGTCCTGTATTTGAATTTCGTGTCCCGTATTTTCAGCTCCTGTCCTGTATTGACAGGACAGGACAGGTGGCAACAAAAGGCGAGGTCGGGCCAGCAGTGAGGAAGGAAGGAAGGGAGAACTCTATGTGAATGCTTGGTAGCTGCCGCTCTCCCCATACAAACACCGGGCCTGGTACGGCTTACTCACCCGAGCCAACAGCGTCGCCATCTTGGCGCCTTCCCTGGCCACTCTAGCCCTCTCTCTTGAGCATAAAGAGAGGCGAGCGCAGAAGGGGAGCAGAAGGAGGAGGGGTGATTTGGTTGCGCGTGCTGGGAGTGACGGACTCCAAGAGGCAGGCCTTCCTGGAAGGAAGGGGCAGGGCGGCGGCGGCAAGAGGTGCTCATGGAGAGAGGGACCCAGAGTGAGGTTCGCGGACACGGCCGCTTGCTTCTCGGGCCTGCTGGAGATTCTGGGCCTTGCGTAACGGTCGCAGCGGCGGTGAATGAAGTGTCATTTATTTTCGTGAAAAATCCCGTATTTTTAGGTAAATGTCCCTTATTTCTTATATCAGGGCTGTCCAACTGGCGGCCCTGGGGCCGGATCCGGCCCCCAGCCTGTTGGACACGGCCCCCGCTATGCCCCCAGCCGCCATTTTTAATTTTTTTTTAAAAATCTAATTTTTTAAAAAAATGGCGGCCAGGGGGGGAGGGGGAGGCGGGGCAGGGAGGAGGAAGAGAGCTAGCTCCTCCTCCCTGCACCACCCCCTCCGTTCCTCTCTCCGCGCCGAAATGGAGGAGTAGGCGGGCGCCAAGGGCAGCGCGTCACAGGCCTGGCGTGATGCGCTGCCCTTGGTGCCGCCTACCCCTTTTTTCGGCGGCCCCTCCCTAGGCTTGTGACGCGCTGCCCTTGGCGCCGCCTTCTGCTCTCCCTCCTCCTCCTCTTTCCCGGGCGCCGTGCCTTTCCCGGGCGCCGGCGCTCGGGACAGCCGCGGGCCCGGAAAGAGGAGGAGGGAGAATGAGAGCTTTAGGAGGGGCGGGGCCTGGGCTGGGGTGGGGCCCGGGGCGGGGCCCGGGGCGGGCCCGGGTGGGGCCCGGGCGGGGCCCGGGGGGGCCTGGGGCAGGGCCGAGCAGCCCCCGAGGTCATCAGTGACCTCTATTCCGGCCCTGGGCCCGGTAGAAGTTGGACAGCCCTGTCTTATATCAACAAGTGGCAACACTAACCATCCCATGCCAGAGCTCCCTGTCGGCCCGTCGCCACCCCCAGCTCCTTCAGGGTCAAGCCAGTCACTTTAAGGATACCATCCATCCACCTTGTCTTTGGTCGGCCCCCCTTCCTTTTTCCTTCCATTTTCCCCAGCATCATTGTCTTCTCCAAGCTTTCCTGTCTTCTCATGATGTGGCCAAAGTACTTCATCTTTGCCTCTACTATCCTTCCCTCCAATGAGCAGTCGGTCTTTATTTCCTGAAGTATGGACTGGTTGGATCTTCTCGCGGTCCAAGGCACTCTCAGAACTTTCCTCCAACACCACAGTTCAAAAGCATCTATCTTCCTTCACTCAGCCTTCGCTAAGGTCCAGCTCTCACATCCATAGGTGACTATGGGGAATACCATTGCTTTGACTATGCGGATCTTTCTGCTTTAAACTGGATTATATGAGTCTGCACTGTCAAATAATTTGAGATAAAAAGAAAATATGGGATCAGATCCTGGGATATAGGGCCTGTCTGAAGGGGCCCCAGGTGCCATCTACACAGCCATATAAAAGCCAGATTATCTGCCTTGAACTGGATTATATTAGTCTACACTGCCATATTATTCAGTTCAAAAAAGATAATCAGGATTTTAAATGGCTTTTATATGGGGCCTCAGGTCCCTTCTACACTGCCATATAATCCAGATTATCAAATCAGATAATCCACATTATTTGCTTTGACATGGATTATGAGTCCACTCTGCCATATAATCCAGTTCACATCAGATAATCCAGATGGATTATATGAGTTCACTCTGCCATATAATCCAGTTCAAATCAGATAATCCAGTTGGATTATATGAGTCCACTCTGCCATATAATCCAGTTCAAATCGGATAATCCAGATGGATTATATGAGTCCACTCTGCCATATAATCCAGTTCAAATCGGATAATACAGATGGATTATATGAGTCCACTCTGCCATATAATCCAGTTCAAATTGGATAATCCAGATTTTATATGGCAGTGTAGAAGGGGCCTCAGATAATCCAGTTCAAAGAGGATAATCAGGAGTATCTGGATTATATGGCAGTGTAGATCCAGCCTAAGGTGCCTTCTACACAGCCAAATAATTCAGATTATCAAAGCAAATAATCCTGATGATATGTTTTGAACTGTATTACATGGCAGTGTAGACTCATAATCCAGTTCAAAGCAGATAATCTGGATTATATGGCAATGTAGACCTAGCCTATGGCCCCTTTTGCCCTGCCATATAATCCAGATTATCAAAGCAGATAATCCAAAGTATCTGCTTCGAACAGGATTATATGAGTCTACACTGCCATATAATCCAGATCAGGGGTGCTCACACTTTTTCAGCATGAGAGCTACTGATTAAAAAACCAAGCCCCAAAGATCACCTACCCAGAAATGTAAAATGTATAACTATTTTCTTATTTATTTATTTATTTATTTATTTATTTATTTATATTTATTATTCATTTTTATGTACCGCTCCTTCCAGCAGGCTCGGGGCAGTTTACATAAAATGAAGTTATAAAACATCAACATTTCAATTTAATAACAATATAAAACAGAGCATAAAAATACATCCAACCGCCCCATTTCTCCCACACTGCCATATTACCACACATATTATCAGCCAGAAAGTAAGAAGAGAGGCTGTTGAACTGCAAGGCCATTTAATACTCAGCAAGGTAAACAAAGGGGCATGCAAAAATACATCCAACCACCCCATTTCGCCCACATTTCCATATTCCCCAACATATATTTCTCAAGGAACAAAGCCAGCAGAGAGGCTTTGGGGCTAAAAGGCCATTTTTAAACATTAAAAATAAACAAAGAGACATGCCACAGAACAATCAAGCACCCACCCCAAAGTAAAAAGACTGACCTTTGAGATGTGGTAAAGAAATGACCCCAACGCGTCCTTCTTCTTCTCCTCCGCCGTTGCTCCTATTTCCATACTGCCAGCATGCGTGCCGCCTCCAAGAGCTCACGAGAAGTCCGAGACGCAGAATGGGCGCTTCTGCGCATGCACGCGGGGTCAGCCATGCATCGCGTCATCCAGGCCCGCCCCCTTTGGTCTCCTACTACTCTGAGTGGCTGGAGAAGGACGGAGGGAGGAGGAGGAATCCAAAAGAGGGGGCCCAGTCTGCCTCTTGGACTCTGCAGCTTTTGGAGGCGGCGCACGAGCAAGGAAAAGCAACGACGGAGGACTTCTTTGCAGCGTGCAGGGGCGCGTGAAGAGGACCAACAGCAAAAAACCTGGTCAGGGGCCTGAAGATCACCAGGATGAGGCCCGAAGATCACCCTGGTGATCCCGATCACCATTCTGAGCACCCCTGATCCAGATTATCAAAATAGATAAACCACATTATTTCCTTTGAACTGGATTATATGAATCTACAAAGCCATATAATCTAGTC
Source organism: Anolis apletophallus (assembly GCA_030556195.1). Lineage (NCBI taxonomy): Eukaryota > Metazoa > Chordata > Lepidosauria > Squamata > Anolidae > Anolis > Anolis apletophallus. The sequence continues at coordinate 13,000,353 of JARBWK010000012.1, forward strand.
CAAAGCAGATAATCTGGATTTTATATGGCTGTATAGAAGGGGCCACGGATGGTGTAATCCTGTTCTGTAAAGGCTGAACATCACTCAACAGCTCAACGAATTACTGAATCACATGAGCTCTAAAGAATAATTTTAAGAACAATTCAGCTTTACTTTGTTCCAGCAGACCGAAATAATAGTGAATGGACGACAGAGGGAAAGACTTTCCTGCAGGCAGTCAGTGTTTTTCATTTCGCTCGTGGTATTTCATATCTTTTTTTGTGGGGGCCAAGCTTCTAGAGCCAAAAATGTATTTCATCTAAGAAGTTTGATAACATGATTTAACTGCTTCCTGGTAGAATCAAGAGATTATATAGATCAGCTTCAGTGTTTAATGCAAACATTGTGTTTTGTGCAATAGTTCATGCAGTTCATCAAAGTATGAGATAACCTTGGCGGAAGTGAAATAGTTTCAATTCTCCCTGACACTTGTATTAAGTTGGCGGGGGGGAGGATAAGCAATGTGAGTGACTTTTCTCAGAACCTTAACCCAGTGTTTCCCAACCTTTTTTGAGCCGCGTCACACTTTTAACATTAAAAAAATCCGGGGCACACCACCAACCAAAATGACACAAAATGACACTCTAACACAGTAAAGAACGGCTGGGGTTTGGTGGCCTGCTGAGAGCAGCTGCTGGGAGTGCCAAAGCTGGGGAGGGGCGGGGCAGGCTGTGCCATGCCCCACCCCCCTACCCTGGCGTCACCTCTCCCAGCAGCTGCTCCAGCCTTGAGGGGGCATTGCCAAGCCAGCGGTGCCAGAGCCAGCACAATGCTGGCTTGGCACTGTCCCCGCAACGCTGGAGCAGCTGCTGGGAGTGCCGCCAGCCGGGAGGGGGCAGAGCCAGGCCGCACCATGCCCCCCCACCCCCAGCTTCAGCTCTCCTACAGGCCGCGCCATTCCCCGCCCCCTCCCCCCAGCGTCAGCTCTCCTACAGAGAAGGAGAATGAGCGGTGGATGGGCCTCAGTGGGCGGGGCTCCTCCTCCACACGGCTTCAGTGAGCGAGGGGCGAGAGTCATGGTGGGGAGTCATGGCGGATTGGAGGCTGGCTGGGGAAATGGCCGAAGGAGGCGGCGCCCCAGTCCCTTCTTTTTCTTCGCCACTGCCCGACCCTTCCTCCTCCCCCAAGCAGCAAAAGTTTGGCAGGAGGGGGGGGAGGAAGGGGGGCAGAGAGCTTTTCTCGCGGCACAGCAGGAGGTCCGTCACGGCACACTAGTGTGCCACGGCACACTGGTTGAGAAAGACTGCCTTAACCAACAAAATCAGAATATAATTTATTTCCATTTTCAGCAGTATGTATGCTTCAGAATTTTGCACTGGCATTTTTGCAGACCGTGGTTAGCTTAAACCAGGGCTGTCCAACTGGTGGCCCAGGGCCCGTATACGGCCCCCCAGCCCCTTCCCTGCGCCCCCCTAAGCTTTTTAATAAAAAATAAAAATAAAAAATAAATGAAATAATAATATTTTAAAAAATTACCCACTTCCGGGTTCCGGAGCAAGTATCGCGAGACTAGGGAAGCCACACGGCATTTCGCTCTCAACGTGAGATCACGCCTGCGTTGAGAGCGAAATCCTGTGTGGCTTCCGTAGTCTCGCGATACTCCTGTTGCCGAAATCTCGGCTACTTAATCCCTGCGGCCCACGCAGATGCGATTTGGACCTTCTCGGCTGCTGCCTCGGTCAGTCGTCGCCTCTGCTCGTGGTCCGGCTACTCCTGGATCCTGCGCATTTGGGAAGGTAGGCTAACCTTTATGTTATTATTATGTAATTGTGTATGTATGCCCCTTATGTATTCCCTCCCTGCATTTCCCCTTAGTAAAAGATTATATTAATTTGATTGTATGGATGCCCCTTATGAATTCCCACCTTGCATTTTCCCTTACTAAAAGATATTTGATTGTATGGATGCCTCTTATGAATTGTAAGTAAATTGGAGCCGGGGGAGGGGTGGGGGCGGAGCTGGGGTGGGGGTGGAGCTGAGGCAGAGCCGGGGCCGGGGGCAGACCCTTCGGCCCCCCAGGCCATCAGTGACCAGAATTCAGGCCCCTGGGCCGGTAGAAGTTGGACAGCCCTGGCTTAAACCACAGTTTATGAATTACCTTCTCATGACTGACACTTGTGGCTTTGAGTATTTATTTATTTCTTTAAATTATGTATACCCCGCCCTTATCTACCCCCGAAGAGGGACTCAGGACAGCTAACAACAGGCAGCGATTCAATGCCCCACATATACAATCAATAAAAATGAAAATTGCACCATAAATGATACATTAAACCAGGGGTTGGGGACCTATGGCTCGCGAGCCAGATGTGGCTCCTTTGACTTACGTGCCGGCTCTCAGCTGCGCGCGCCACCTTCGCCCTCCTTCGCCCCAAATTCCGCGCGTGCAGCTCAGCTGGAGGCAGGGCCAGTGCCAAGCTCTCCACTTGTCCCTCATATGCCGGCTCTCAGCTGCGCGTGCCGCCTTCGCCCTCCTTCACCTCAAATTCTGCGTGCACAGCTGAGAGCCGGCATGGAGAGCGTGGCGCTGGCCCCGTCTCCAGCAGAGCTGCGCACGTGGAATTTGGGGCGAAGGAGGGCAAAAGGTGGTGGTGCTCATCTCAATTTCTAAGTCGAAGAGCCGACATTGCCCGTAGATGCCTCCTAGGTCATGCGGCCAGCATAACTGCATGTGGCACTGTTACCTTCCTGCAGAAGCGGTACCTATTAATCTACTCACGTGTGTATGTTTTCAAACTGCTAGGTTGACATGAGCTGGGCTAACTGCGGGAGTTTGCTCCGTTCCCCGGATTCAAACCGCCAATCTTTCGGTCAGCAAGTTCAGCAGCTCAGCAGTTTAACCTGCTGTGTCACCAGGGGGCCTTTGTTCAAAGCTAGCAGACTATATATTAAATCTAATGGAGAAATTTATCAGCAACTGTATAAAGGGAAGAAATGATTTTGCTGAGACTCAATATAGGCCCTATTTTAATTTTTTTAAATTTTTCATACAGTTAGCAATACATAACAGTACAGGATTCCCCCAGCAGACCTGGCTCTGCAAAAGGCATGCTCGGGACTCTGGGAAGGAAGAGAAGACGGAAGGAGGGGGGAAAGAAAGAAAGAAAGACAGAGGAAATGAAGGAGGGAGGGGAGAGGAAGAAAGAAAAGAAGAACAAACTATGGAAAGGAAGAAAAGAAAAGCAGGAGAGAGATAAGGAGGGGAAAAGAAAGAAGGAAATGGGAAGGGAGGAAAGGAAAGGGTGGGAAAAAGAAAGGAAAGTAAAATAATGAAAGGAAAAGAAGAAAAGAAAGAAGGGGGAGAGAGGGAAGTGAAAAGAAAAGAAGGAGAAGGAAAGGAAGACTTGGGGAGAAATAGAAGAGGAAGGAAGGAAGAGGGAGGGAGAATGGAGGAAAGAAGGAAGGGGAGATAGGGAGGGAAAAGGAAGGAGAGAAGGAAAGGGTGAAGGGAAGGAAGGAAGGAAGAGGAAGGAAGGAAGGAAGAGGGCGAATGGAGGAAAGAAGGAAGGAGAGAGAAGGAGGAAAAGGAAGGAGAGAAGGAAAGGGTGAAGGGGAGGAAGGAAGGAAGAGGAAGGAAGGAAGAGGGCGAATGGAGGAAAGAAGGAAGGGGAGAGAGGGAGGGAAAAGGAAGGAGAGAAGGAAATGAAGGGAAGGAAGAGGAAAAATGGAGGAAAGAAGGAAGGGGAGAGAGGGAGGGAAAAGGAAGGAGAGAAGGAAAGGGTGAAGGGAAGGAAGAGGAAAATGGAGGAAAGAAGGAAGGGGAGAGAGGGAGGGAAAAGGAAGGAGAGAAGGAAAGGGTGAAGGGAAGGAAGAGGAAAAATGGAGGAAAGAAGGAAGGGGAGAGAGGGAGGGAAAAGGAAGGAGAGAAGGAAAGGGTGAAGGGAAGGAAGGAAGAGGAAGGAAGAGGAAGGAAGGAAGGGGAGAGAGGGAGGGAAAAGGAAGGAGAGAAGGAGAAGGAAAGGGTGAAGGAGGATAAAGAAAGGAAGGAAGAGGAAGGAAGGAAGGGAGAGAATAGAGAATGCATCACTCCTCCCTGCTGCATGCTGGGAAACTGAGGCCCGGGCTGCTCTGGAGAGCCAGATGCAATCATGAAAAGAGCCACATCTGGCTCCCGAGCCATAGGTTCCCTACCCCTGTCTTATAGCAAAACGTGGCAACCCTATGTGCAACTGTTGCTTCTTTCCATAGAAAGGGAAGAGATGCAGAGCCTTCGGCTGTGTCATTATAATTATATAAAACTAGGTGGAACTGGACTGAGTCATATCCAAGTAAAGTTGCATGTTTCCCAATCATGTTCTTTCTCAGAGAGACAACAAAGTCCGCCCCCCCCCCCAAGGTCCCAGACTGGTGATATCCTCCAGACCAGGGGTGCTCATTAGGTAGATTGCGATCGATTTGTTGATCCCGAGGTCATCTGGCTTCAGCTCTACCAGCAGCTTCTCCAGGCTTGAGGATGGCAATGCCAAGCCAGCCTTGTGCTAGCTATGCCACCACTGGCTTGGCATGGCCAGCCTCACGCCTGGAGGAGCTGCTGGGAGCTCCAAAGCCAGAGGGGGGCGGAGTCAGGCTGCGCCAAGCCCTGCCCCCTTACCTCTGGCTTTGGAGCTTGGCACTGCCATCCTCAAGCCTGGAGAAGCTGCTGGTAGAGCAGAAGCCAGAGGGTGGCGGAGCCAGGCCGTGCCAAGCCCCTCCCCCTCCCCGCTGGCTTTGGAGCACTCAGCAGCTTCTCCCGGCTTGAGGATGGCAGTGCCAAGCCAGTGGTGGCATAGCTAGCACAAGGCTGGCTTTGCACTGCCATCCTCAAGCCTGGAGATGCTGCTGGTAGAGCAGAAGCCAGAGGGGGGCGGAGCCAGGCCATGCCAAGCCCCTCCCCTCCCCCAGAACTGGCTTTGGATTTAGCTCCCAGCGACTTCTCCTATTGCTTGAGAATGGCAATGCCAAGCCAGTGGTGGCATAGCTAGCACAAGGCTGGCTTGGCACTGCCACCCTCAAGCCTGGAGAAGCTGCTGGTAGAGCGGAAGCCAGAGGGGGGTGGAGCCAGGCTGCACCAAGCCCTGCCCCCTTACCTCTGGCTTTGGAGCTTGGCACTGCCATCCTCAAGCCTGGAGAAGCTGCTGGTAGAGCAGAAGCCAGAGGGGGGCGGAGCCAGGCCGTGCCAAGCCCCTCCCCTCCCCTCTGGCTTTGGAGCTCCCAGCTACTTCTCCCGGCTTGAGGATGGCAGTGCCAAGCCAGTGGTGGCATAGCTAGCACAAGGCTGGCTTGGCACTGCCATCCTCAAGCCTGGAGAAGCTGCTGGTAGAGCGGAAGCCAGAGGGGGGGTGGAGCCAGGCCACACCAAGCCCCGCCCCCTTACCTCTGGCTTTGGCGCTTGGCACTGCCATCCTCAAGCCTGGAGATGCGGTGCTTCTAGAGGGGGCGGAGCCATGCTGCATGAAGCCCGCCCCGCCCCAACATTTGCACTGGCGCTACAGCTTCTGCAGGGAGACATACCTAAGAGACCGGTACTGCCAAGCCAGTGGAGGCTAACTATGCCACCACTGGCTTGGCAGTACCCCTCATTTCTACCCTGCAGAATCTGTGGTAGAGCTCAAATATTTTAACCAATATTTTAATATTTTAGTACTGGGGAGGGGTCGGAGCCAGGCCGTGCCAAGCCCCTGCCCCCTCCCGCCTCCACCCTGCTTCTCTCTCAGTAGATCTTTCTGACTTGCTTTTATTATAAGTAGCTCGCATGCTGAAAAATGTGGGCACCCCTGCTCCAGACCTTTCAGGACACTGATCCACCCTTCTTCCCGTCCCTCCCTTTCCCAGTTGAATTAATCCAACCACAGTCTGAACAGGTATGAGCCCAGGACTCCCTGTAGACTGACTGCATTCATTCAAGCGTGTATCTATCAAATTATTTGTCATCAAAATGTTTCCACCAAAAAAACCAACGTTTTGTAACAAAAGAATCTCAGCTCTGCAAATCCAACATTCGTTGGATCCAACGTACTTGCAATTGCAGTATTACCATTCCAGCACAAGTTTCTGCTACTCGGTTGCTCTCTGGGGCAGGTACGCTAATTCAGTGCCTTTGGTGTATTTGCACAGGTGTAACTGACTGGAACTTAGTAAGCAAAGAGGCAGATGATGACTAACAGGGGATAAAATTCATGTCACCGGTATTCTTAGCCATTCTGGCTTTCGAAGGCTCAAAAAAGCCTTTCCCATGCAAAGTATTAAAAAGTTACTTTAGTCCATTTTCCCAATTTGGTTAGCTTTCCGAAATGATAATTCTCGCAGACTACGCACTGCCTAGTGGTAGTACTATTCTATAGAATTCTGCCCCATCAAGAATTATTTTCACTGGCTGTCAAACACAAACTAAATGACGCAGCTTGTTCAAATTTTGACAGGAGTCAACTGACAGATGGCTGTTGACAGAAGCAGTGTTGCCCTTTTAGTTAAGAGGCGGGAAATTCAAAAAGTCACGGACTTATTGACCCGTCCTTTTAGATGGTACATAACTTCACAAAAACTTTTGAAGAAATACAAATGATTGGACTTATGTTGGAAATGTAAACAAAAGATAGTAACCTTTAACCACATGTAGAGGACTTGCCTAAAGATGAAAGATTTTTGGGGGAAAACTCATAGTAAAGGTAAAGGTTTCCCCTTGATATTAAGTCTAGTCGAGTTCGACTCTGGGGAGTGGTGCTTATCTCCATTTCTAAGCAAAAGAGCTGGCATTGTCCGTAGATGCCTCCTAGGTCATGTGGACAGCATGACTGCATGGAGCGCCATTACCTTCCTGCCAAAGCAGGCCCTATTGATCTACGGCGGGCCTGCCCAACAGGCGGCCCGCGGGGCGCACATGGCCCGCCAGCCCCTTGGATGCGGCCCTCCTACAAAAATATTATTTAAAAAAATTAGAAATTCCGGGAAAAAAATTCCCCCCAAAAAGTGCGCATGCGTGCGGTTTTGCCCGCTTCCGAGGCTGGCGTGACGCTTTGGGGGGAGGGCAGAGCCATGGGGAGCTGCCCGTGGCTCCGCCCTCTCTCCCAAAGCGTCACGCCAGCCTTGGAAGCGGCGGTTTCACCCGCTTCCGAGGCTGTCGTGTCGCTTTGGGGGGAGGGCGGAGCCATGGGGAGCTGCCTGTGGCTTCCGCCCTCTCCCCAAGCGTCACGCCAGCCTCGAAGGCTGGCGTGACGCTTTGGGGGAGGGCGGAGCCAGGGGAGCTGCCTGTGGCTCCGCCCTCTCTCCCAAAGCATCACGCCAGCCTTGGAAGTGGCAGTTTCGCCCGCTTCCGAGGCTGGCATGACGCTTTGGGAGGAGGGCGGAGCCACAGGCGGCTCCCCTTCGCTCCGCCCTCCCCCCAAAGCATCAAACCAGCCTTGGAAGCGGGCGAAACCAGAGGAGGCGGTGGCGTGGCCGGGGGCGTGGCCGGGGGCGTGGCCGGGGCATGGCCGGGGCAGGGCGGAGTGGCCCCCCAGGTGATCAGTGACCGGAATTCCAGCCCTTGGGCCGGTAGAAGTTGGACAGCCCTGATCTACGCACTAGGGCTGGATATCTCCGGTTTTAAATTCTTTGAAATCGGTTTAATTTCGTAGTTTTTTGACCCTCGGGGCCTAACCCGGAAGTGTAATTTCTATACCGAACCTGGGGGCCGCCATTTTTCTTAATTTTTGTAATTAGATCGTACTTTCCCTTTTCGGTTCTCAACTCGTGAGAGTAGAGCTCTCGCCAGCTGAGAGTTGAGGCAGGCCCTTTGAAAGCAGCCTGGCCGAGCTTTCCTGCGCAGCCCCTTCCTGGCTAAGCTATAAGCCGACTGAAGCCTGAGTCGGCTTATGCCTTAGCCAGGAAGAGGCTGCCGTGTGGGCAGCCTCTTCCCCGCTAAGAAATAACCCGCCTCAAGCCTTGAGATGGATTATTTCTTGCGGGGGGGGGGGGAGGTACGGAGCAGTGAATGGCAACAAGCCATTCACTCCTCTGTTCCTCCCCCCCCACCCAAGAACAGAGGCGTCCTGGATTATATTTAATCTGGGATTCCTCTGTTCTTGCGGGGGGGGAACGGGGGACGGAGGAGTGAATGGAGGAGTGGATGATGGCACTGTCAGTCCTGTTTCCTTGCTTTGCCCAATAAAGAACTAATAACGAATTTCGTTATTAATTACGTTTTAATTAAGAATTTTTTTAAAAAATTGTAATAATTTCTATAAATAATCAAAATCTGACCCCCCCCCCCCAACCGAGTTTAGAATCTTTTTTTTTTATGGATCAACCACCCTTACTATGCACATTTGCATGTTTTCAAACTGTTAGGTTGGCAGTAGCTGTGGCTAGCAATGGGAGCTCACTCTGGCCCACTACGCCACCGTGGCTACTCGCCACAGCAGCACCTCATAGTGATATGGAAATCATATTTAAAAACAAAATAAGATTGAAACCGGAAATCTTTTATTAGGATTTTTAGACAAGCAAATACCGGAACACCAAGAAATAATCTTCCTCTATATGACAACAGCAAGAATCGAATATGCAAAATTATGGAAGCAACAAACTATACCAGGGCTGTCCAACTTCTACCGGCCCAAGGGCCGGAATTCCGGTCACTGATCACCTGGGGGGCCGCAGTGTGAAAATAAATTAAAATAAAATAAAAGAATAAAAGAAAGGAAGAGAGGAAGGAAGGAAGATGGATAGAGGGAAGAAATGAGGGAGGAATAAATGCAAGAATAAAAGGAAATAAATAAAATAAAAATAAAAATAAAATAATTAAAATAATTAAAATAAAATAAAATAAAAGCAAGAATAAAAGCAAGCAAGGAAGGAAGGAAGGATTGATTGAAGGAAGGAAGGAAGGAACGAAGGAACGAAGGAAGGAACGAAGGAAGGAACGAAGGAAGGAAGGAGCACACCCCAGCAAAACAGCCCTCTGCTTCAGCCTACCTTAGTTCGGTATCCTACCCAAACGACCGCTGCCCAAATGGAGCTCCACACAGCCTTGCTCCGGTCCGGCTCCTCTCTTCCAACGAGGATCCAGGAGCCGGAGCCAGAGCACGAGAGAGGCGAAGACACAGAGGCAGGAGCCGAAGACGCAGCAGAAGAGTACTTCCTGTACTCTTCTAGTCTCAAAGGAAATGGCGCCACGGAGGGGAAGCTGGGACTTGTAGTCCTTTGGCTCCGCGGCGTCATTTCCTGTCCTGGCTCATTTCCTGTCTGCTGAAGAGCCAGGACAGGTAATGGTGGACAGCTGTGCCGCCGCTACAATTTTTCATTTTTTTTTTTAAAAAAACCAGCTGATTTCTTACAGGAGGGTAGGAGGGCCGGATCCAAGGGGCTGGAGGGCCGTGTGCGGACCCCGGGCCGCCTGTTGGACAGGCCTGAACTATACCAACGACAGATGATTGGATTACAGACAAGGACTTTTGAAACAAGAGCATGAACTCCAATTGCTTGATCATTCCAAAAGAGTCTCCTTTGACCCAAATAAAGGTTAAAAACAGCCCATTGCTATCTCTACTCAAATGAAAATGGGTTTTTACTTATTAGGAAATGAATCCTGACCAATCCAAATGCTGTGTCTCTTTGTTTAACCTTCTGGTACAATTTTGATCATGCCTAACCCAAAAAGCATGTCATCACATGACAACAGATTACATTGTCACCTGACCTCTCCATTTTACGTCGAGGCATTTGCAATGTTAAAGATCAGATTGTGGTGAGAACTGACCGCAGAAAAGCAGGCCAAATTGTTCATGCCTGAAAGTTTGCAAACAGATATCGAAGAAGACAAAGTCTACAAATATTTTCCAGAGCAAATGGACCATGCTGCAGTGGTAAAGCCAAACCAATCTGTGAAAGCAACACATCTCAAAGTTTGGTATGCACAGCCACAGATTACCCATAAGGCCAGACGAGGCCATGGCCTCGGGCGGCGGCTATGAGGGGGCGGCAAAATGGCGACCGGACCTTCGGGTCGCCACGGCATCTAGGTTGCAGTTCTTGAGGAGGGAGGGAGCGAGCGGGGGAGGAGCCGAGGTGAGGAGCCAGGAGTTGGGGGGGGTCCAGGCCGGCCTTTTTCCTCCCTTCCTCCCTCTTCCCGCGAGGGAGAAGGAGCTGGGGGGAAGTCCCGCCCCTAGGCGTCTGACGGGGCTTACCCCCGACGCCTCCTCGCTCACAAGCACGGGCGCCCCTCCCTCCTTCACTGGAAGAAGGAGTGGTGCGCGAGCGAGGAGGCGGTGGGGGGGAGCCCCGTCAGACGCCCTATGGGCGGCGGGACTTCCTCCCGGCTCCTTCTCTCGCGCACGGGCGGGCACCGCGCTCCTTCCTTCACTGAAAGAAGGAGCGCGGCGCCGCCCGCGTGAGAGAGACGGAATCGGGGGGAAGTCCCGCCACCCGTAGGGCGTCTGACGGGGCTTCCCCCCGCTGCCTCCTCGTTCGCGCGCCACTCTTTCCAGTGAAGGAGGGAGGGGCGCCCGTGCATGCGAGCAAGGAGGCGTCGGGGGGACGCCCTGTCAGACACCTAGGGGTGGGACTTCCCCCGCCGCCTCCTCGCTCGCGCCGGCCCTGCCCCCCCTCAGGTGACCCCGCCCCCCTCAGGCACCCCCCAGGGGGCGGCACTTACCGGGTGTGTCCTCGGGCGGCCCCAAGCCTTAATCCGGGCCTGAGTGTGCATTTTATTTCCTAGTAAAACTTTGCTCAAAAATGCTTTTCAGTGTAAAGCTAATGGACTGTAATTGCAGTGGCTTTCCACCTTAGGTTATAGAAATTAACAAAACAACTAGTACCCTGAATTATTTTTGCTCAGACATAATTGCATCCTCTGATGCCATATTCATAGCAATGTTTATAATTCCATCTTGCATTAACCATACATATTGGTACTGTCCTTACCAATCACATCCCAAATAGATTACTCCAACGTGCTCTACGTGAGGCTGCCTTTGAAGACGGCTCGGAAACTACAGCTGGTCCAGCGGGTGGCAGCCAGAATGCTAACCGGAGCATAATACAGGGCAGTGTTTCCCAACCAGTGTGCCATGGCACACTAGTGTGCCGTGAGCGATCATCAGGTGTGCCGTGGGAAATTGGAACCTCCAATACCCTTTCTTCACCCTCCTGCCGAACACTTTTTCTTCTCCACTCGGGCTCCCTTCCTCCCAGCCTCGCTCTGCTCGCTTTGCCTCACTTTGCTCATGCTGCCGCTTCTGCACCCATGCGGGCGCTATTGCGCAGACTCGCCCCACGTCTTCCTCCCTCCCCTCCATAGTGCTTTCTGTATATAGGTGAACTACAACTTCAAAACTCAAGGTCAATGCCACCTAGTATTTTCTCTTGGTTATGGTAGTTCTGTGTGGGAAGTTTGATTCCATTCCATCATTGGTGGAGTTCAGAATGCTCTTTGATTGTGGGTGAACTATAACTCCCAGCTGTTGAGCAAGACCTTCGTGTGTGTCTTTCTGCCATTCCTGCCAGGATAGCTATGTTGTGTTCATCGAAACAGGCCCAGGTTTCACACTGAGTGTATAAATACATTTAAAAACATATTAACTATATGTAATACTGTGCTAGAGTGTCATTTTGTGTCATTTTGGTTGGTGGTATGCCCCAGGATTTTGTAAATGTAAAAAATGTGCCGATGCTCAAAAAAGTTGTTAAAAAACACTGATACAGGGAACATACTACCCCCCTGCTGTGTCAGCTCCACTGGCTGCCTGTCCATCTCTGAGCCCAATTCAAAGTGCTGGTATTGACCTATAAAGCTCTATACGGTTCTGACCCAGCTTACTTGTCCGAACGCATCTGCCTCTACGCCCCATCTCGCAGCTTAAGATCATCCGGGGAGGCCTTGCTCTTGTTCCCGCCAACATCGCAAATGCGGCTGGTGGGGACGAGAGATAGGGCCTTCTCGGTGGTGGCCCCGCGCCTATGGAATGCACTCCCAAGCGAGATAAGATTGACGCCATCTCTCCTGACTTTCAGAAAAAAGCTAAAGTCATGGTTCTGGGACCAGGCTTTTGGGCAGCAGATGTAATTTGCACTTTGGACACTGACTGGACTGGCATAGCAGTACACGATATTGTCCTCTGTTTTGTGGCTTTTATTAATGCAATACTGTTTAAATGAGTATGCAATGGTTTTAGTATTTATAGTTGATGTGTATTATATTGTTTTACTGTTATATTTTATATGGTAGCGTAGCGGCCTTACTGCTGCAATGTAAGCCGTGCTGAGTCCCCCTTTGGGGGTGAGAAGTGACGGGATACCAAAAACCATAAATAAAAATAAGAATAAATAGGCTGGATAGCACTTCAATATGCCAAATAAATTCTGTGCCTAAATTACTACTATGAAATTTTGTTTTCCCAAATAACAGAATTTATGAACATTAAATATCACTAAATAGAGGTACTAAAGCTTCGCTTGCGGTGTTTTATTTTGCACAGTGTACGTCAGTGGTTCCCAAACTTTTTTGGCCTACCACCCCCTTTCTACTTTACTCATATAAATTATTATTTTTTAAATGTAATAGCAATTAAACAGAAAGATATATGTATTAATGCGGTAGTTCTCAACCTGTCTAATGCCATGACCCCTAAATAAGGTTCCTCATGTTGTGGTGACCCCCAACCATATTTTCGTTGCTACTTCATAAATAATTTTGCTACTCTTACGAATTCTAATCCAAATATCTAATATGCAGGTCAAAGCGAAGGGGGCGGGCCAAAGAAGAGGGCCGCGCAACCCCTCTTAAGTAGCCAATTGTTCACCGCCCCCTTAAAGGGGTTCACCGCCCCCCAAATTCTCCTGAGCCTCCCACCACCCCCTTGGATCGCCTCACCGCCCACCAGGGGGTGGTACCCCTCACTTTGAGAATCAGTGGTGTACGTATTTGGGTGGACACAAAGATAATGTAGTTACGAATAGAGCAACCACTGAAAACAGTCACGAATCATTGCCTTATCCACATGGAAAAAAATTGCACGAATGCCTTCTCTAAACAATCCCAAAATGTCTTTGGGGGATAAAGATTACAGACGCTTATATAATCTGATTTTAGGCATTGAATGTTTGCCCTTTTCTGATCGGAATCCACTCTGAGTCCCTTCGGGGAAATAGGGTGGAATATAAATAATAATAATCTCTATCTCTATACATAATCTCTATACATAATCTCTATCTCTATACATCTCTATACATAACTAGCTGTACCCGGCACGCGTTGCTGTGCCCTATTTAGGAGATGCGGGAAAGTCTGAGTATGTAAGGGTTGGAATTGATGTTACTTATGGTCTTGGTGGGTGTGTGCATGTGTATATGTGTGTATGTATATATGTGTGTGCATGTGTATATATGTATATGTGTGTATGTATATATGTGTGTGCATGTGTATATATGTATATGTGTGTGCATGTGTATACGTGTGTATGTATATATGTGTGTGCATGTGTATATGTGTGTATGCATATATGTGTGTATGTATATATGTGTGTGCATGTGTATATATGTATATGTGTGTATGTATATATGTGTGTGCATGTGTATACGTGTGCATGTGTATATGTGTGTATGCATATATGTGTGTATGTATATATGTGTGTGCATGTGTATATATGTATATGTGTGTGCATGTGTATACGTGTGTATGTATATATGTGTGTGCATGTGTATATGTGTGTATGCATATATGTGTGTGAATGTGTATATATGTATATATTGCTATATATTGTTGTGGCGTAGTGTGGTGGGCTACCCCAGAGCTCCGGGAGGCCAGCAGCCCAACGTGGGCCTTGAGGCAAGGCCCTCAGGGGAAACAAAGGGATCCTCCTGGGGACCAAAGGCCACAGTGCAAGCCGGTGGTGCCGCCAGCCAGGGAACCCAGCAAGCCCGAGGCCCCAGAGAGAAGGAAGGCCGAACCCCCAAAGAGAAGTGAAAGAAGGGAGGCTACCCGAAGGGCAGCGGCAAGGCGGCAGCAGCGACCCTGTTCCTTCTGTCTTCACCCTGTGCCATCCGGAGGGTAGTAGCGGTGAGGCCAGCGCCCCCACGCCTCCTCCTTCTTGACCCTCTGTCCTCCGGAGGGCAGCCTCAGCGGCGGGGAAGCCTCTCTCCCCCAGTGGAATGCAGCGGCGGGCTGTGGGCTCCCGCAGCACCTGGGAGCCCTTCGTGTGGGCTCCACTGTTCCGTGGCGGCCGCCATCTTTCATGGCGTCACTTCCGGCCGGGAGGGGGCGTGACTTCCGGTTGCCATTCTTTGGGTGGCAGTTGCCGCCCGGACCCTTTTTCTGGCAGACCGACTTCCGGCGGAGCCTTTTCGGCCGAGCCGGAAGTGGTTTGGCCGCCATTTTTGTTGTAGTTTTTTGGGGGTTTTTCCCCGTGGTCCAGTGCTGCCTCCCCGGAGAGTCGTAGAAGCGACCGAAGCGGCGGCGAGTGGCTGGGGGTTCCCTCAGCGATGGAGGCAAAGGGATGCGGAGGAGGAGGTAAGGCTACGATCCTTCCCCCCTCACTGCTCTTTCCTCCTCCTCTGCCTTGTCCTCTTTCTCCTTGCCGGCTCCGTTGGCCATTGGCATTCACTAAGCGCCGCGATGCTTGGTGTGAATGGCGGTTTTTTGGGGGTCGTATTTAGGGGTCTTGCGAGGTATGTAGGGCGGAGTTTTTGTGCCCCAAATGTACCTCGTGGTATTTGGGAATGTGTTCAGTGGTTGTTGTGGTTCTGGGGCTTATAGTTTTCCATCTATAAGCGTCAATGCACGGACACTCTCTTTTTATATATATAGATAAAAGAGAAAAAGATGTATGTATGTATGTGGAGGAAGGGTCTGCTTACACAGACAACCTCGACCCTCCACAAGCAGGCTATAATTCCAAGTGCTGAGAAGCCTCCAAAGGCACTCCCTCATCTGACATTGCAGGTTACAGTTAGCGCCATTCACATGTAGCCCAATCACTGCCAATGTCCTCCCCAAACACTACGGCTCACCACCCAAGTAATGCTTTCATTTGGGGAGACTTCCATCCTACATTGGATGTGTTCCCTCTACCCCAGGCAGGCATCCCAGCGTTCCTTGTGTGGAATTTGCATGAGCCCGCCTACTGCCTCTCCCTTTACCCTTTCCTATGGCACACTGCAAACACAGAGGAATTCATCAGCAACTGAACAGACTGGAAGGGTTTGGGAGACTGACACAATAGATATCCAGAGCACACTGAACCCAACAACGCACGTCCTGGTGCAGTTTGGGGGAGATGGACCATGGATTATGGGATTTGTAGTACTTTCAAACACTTTGGTTCCCACAGACCACTGTGGCCACCAAAAAGGACCAATACAGACCACATTTGGCACACACAGCCCCCATGACCCACTCTACGTCCTGGTGCAGTTTCGAGGAGGGGGGGACCAGGGATGATGGAACTTGAACTACCGCTACTCACTTCCCAAGTCCGCTGCGGCTCTCTTCCAATTTCTGATCGAGACCAAACTTGGTACACATAACCCCCATGACTGCCTTCACGTCCTGGTGAGGTTCGGGGGAGAACTGACAATGGATGATGGGATTTGTAGTACTTCCACACCCCTCTGTTCCCACAGACCACTGCGGCCCCCAACAAACACCGATAAAGACCACATTTGCCATGCAGAGCCCCAGTGACCCACTCTACATCCTGCTGCACTTTGCAGGAGCGCAGACCATGGATGATGGGACTTGCAGTACCTTCCCTCACTTTCCAAGACTGCTGCAAACCTAATCCAATGACTGATAGAGACCAAACCTGGCACACAGAGCCCTCATGACCCACTCTACATCCTGGTGCAGTTTTGTGTGAGGCGGACCACGGATGATGGGACTTGAAGTACCTTCACTCACTTCCTAAAAACAATGCAACCCTCATCCATTCACCAATACAGACCAAACTTGGCACACAGAGCCTCCATGACCCATTCTACATCCTCCTGCATTTTGGATGAGGGTACACCATGGACGATGGGACTCGCAGTGACTTCACTAACTTCCTGACACCACTGCGAGCCACATAAATAATTGCTACAGACCAACTAGCCCCGGAATCAAAATCCTGGCTACGGCCCTGCTACAGACCAACTAATACGTTTCTCAAATAACCCGAGCACCGCCGGGTCCCCAAGCTAGTAATAATAATAATAACAACAACAACAACTTGTAATTGGTAGTTTGACTTCACTACACTAGAAAAAATGGTTTTTTTCCCCGCTGACATTACAACGCACAAAAGAAAAGTGCTTTAAAAAAAGAAGTTTGTTTCGAATGCTTCTGTTTTTCAACAAAAATAACATTCAGCAGAAGTTTGCACAGAAATCATTCACTAACCACATCCACGTTGCAACATTTTTTTTTAAAAAAATGCGATTGAGAGATTTGTGAGTCATACGGTAACACCAGGGGTGCCTGGTTGGCTTTGAGTTACATCAGTGGTTCCCAAACTTTTTTGGCCTACGGCCCCCTTTCCAGAAAAAAAATTTACTCACCGCCCCCCTAGAAATTAATTTTTAAAAATTTTAATAGCAATTAAACATAAAGATATATGTATTAATATTTCTACCGTTTTTTTCGTAAAATATAGTTTAAAAAGTTGTAAAATACAAACATTGAAGTTTGAAATTATGAAACTATTTATTGAACTTAGAATAGAAAGGTAATACCAAAAAAAAGTTAAATCATTCGAAATCATCTTAATGAGAAGGATGGACCTGGTATGCTGTTCCCAATCTAGTAATCCTCAACTCTATTTTCGTCCGCAGTAATCTCAAATCATCGCGATTGACTATTTTGCAATCGGTTTCTTTTTTTTGTCAATAAATTGGTTACCGCACTGAATCCACGTTCCACTAAATATGTTGAAGGACATTATTATTATTGTTATAAGACTCAACCAGTTGGAAGGGAACCCCAAAGGTATTACTATTATTATTATTATCCCTTGTTTGGCGAGAGGAGGAGGAGGGAGCAGCAGGAGAGAAGAAGAGAAAGAGAGAGAGACACACAGAGATGGACGGTAGCCTGTCACCTGGCTCACGGCACCGCCCCCACCGTCCCCTTACAGCAGGGGCGCTCATTAGGTAGATCGTGATCTACTGATAGATCTCGAAGGACGTCCTGGTAGATCCCAGGCAGATCGCAGGCACAGTGTGCATGGCTCCCATGCCATTTGTGAGGAATGCTCAGGGGCTCATTATTTATTTATTATTTATTTTATTTACGTCATTTATATTCCGCCCTTCTCACCCCACAGGGGACTCAGGACGGATTACAATGCATTATACCAGGGCTGTCCAACTGGCGGCCCGGGGGCCGTACACGGCCCCCAGCCTGTTGGACACGGCCCCAGCTATGCACCCGGCTGCCATTAAAAAAAAATCTAATTTTTTTTTAAAAAATGGCGGCCGGGGGGGAGGGGGAGGCGGGGCAGGGAGGAGGAAGTGCGCTGGCTCCTCCTCCTTCGCCCTTCCTCCTTCCCCTCCCTGCACCGCGGCTCGCGATTGGAGCCGCGGCACGTCCGCGGGGGAGGAGGAGGGCGAAGGGAGAGGGGCAGTCAGCTGACTGCCCTCTCCTTTCTCTCTCTTTCCCCGTGCGCGGGGACCCTGGGCTTTGGCGCGCGGAGAGAGAATGGAGAAGGCAGCCAGCTGACTGCCCTCTCCTTTCTCTCTCTTTCCCCGTGTGCGGGGACCCTGGGCTCTGGCGTGCGCGGGGGAAGAGAGAGAATGGAGAAGGCAGCCAGCTGACTGCCCTCTCCTTTCTCTCTTTTCCCCGTGCACGGGGACCCTGGGCCTCTGGCGCACGCGCGGGGAAAAGAGAGAATGGAGAAGGCAGCCAGCTGACTGCCCTCTCCTTTCTCTCTCTCTTTCCCCGTCTTGCGCGGGACCCTGGGCGCCGGCGTGCACGCGGGAAGGGAGAAAGGAGAGGGCAGTCAGCTGATTGCCTTCTCCTTTCTCTCCTCCTCCTCCTCCTTTTTCCCGGCAGCGCCTTTGCGGGACACCGGCTGCGCCCGGGAAGGGCGGAGGGTGCGAGGAGGTGGGCCTCCTCCTTCCCGGCGCCGCTGGTGTCCCCATGCGCCCGCGGCTTGGGGGCGGGGCTGGGGTGGGGCCTGGGGCGGGGCCGAACGGCCCCCCAGGTCATCAGTGACCTGGGGTCCGGACCTTGGCCGGTTAGAAGTTGGACAGCACTGCATTATACAGTCAAACATTCAATGCCATTGACATACAACATACAGTATGTAGACAGACATAGAGGCAATTTAACATTCCAGAAATCAGTTAAATTTAGCCTCCCCACACAAAGTGGTACTTAAATTTCCTACTTGACAGATGCAACTGTCTTTCGGGTTGCAAAGGTCGACAACAAGCTACACAAATTGGTCGAGAGCTCACCCTGACCCGGGCAGGCCTCAAACTCATGACCTTCTGGTCAGTAGAGATCTTATGCAGCTGACACCCAGCCAGCTGCGCCACATTCCCGATGCTCATACTCACATTTAGTTGAATTCAGTCTTAAAATGTATTATATGGCTCTCACTGAAATAAATTTCCTAATATTTTGCTTTTATGGCTCTCTGAGTAGTGGGAAGTTAGATCTTTGGGACTTGGTTGTTTTATAAGTAGCTCGCATGCTGGGAAAGTGTGAGCAGCCCTGCTTTACAGGGATTCAGCACCCCCCAACTTCTCCTGGGCCTTCCAGCGCCCCCCTAGATCGCCCCACCGCCTACCAGGGGGTGGTACCACCCACTTTGGGAACCACTGAGTTACATTAAGAAGAGGAGAGGAAAAAAACCAGTTCTTAATGTGATGCAAAATACTCAAATCTGTTCACAAAACAGTCAACCCAATTTTCCAAGCGAATTGTATGTTTTTTTTCCCTTGGTAGCAGCTGTGTTCGCGATTGGTTTAATTTCCGCTCAAAGTTGTACAAAACGACCCCCCCTCCCCAAGCCTCTTGATAATAATACAAAGGGGAAAATATATTAAAATGTACCTTGGAAGTAGTACCTGGAGTTCACTGTTACACGTACCTTCTGCGCCTTTCCCTGGCTTTCCCCTCCCACAGACAGCTTGGCAATGGAATGCCCTTCAAATCTATGGCTGACTGCTTTTGGTAAATGTTTTACAAGACACTAAACAACCCTCTGTCCCACCCTCCATGCAAACACAGAGCGGAATATAATGGCAACAAAGAACCTACGGGCAGTGCGCAGGTAACAGAAACGCAGCAATGGCTTCCGACTTCAGATTTGAGCCCAATTCCTTTTAGTTTTAATCAGTTTTAGGAAAACACGAGCAAAGGAGTGGACATACACCTCCGCAATCACACTATTCGCTTGTAACTGTGAGACATAAATCATGATAACCTTTTTTCCCCGTATTGTTAACTTCTAATCTGTACACAAGCCTAGGCGTGTTTGGCTTGGGGGGGG
Organism: Anolis apletophallus; assembly: GCA_030556195.1. Taxonomy (NCBI): domain Eukaryota; kingdom Metazoa; phylum Chordata; class Lepidosauria; order Squamata; family Anolidae; genus Anolis; species Anolis apletophallus. Next base: position 13,019,819 of record JARBWK010000012.1, read on the forward strand.
GGACGACGACGACGACGACGACTGACAAGGAACGGTTAGTAAAGAACAGCATTCGATTTCAAAATAAATCTTTCGATCCAGAGCAAGAGATCGCGACGACAGTTGCGGCTTTTACGTTGAAGAAAAGAAGAGGAAAAAAAGCACGCGGCGTATCGCAGATGGCACCGAAAGGCGGAAAAAAAAGAAGGGCGAAAGCAGAAAACACTTTCAAAGACCAGATGAATGAACGAACGCACATTGGCGCACACCCCTTTTTTTTCCAGTAAGCAACCCGGCCTCCCTCCCTCACCTCATTTCACCAACTACGAAAAGTTAAACTTCTACTACCCTCAAACCAGAGTTTTTGCATTCCATTCAAGTTAACAATTGCCAAAGGATGAGAGCAGAAACTGGCACTAATACGCTGAAAGCGTCTGAACTGACAAGCAGCTACCAGAACCTGGGAATATATATATATATACTAGCTGAACCCGGCACGCGATGCTGTGCCCTATGTAGTAGATGTGGAAAAGTATGGAAGGGTTTGAAATGATGTGTGTGTTGTGTGTGTGTGTATATATGTATATGCTTGTGTGTAGGTATGGCTGTATGTGTGTTTAATATTTGTGTGTGTGTTTGTATTTGTGTCTGTGTGTATGTGGGGGTGTTTGTGTGTCTGTGGGTTTGGGTGTGAATGTATGGGTTTGTGTATATATGTGTATGTGTGTATATTTGCCCTCCTCCCTGCGAAGGTCGCTCTTTGGCCCTCCCTGTGGCAGGGAAGTGGCGAAGGGGGGGCGATGGCGGCGGCGCCATGGCCGCTCTACGGGGCCCTTTGCACTCTCTTCCGCCGGTTCCGTGGTGCTTTCTGAAGAGAAGGACGAAAGGGGGCCCCGCGCGATCTCTCTCCCTTCCCCCTCATCTTCTAGGAGTGGAAGGGAGGCGGTGGAGGAGAGCGAGAAGGGGGTGGAAGAGGCAGCCAGGGCGCCGCCGGTATCGCTCCCTCTGCGTCGCTTCCCTGTCGAAGGGTGCGCTCTCCTCTGCCGCCTCTCTTCCGCTCCCAGAAAAAAGGGAGAAGGGAGAGAGATCACGCGGGGCCCCCTTTCGTCCTCCTCGTCAGGGAGCAGCACGGAGGCGGCGGAGGAGAGCGCAAAGGGGCCGGAAGAACGGCCATGGCGCCGCCGTCATCGCTCCCCCTTCGTCACTTCCCTGCCACTGGGTGGGCCGAAGAGCGACCTTCGCAGGGAGGAGTGCTGCGTTGGAGAACGTTGCTGTGGTCGGGCCCACGTCCTCCTCCTCCTCCTGTGAAAGGGGCCCGCACGGTCCCTCTCCCTTCCCCTCCTCTGCTGGGAGCGGAAGAGAAGCAGCGGAGGAGAGCGAGAAGGCTATGAACTTCCTGTTAGTGTGTGAGGTATGTGTTTCCTGCCGGGTTTGGTTTTTGTGAGGGACAACTTCCGGGGGATTGTTTTTTGCGGGACAGGAAGTTGTTTTAGCGCCATTTTGTTTGTATTCTTTTAGGGTTCCGGATGTCTCCATAGGTTTCCATGGGGTTTTTGGGGGGGCGGTTTTAGGGGTCTTCGGAGGTATGTTTTGGGGGTTTTTTTGTGCCACGATTGTTGGTGTTGGTTCGTTGAAATGTGTGGGGTGGGTTTTGAGGGTCTGGGTGTTATGGTGTGTCCGTGCATAAGCGTCAAAAACGGACTCTCTCTTTATATATATATATATATATATATAGATAGATAGATATATATAGATATATATAGATATATATAGATATATATATATCTGAACTATTTATTTATTTATTTATTTATTTATTTAAAACTTTTGTACCCCGGCCTTCTCACCTCTATCGTGGGACTCAGACCGGCATGACAGAAAAAATCTCAATGCTATACAATTTAAAAACAACTACAAAAATATATTAAAATACATTTTTAAAAAACCCAGCATAAAACTACATCGCCATTGTATTTATTTATTTATCTATTTATTTCATCAATCTTATATACCGCTCCTTCCTGCAGGCTCGGGGCGGTTTACATACAGCCAGGTTAAAACAATTGGTACAGCAATAGAACATACAAATTCATAAAAACAATAAAATACATAAAAGCAATGGAATATAAGCAATACATCGGTACAGTAAAGACTGAGAGCAGTAGGCAGATTTCAACATCTGAAGGCTTCAGCTGAAAGCAAGTCTAAATAGTGTGGTTTTACAGGCCCTCCGAAATGGGATGAGCTCTGTAATGGCCCGGACATCATCCGGCAGTGTGTTCCATAGTGCCGGTGCCGCAGCTGAGAAGGCACGTTGCCTTGTTGTGGAGAGATGGCAGGAGCGAATTGATGGTACCATTAAGAGGTTTCGCTCTTCCAAGCGTAGTGATCTCGGGGGAACATATGGGGTGAGGCGGTCCCTCAGGTACACTGGCCCTAGACCAGTGTTTCTCAACCTGGGGGTCGGGACCCCTTTGGGGGTCGTGAGGGGGTGTCAGAGGGGTCACCAAAGACCATCAGAAAACACATTATTTTCTATTGGTCATGGGGGTTCTGTATGGGAAGTTTGGTCCAATTCTATCGTTGGTGGGGTTCAGAATGCTCCTTGATTGTAGGTGAACTATAAATCCCAGCAAGTACAACTCCCAAATGTCAAGGTACTGTATATTTCCCCCAAACTCCACCAGTGTTCGCTTTTGGGCATCTTGACTATTCGTGCCAAGTTTGGTCCAGATCCACCATTGTTTGAGTCCACAATGCTCTCTGGATGTAGGTGAACTACAACTCCAAAAGTCAAGGTCAATGCCCACCAAACCCTTCCAGTATTTTCTGTTGGTCATGGGAGTTCTGTGTACCAAGTTTGGTTCAATTCCATTGCTGGTGGAGTTCAGAAAGCTCTTTGGTTGTAAGTGAACTATAAATCCCAGCAGCTACAATTCCCAAGTATCAAGATCTATATTCCCCAAACTCCACCAGTGTTCACATTTGGATATATTGAGTATTTGTGCCAAGTTTGATCCAGATCTATCATTGTTTGAGTCCACAGTGCTCCCTGGATGTAGGTGAACTGCAACTCCCAAACTCAAGGTCAATGTCCACCAAACCCTTCCAGTATTTTCTGTTGGGAGTTCTGTGTGCCAAGTTTGATTCAACTCCATCGTTGGTGGAGTTCAGAATGCTCTTTGATTGTAGGTGAACTATACATCCCAGCAACTACACCTCCCAAATGACAAAATCCCCCACAATCCCACCAGTATTCATACTTGGGTGTATCAGGTATTTGTGCCAAATGTGGTCCGCCGAATGAAAATACATCCGATATTTTACATGATTCATAACAGTAGCAAAATTACAGTTATGAAGTAGCAATGAAAATAATTTTATGGTTGGGGGTCACCACAACATGAGGAACTGTGTTAAGGGGTCGCGGCATTGGAAAGGTTGAGAAACACTGCCCTAGACCATGCAGGGCCTTGAAGGTCAAAACCAACACCTTGAAGACAATTCGGTACTTGATTGGGAGCCAGTGCAAATGCTGCAGGATGGGGGTGACGTGCTCTCTCACCGGTGCTCCCACCAGTAGTCGAGCCGCGGCATTTTGCACTAGCTTGGGTTTCTGGATTGTCGACAAGGGCAGGCCCATGTAGAGGGCATTACAGTAGTCTAGCCTCGAGATGACCGTCGCTTGGATTAAAACAATTCCACTCAATCTGTAAATGTGGTCATACATTCACACAATAGCCAATCTCGGCCTATTCTGGGAAGGCCTGGTTCCACATCCAGGTCTTCACCAGCCTCCTAAAGGACAACAGAGAGGGGGCAGATCTAGCATCACTTGGGAGAGAGTTCCACAGCCGAGGGGCCACCACAGAGAAGGCCCTGTCTCTCGTCCCCACCAGCCGCGCTTGTGAAGCCGGCGGGACCGAGAGCAGGGCCTCTCCGGAAGATCTTAATGTTCTTGATGGTTCGTAGGGGAGAATCCGTACAGGGCCAGAACCGTATAGGGGTTTGTAGGTTAAAACCAGCACTTTGAATTGTGCCCGGAAGCTAATTGGCAGCCAGTGGAGCTGGCGCAGCAAGGGAGTTGTATGCTCCGTGTGCCCTGCTTCTGTTATTAACCTGGCTGCCAAACGTTGGACTAATTGCAGCTTCTGAGCAGTCTTCAGGGGCAACCCCACGTATAGAGCGTTGCAGTAGTCTATTCGGGATGTAACCAGAGCGTGGACCACCGTGGCCAAGTCAGACTTCCCAAGGTACGGGCGCAGCTGTGCAAAAGCTCTCCCGGCCACTGCCGAGACCTGGGTCTCCAGGCTCAGCGATGAGTCCAGGATCACTCCCAGGATCCATACAGGACAGCACAGCCATTGGCATGTTGGCTGGAAGAGTCTCAAGTTGCCCAGAAAAGCAGTTTCAAGCCCAAACTAGTCCCAATAGTCACACAGTGTTCCGGTTTCTAGACAAACAGGGAGCAGAAAGACTGAGAATATACTCCGCACAGTAAGAAAAACACAGAGGAAGAGAAATTAATCTCCTAAATGAACAAAGATCAGTATTAGAACAGAGATAAACAGAGAATTAACATAAGGAAATTATTCTACAATTGTTCCTTACTGTGTGTCGCACCCTAGGACCTTCTCATGTTTGTCAGGCTTTGTCAAAGCCCGACTGGAGCCGGCGTTTCGTGTCCAACTCGAGAGCGTTCCCTGCTACGCCTCTCTTGCCTCAAGGAGGGCCTCTGGAACTGGAGCCAGTAGGTAAACCTCAAGTGCCTCGGGTAGATGTTCCTGCTGGTTCACCAGGTAGGGTCAAAAGGTAAGCCTCCTATTCGTTGGAGCAGGACGTGAGAATCCAGAGACTGATGTCACGTGACCCTTTCCCATTAAGGGCTATGAGGCTCCAGCACAAAATCCCATGCATCTCAATGGACTGGTGGTTCTCAACCTTCCTAATGCCGCGACACTTCTTCATATTGGGGTGACCCCCAACTATAACGTTATTTTTGTTGCTACTTCATAACTGTAATTAGGGTTGCCACTTTTTGATATAAGAAATAAGGGACATTTACCTAAAAATACGGGATTTTTCAAAAAAAAGGGGAGGGCACTTCATAAAAAACTTGAAAATCAAACATTAGGCAACCCTAACTATACTCCTTTTGATGCAGCCTTGGCTTTGCCAGCTGCGGCATCACACTGTTGACTGATCTTTAGACTGGAGTCCAACAGAAGCCTCCTTTTGCATGCATTTAGGGCATTATCATCTACTTGGGCCATTCTGCAAGGCAGGCCCGGATTAAGCCTTTTTGACACCCTAGGCCAGGGCTGTCCAACTGGTGGTCCGGGGGCCGTATACGGCCCCCCAGCCCCTTCCCTGCGGCCCCCTAAGCTTTTTAATAAAAAATTAAAAAAATAAATTAAATAATAATATTTTAAAAAATTACCCACTTCCGTGTTCCGGAGCAAGTATTGCGAGACTACGGAAGCCACACGGGATTTCGCTCTCAACGCGAGATCACGCCTGTGTGAGAGCGGAATCCCGTGTGGCTTCCGTAGTCTCGCGATACTCCTGTTGCCGAAATCTCGGCTACTTAATCCCTGCGGCCCACGCAGACGCGATTTGGACCTTCTCGGCTGCTGCCTCGGTCGGTCATCGCCTCTGCTCATGGTCCGGCTACTCCTGGATCCTGCGCGTTTGGGAAGGTAGGCTAACCTTTATGTTATTATTATGTAATTGTGTATGGATGCCCCTTATGTATTCCCTCCCTGCATTTCCCTTAGTAAAAGATTGTATTTGATTGTATGCCCCTATGCCCACCCTGCATTTCCCCTTAGTAAAAGATTGTATTTGATTGTATGGATGCCTCTTATGAATTGTAAGTAAATTGAAGCCGGGGGAGGGGTGGGGGAGGGGCAGGGGTGGAGCCGGGGGTGGGACAGACCCTTCGGCCCCCCAGGTCTTCAGTGACCGGAATTCAGGCCCCTGGGCCGGTAGAAGTTGGACAGCCCTGCCCTAGGCCAAAGGCTCCAGCTCAGCGCCGCCCGCGGCTCCGCCTCTTCCTCCTCACCGGCGTGAGGAGGAGTAGTAAGGAAAGCCCCACCCCCAGAGCCGATGCCGCGCATGTGTGGCTGTGGCCCCGAGGGCGGGGCTTCCCTCCGCGGCTCCGCCCCTTCCTCCTCACGCCGGCCTGAGAAAAAAGGGCGCTCTTCGGCCACTTCTCAGGCCAGCGTGGTGCTTTAGGAGGGAGGGAAGCTCCCCACGGCTCCTCCCTCCCTCCTAAAGCACCATGCCGGCCTGAGAAGCGCCCGAAGAGCACCCTTTCTCAGGCCGGTGTGGTGGCTTTAGGAGGGAGGGAGGAGTTGCGGGGCTTTCCTTATGCCTGAGGAAAAAAAACCCACCACGCCTGGGAAAAAAGGGCAATCTTCGGCTGCTTTTGCGCCTGCGCGCAGGGCGCCATCGACTCTCAGAGGCAGTCTATGGTGCCCCGTGCGCAGGCGCAGAAGCAGCCAAAAATTGATTGCATTTTTGGCGGGGGTCTGGATCTGCCGCTCCCCATGCTGCGCCCCTAGGCCCTGGCCTAGCGTGGCCTTATGGCCAATCCGGGCCTGCTGCAAGGAGGCACAACCCAAGCCCTCCCAACAGATGCCCGTCTGGCTCAAAAGCCCTCCAGAGACCCCCACCTGCCCCTCAGCCTCGCTGTGGCTGTGATTTGTGTGCCTGGCAAGGGGTCACCTTCCTTCCTCTCCCAGCGGTCAGCGGTGAAGACGGCCCTGCGGTCGAGGTGGGCGAGGGCACAGCAGACCTGGCTCTGGGTCTCCATGATCACTAGCTCCATGCGGGCCCACATCTCCTCGCGCCGTGCCTGCAGCTCCCTCAGGCCGCTCACCAGCAGCGCCATGAAGACCGGCAGGCCCCCTTCTCCCTCTTTCTCCTCCTCCCCCCCAGGAGCGAGGGCTCTTGGGAAATGGAGTCCCGCCCAAAAGGGCCGTGCACAAGAGGAGGCAGCCTTGGACTACAATTCCCGGCCACACGCGGGGAGGCGAGAGGAAACGGGAGGAGCCAAAAGGGGTAGCAGGATGGAGGAAGAGGAAGAAGGAAGTATGCGTGTGTATGTACTGGCCCAGCCTCCCCTCTTGCTGCCTCCTGCCCCATCAATACAGAATAGGAGCTGAAAATAAGGGACATGAAATTTGGGGCCGGAAAACGGGACGTCCCGTACAATACGGGACAGTTGGCAACCCTAACTGTAATTTTGCTACTGTTATGAATTGTAATGTAAATATCTGATAAGCGGGATGTATTTTCATTCACTGGATAAAAATATCGGATACGCCCATATTTGAATACTGGTGGGGTTGGGGGGGAATTGAGTTTGTCATTTGGGATTTGTAGTTGCTAGGATTTATAGTTCAACTACAATCAAAGCGCATTCTGAGCTTCACCATTAATGGAATTGAACCAGTCTTGGCACACAGAACTCCCATGACCAGCTGAAAATACTGGAAGGGTTTAGTGGGCATTGACCTTCAGTTTGGGAGTTGTAGTTCATCTACATCCAGAGAGCACTGTGGACTCAAGCAATTATGGATCTGATCCAAACTTGGCACGAGTACTCAATATGCCTAAATGTGAACACTGGTGGGGTTGGGGGAGAGGGGGGTTGAGTTTGTCATTTGGGGTTTGTAGTTGCTAGGATTTATAGTTCAAGTACAATCAAAGAGCATTCTGAACTCCACCAATAATGGAATTGGGCCAAATGTCCCACACAGAACTCTCGTGACCAACAGAAAATACTGTGTTTTTATGATCTTTGGCGACCCCTCTGACACATCCTCGTGACCCCCCCCCCCCCCAAGGGATCCCAACCCCCATCAAATGAGCTTTGCTTAAACATCCAGTTTGGACATGGATGCCTTCCCTCCGCTCAGAACTGGGGCAAGAGCCACACACGGAAGGGAAGGCCAGGGAAGGGAAACCTGCCGATTCTTTTCCGAAAATGGCAGTGGTGGCTTCGAAATGGCAAATTCACTTTCGAGTTGCTTACATCGCTTCAAAACCACTTCAAAAGCGAATTTAATCCGAATCTATTCCGATTTTACAAACTTTCCAATGGACCTACCCAGGCCTACTAAGCAGGACTAGCTGGTAGTGTATAGAATTCCATGCAACTGAGGTCTCACCCAGACAGGCCAAGGATCTCATCCCAGGTTTCCTTCTTTAAACTGGATTATATGAGTCCGCATTGCCAGATAATCTGGGATAAACAGAAAACCTGGGATCAGATCCTGGGATATAGGGCCTGTCTGGAAGGGCCCTGAGACACAAAACACAAGTAACAGAAGAATGGTGGTTTAGATATAGGTAAGCTGCATTTTCATTCATGAATCCAAACTGTTTGCCCAAAATTATTCATATTCATGCACGTCCAGATACTTTCTTTTGGAGAACTATGCCTCTTGATCTTACTTCTTTTATTTACAATGAAATTAACTTCTTTTTGTGTGGGGGTATGTGTGATGAAGTGACGAAAGGCAATATGTTTTTATTTCAGAACATGTGTTCTTTGCCTTTTGAAATGTGTAAGTATTTGAATTTTATGTATATAAGATGCTGTAACCGTTTATTTACAGATGGATGTATATAATATAATGCTCAGTTAAAATGTATAAGGGTTAGATAGGATTTACTATTCGCTGCGATTAGACAGAGGCCAAGTGTTGCTATGGCAACCTAGCTCCAGGCTGAGAAAAGGGGCGGAGCCAACTGTTGCTGGCAAGGAAAGGGTTTGGTTTTTAAAAGCAGTCAGTTAGTTGGAGTCTGTCAGTCGGAGATGAAGGTAGCAAAGTTAGGTTGGCTTCAGCCAGAAGAAACCTGTTAGTCAGGGAACTGGCGTTAAGTGGTTAGCTGAACCCAGTTAAAGAACTAGCTAGAGCAGGGGTGCTCATTATGGTGATCGGGAGCACCTAGGTGATCTTCAGCCCTCTTCCAGGTGATCTTTGGGGCTCACCAGCCGGATGGCACGCTCCTGTCATGCGCGCGCACATGCGCTCCCACCGCCGCCTTCGGGGGGCTTCTTTTGCCAAAATGAGGCTTTAGTGGGCAGGCCCTGGCGCTCATCTTGCCACGCACTTTGTGGTGACATGACCGCCCATTGGTTGCTGCTGGTGGGGGGGGGGGAGCAAGGCGAAGGCACGCGCACGGATAGGATGCGAGGCTGTGGGAGGGATGGAGGGAATGTGTGTGTGTGTGTGTGTGAGAGAGAGAGAGAGAGCCAAAGAGAGAAGAAAGAAATCCGGAGAACTTTTTTGCATCCTTTTGGCAGGCAGGCAGGCGGGCACTGGAAGGAGGGAGGGAGGGAGGGAGGGAGGGAGGGAGGGAGGGAGGGAGGGAGAAAGAGGTGAAGGAGGCCGGGCAAAGTGGGGCAAAGCCAAGCAAGCCCCGCCGCAAACCCTGCTGCTGCCCTCGGGACTCCAATTCCAAGCCGAGACCTGGGCAAGCGAGCTGTGTGGGGCTGCTTTCTTTCCTTGGTTGGGGGTGAGGAGGGAGGGCTCCGCTGTGTTCCTGGGGCTGAACCCGAGGAGAAGGGGGCTGCGGGGATGGAGACTCCTCTTGCTGCTGCTGCTTGTGCCCTCGCCGCCTTTCTCCGCCTCGCCCTGCCTCGCCCTCGAAGGAGAAAGGCGGCGAGGGCCCACGGGAGAGAGAGAAAGAGAGAGAGGGGGGTGGCTCTTCAGAGCCGGCTAGGAAGAGCCACCCTCTCCCCCCCCTCTCTCTCCCGTGGGCATGGACTGCCACCAGTGGGAGGGGTCCTCCTTCCTGCCAGCCGTCCACTTGGGCATCCTTTCTGAGTGACACCCTCGAAAGGAAGGAAGGAAGGGCGCCCCCCCCCCCCGCTGCATCTGTCACTTTGGGGAAGCACCTCTTCCACTCTGCTTTCTCCTGCCCAGGTAAGGAAGCCTTGAGGGAGGAGGGAGGGGGGAAGCTGCTGTGGGGAGGCTCCATCCTCACGTGGGTCCCTCTCTTGGTTGAGTTTCCCGGCCCAGGCAGCAGCCAGGCGGCCCCTCTTCCCAGCCCTGCACCTTCCAAGCTGCCGCCGAAGCCATATCTCAACTGGCTGTCCTCCTTCCTCCAACGCCGCCAGCAGCGAGTGAAGTGGGGAGGGGCGGTCTCCGGAGGCTCCCCGCTGAGTTGCGGGGTGCCTCAGGGGGCTATCCTCTACTCGCTTTTATTAACATCTATATGCGACCACTCGCCCAACTGGTACGGAGTTTTGGGCTGGAGTGTCATCAGTACGCTGATGATACCCAGCTCATTCTGAGGTTGGACCCCGGGCAGTCTCTGTACCCGATAATTTCCATCTTTGCCTTGAAGCCGTTACTGGATGGCTGCGAGCCAGTAAGTTGAAGGTGAACCCGGCGAAGACGGAGATCTTGTGGCTGGGCCGCCCGGGGGGGGGGGGTAGTGACCCAGTTGCCAACTTTCGATGGTGTGGCCCTCTGCCCTCAGCCATCGGTAAAAAGTCTGGGGGTCCGGCTGGACGCCCACCTGTCCATGGAGGAGCAGATTGGCTGCACCTGCAGGACAGCATTCTACCACCTACGGTTGGCTAAGCGCCTGGCTCCCTACCTTTCCCAACGCGACCTTGCTACGGTGATCCAAGCCACGGTCATCTCGAGGCTCGATTACTGTAATGCGCTCTACATTGGCCTTCCCTTGTCGATGATCCGGAAGCTTAAGCTAGTGCAGCACGCCGCAGCCCGCCTCCTCCTGGGTGCTGCAAGATCTGACCGCGCGACCCCACTCCTGCGCGAGCTGCACTGGCTTCCGATTGAATTCCGGGTCCTCTTCAAGGTGTTAGTTCTCACCTTTAAGGCCATCTATGGTTTGGGGGCCAGTGTACCTGAGGGAGCGACTTACCCCTTATGTGCCCGCGAGATCACTGCGCTCTGAGGAGCTTAACCTCCTTGAGGTGCCTTCCCTTGGAACCTGCAGACTGGCCACTACACGGCGGAGGGCATTCTCTGTAGCTGCCCCAAGTCTCTGGAACGGCCTCCCGGAGGAGATCCGCGCCATCCGCGCTCTTCTGCCCTTCCGCAAGGCCTTGAAGACTTGGCTCTTTAGGAAGGCGTTTGGCCCTTAACTCAACCACACTGTGTGCCATGCCGCCTATTCCCCCAGATTCTTATCTCGTCCCCCAGCCTTCGCTGTGGGCTAGTGTTTTTAATATGTTTTAACTGTTTTGATGTTTAATGTGTTTTAACTGTTTAATCTGTTTTATTACTCACGGTGTTTATGCTTCTTCTGTAAACCGCTCTGAGCTCCGGAGTGAGCGGTATACTAAATCGAAGTTAATAAATAAATAAATAAATAATATCTGGCCGGAGCGCTGACGGGTGCGCCTATAAATACTCTCCTGCTGCATGCGTGGGAGGGGCCTGCTGTGCACGCAAGAAGCAGGACGGGATGGGGACTTCCTGCTTTGCGAAAACATGCAGCAGGAAGGAGGAAGGCAACGAAGACATTAAGAGAGAGCGCGCACACAGGCAAAGAGGATCCCTTCCCGAGTGCGCGTGGCAGCGAGTTCGTGGGCAGGCAAGAAAGAAGCCCCGCGCGGACGGAAGGCTGCAGTAGGAGCATGCACACATGCACAACAGGTGATCTTTTCAACTTGATTGTTCATATAGTAGCTCGCATGATGAAAAAGTGTGAGCACCCCTGAGCTAGAGAATACCTAGAACCGATAACAGGAGGCTGATGACAATAGAGAGGGAATCCCTTTGTCAGGCTAAAGTTAGTCAGGAATCAGTTGGCAAGTGTTATTGTACTGAATCTTTGTTTGGTAACGTCCTTCTAAGGCAGTGTTTCTCAACCTGGGGGTCGGGACCCCCAGAGGGGTCACAAGAGGGTTTCAGAGGGGTCGCCAAAGACCATCAGAAAACAAATATTTATGATGTTCTTAGGAAGCCCTTTGGCAGAGAAGATTGAAGATCTCTCCACTTGTCCTTCTCTTTCTTTTTGGAGACAGACTGCGAATTCTCCCACCTAAAGCTCTACTCTGCTGTGATTGGCAGGCCTCCCAGTTAGGGGAGGGCTATTTCTGAGACTCCAAGCAAGGAGGGGAGAGCAGGCATGCTTGGCGCATGGCAACATGATGTGCATGTGTGGGGTGTGGGAGAGTGTGTGAGGTGGGATGGAGGTTCACACCAGCTAGTCCCTTCAAGGCATGAGGGTTCTGTGTATGAAGTTTGACCCAATTCTATCATTGGTGGGGTGCAAGGAGCTCTTTGATTGTAGATGAACTATAAATCCCAGCAACTACAACTCCCAAATGTCAATATCTATTTTCCCCAAACTCTACCAGTGTTCACATTTGGGTATATTGAGGATTAGTGTCAAGTGTGGCCCAGATCCATCATTGTTGAGTCTATAGTGCTCTCTGGATGTAGGTGAACTACAACTCCCAAACTCAAGGTCAATGCCCACCAAACACTTCCAGCATTTGCTGTTGGTCATGGGAGTTTTTTGTGCCAAGTTTGGTTCAATTTCATTGTTGGTGAGTTCAGAATGCTCTTTGATTGTGGGTGAACTATAAATTCCAGCAACTACAACTTCCAAAGCACAAAATCAAACCCACCCACCCACCCACCCCCCTCAAAAATACAGTTATGAAGTAGCAATGAAAATAATGGTTAGGGGTCACAACAACATGAGGAAATGTATTAAGGGGTCACAGCATTAGGAAGGTTGAGAAACACTGTTCTTAGTGAGTACACACATCTTGTAACCACCACGCTTTGCAACTTTGAAACCATTATGCATTTGTCTCAAGAACACTACAAATAAACCAAGTTACTGTTTCTTTTGAAAACAAGTCTCTCTGTCTCATTTTGGAACACTCTTAGAATATGGTGGCAGCGATAAGGAATTAAAAGTCAGAAAGAAATAAAGATTCATACTGTACATAAAGAATAAGAAAAATATAGACTTAAAGGGCGATTGGTTATAAGGGTCAAGATGTATAAATAACAAAATCTTTCAATATATATATACCCGTCTGCATCACCGAATGAAGTCAACCTGTCTTTTGTTTTTATCCCCAATAGTGATGTCAAATGTTACTTCCCAATGTATTCCCAATCCCCCCCACCCCCAAGCCAGTGGTGGCATAGCTAGCACAAGGCTGGCTTGGCACTGCCATCCTCAAGCCTGGAGAAGCTGCTGATAGAGCGGAAGCCAGAGGGGGTGGAGCCAGGCTGCACCAAGCCCCACCCCCTTCCCTCTGGCTTTGGAGCTCCCAGCAGCTTCTCCAGGCTTGACGATGGCAGTGCCAAGCCAGTGGTGGCATAGTTTGCACAAGGCTGGCTTGGCACTGCCATCCTCAAGCCTGGAGAAGCTGCTGATAGAGCGGAAGCCAGAGGGGGGCGGAGCCAGGCCGCGCCAAGCCCCCCCCCCGTCCCACTGGCGTTGGAGCTCCCACCAGCTTCTCCAGGCGTGAAGATGGCAGAGCCAAGCCAGTGGTGGCATAGTTTGCACAAGGCTGGCTTGGCACTGCCATCCTCAAGCCTGGAGAAGCTGCTGATAGAGCGGAAGCCAGAGGGGGGTGGAGCCAGGCCGCGCCAAGCCCCGCCCCCTCCCCTCTGGCTTTGGAGCTCCCAGCAGCTTCTCCAGGCTTGACGATGGCAGTGCCAAGCCAGTGGTGGCACAGCTAGCACAAGGCTGGCTTGGCACTGCCATCCTCAAGCCTGGAGAAGCTGCTGGTAGAGCGGAAGCCAGAGGGGGGTGGAGCCAGGCCGCACCAAGCCCCGCCCCCTTCCCTCTGGCTTTGGAGCTCCCAGCAGCTTCTCCAGGCTTGACGATGGCAGTGCCAGCCAGTGGTGGCATAGTTTGCACAAGGCTGGCTTGGCACTGCCATCCTCAAGCCTGGAGAAGCTGCTGATAGAGCGGAAGCCAGAGGGGGGCGGAGCCAGGCCGCGCCAAGCCCCGCCCCCTTCCCTCTGGCTTTGGAGCTCCCAGCAGCTTCTCCAGGCTTGACGATGGCAGTGCCAAGCCAGTGGTGGCATAGCTAGCACAAGGCTGGCTTGGCACTGCCATCCTCAAGCCTGGAGAAGCTGCTGATAGAGCGGAAGCCAGAGGGGGGTGGAGCCAGGCTGTGCCAAGCCCCACCCCCTTCCCTCTGGCTTTGGGCTCAGCAGCTTCTCCAGGCTTGACGATGGCAGTGCCAAGCCAGTGGTGGCACAGCTAGCACAAGGCTGGCTTGACCCTGCCCTCCTCAAGGCTGAAGCAGCTGCTGGGAGTGTCGAAGCCCCCTCTGAGAAGCACCCCATCCGGCTGGGATCGACCTCCTTCGGTCGGGGGATCGACTGGTCGATCACGATCGACTTCCTGGTTTACGACAACGGTTATGTCTCTGTGCGATAGGGGATGTTATGTTATGTAATGTGTTTAATAATGTTTAATGTTTTATTAGGGGAGGGTCAATTTTAATGTTTTCTACTGTTTTATCGATGGCATTGAGTTGGTGCCAACACTGTGAACCGCCCTGAGTCCCCTTCGGGTTGACAAGGGCAATATAAAAATATAGCAAATAAATAAATAAATAAATGTTACATGAATACTAGGGCTGGTTGATCAAGAAGAAGAATGGTTCAAAACTCGTTATGGATTTAGGGAGCGCTGCCCCTTCGAAACTGATTGACTTCCGAATTATTTTCAAAAAAATTCGGAATGTTTCCAATTAATTCCGATATTTTGGAAATGCTTACCGTGTTGGTCATACATTCAGACAATAGCCAATCTCAGCCTATTCTGGGAAGGCTTGGTTCCACATCCAGGTCTTTACCAGCCTCCTAAAGGACAACAGAGAGGGGGCAGATCTAGCATCACTAGGGAGAGAGTTCCACAGCTGAGGGGCGACCACAGAGAAGGCCCTGTCTCTCGTCCCCACAAGCCGTGCTTGCAAAGCTGGTGGGACCGAGAGCAGGGCCTTTCCGGAGGATCTTAATGTCCTTGATGCTTCATAGGGGAGAATCCATTCGGACAGATAAACTGGGCCGGAACCGTATAGGGTTTAGTAGGTTAAAACCAGCACTTTGAGTTGTGCCCGGAAGCTAAGTGGCAGCCAGTGGAGCTGGCGCAGCAAGGGAGTTATATGCTCCCTGTGCCCCGCTCCTGTTAGTAACCTTGCTGCCGAATGTTGGACTAATTCGAGCTTCCAAGCAGTCTTCAGAGGCAACCCCACGTAATCCAATTCCCACCAGTAGGAAAATGCTGATACAAACATTGGATATTGTTGGACTTAGCATAGGCAGTGATCAGGGATTCTGGAAATTGTAGTCCAGATTGTTTCCTTATTTGTCATTGATTGATTGATTGATTGATTTTATTATTTATGAGTCGCCCTCCACGTCAGTGCTCCGGGCGACTTACACATAAAACACATAAAACAGTTCAATAGTTAAAGCTAAAAGAATAGGAAATTAGTTAAAATAGTTCCAGTAACTCAGGCTAAGTCTGGGAGGTGACCTTAGCCGTAAGCCTTTCGGAAGAGCCAGGTCTTCAGTGCGGTCAGGAACTGGGGCATGTCCCGGATAGCTCTCTGCTCCCGGCATCAGGTTCCAAAGAACAGGGGCGCGATGGAAAAGGCTCTCCGTCTTGTGATGTCGAGGCGGGCCCTCACTCACACCTGGAATGCGGAGAAGGTCCCTGTTCACTGAACGCGCGACCTTAAATGGACTGGTTCGGACAAGCGGTCTTTTAAATAAGCTGGGCCGGCGCCATGGAGGGCCTTAAAGGTAGCGACAAGATCTTGTGGATGGCTCTGAGCTCGACTGGCAGCCAGTGCAGGCGCTGTAGAGATGGCGCGATATGGCATCTCAGCGGTGTCCCGGTGAGGAGTCTGGCGGCTGCATTCTGCACTAGCTGGATTTTACGGGTGGTTGACTGCGGCAACCCCACGTACAAGGCATTACAGTAGTCCAGCCGCGATGTCACTGTGGCATGGACCACCGTAGCCAGCGCATCTGATGGGAGGTAAGGTGCCAGTTGGCGTGCCTGGCGTAGGTGGAAGAAAGCTCCTTACTTGTCGCAGCAACCTGGGCCTCAGTGAGAGTCTCGAGTCTAGTATCACACCGAGACTCTTCACCGACGAGGCCGGATCAGCGGCTCTCCCTCAAAGAGAGGTAGCGGAATGGGTGGCTCTGGGCGTCAAGGCCATAGAATCTCAGTCTTTGATGGATTGATCTTGAGTTTGTATGAGCGGAGCCATCTGGTCACTGCCTCTAGTCCTTGTCTGAAATTCTCAGGCACCGATGTTACGCCTGGCTCAAGCTTCAGCAGGAGCTGGGTGTCATCTGCATATTGATAGCACCCAAATCCAAAACTTCTGGCTATGCTTGCCAGGGGTTGGACGTAGATTGAAGATTTTTGATAACCATTTCTCTATACATCAGGGTTCTTGGGCATGCAAGAGACAGGCACAAAATGTATATGTTTAACAACTGCAAAGTGCAGAAAAAAAGTTATTTCACAACATCTTCCTTGAAGTTGTCCAACTTGTTCCTACAAATGCGTCATCGTGCTGCACAGAGGTCATATTTAGAGTAGTATCTTCAATTTTTTACTGGAAAAGCCCAACCCGGAAATCAAGGAGTATCAATAGATAACTGGGAGAAGAGTGGAGATGGGAGAATGGGTTTCAGATTTCTGGAGCAATTATAACGTTGCCAAAAACTCCCCGATATAATCTGAACTAATCTGAACTTCTGTAACCAATACTTGCTTTGGCAGTGTTATAGAAACTCACTCAACAAACTGTTTTTAAAGAAGGAAAACCTGGCATACTTAAATTTGCTTTAAAAAAACTATCATGGCTTAACTCTATGTGTTTAATATACAAAAGCAATAACAAAGGGGCAGGGTGCAAGATATATATATGCACATGGTTAAGGTATAGGCCCATATCCAACATAACCACAACTAGAATGAACCAATGGGATTTTTGTAAGTGTTGATTTTACCAAGACGCCCGCTGACAGTCATATAGCGCAGTGTTTTCCAACTGCTGTGATGTGGCACACGAGTGTGCCGTGACGGATCTCCTGCTGTGCCATGAGAAAAGCTCTCTGCCCCCTTCCTTCTCCCCTCCTCCTGCCGAACTCCTGCTGCTTGGGGGAGGAGGAGGAAGGGCCGGGCGGCGGCGAAGAAAAAGAAGGGGCCAGGGCGCTGCCTCCTTCGGCCGTTTCCCCAGCCAGCCTCCAATCCGCCATGACTCCCACCTTGACTCTTGCCTCTCGCTCACTGAAGCCGCACGGAGGAGGAGCCCCGCCCACTGAAGCCCGCCCACCGCTCATGCTCCTCCTCCTCCACACGGCTTCAGTGAGCGAGGGGTAGGAGTCATGGCGGCAAGCGGCACCGGGGACGGGGGCCATGACTCCCACCCCTCGCTCGCACTGCCCCCTCAAGGCTGGAAAAGCTGTGGGACAGCTGAAGCCGGGGAAGGGGGCATGGCATGGCACGACCTGGCTCCACCCCTTCCCCCAGCTTCAGCTCTCCCACAGCTTCTCCAGCCTTGAGGGACAGTGCCAAGCCAGCATTGTGCATGTTCTGCCACTGCTGGCTTGGCAGTGCCTCTCAAGGCTGGAGAAGCTGTGGGACAGCTGAAGCCGGGAGGGCATGGCATGGCACGGCGTGGCATGGCACGGCCTGGCTCCGCCCCCTCACACAGTTTCAGCTCTCCCACAGCTTCTCCAGCCTTGAGGGGACAGTGCCAAGCCAGCATTGTGCATGTTCTGCCACCGCTGGCTTGGCAGTGCCCTCTCAAGGCTGGAGAAGCTGTGGGACAGCTGAAGCCGGGGAGGGGGCATGGCATGGAACGGCCTGGCTCCGCCCCCTCACCCAGTTTCAGCTCTCCCACAGCTTCTCCAGCCTTGAGGGGACAGTGCCAAGCCAGCATTGTGCTTGCTCTGCCACCGCTGGTTTGGCAGTGCCCCCTCAAGGCTGGAGAAGCTGTGGGACAGCTGTAGCCGGAGGGAGGGGGCGGGGCATGGTGCGGCCTGGCTCTTCCCCCTCCCTGGCTTCGGCTCTCCCACAGCTTCTCCAGCCTTGAGGGGACAGTGCCAAGCCAGCATGGTGCTTGGTCTGCCACCGCTGACTTGGCAGTGCCCTCTCAAGGCTGGAGAAGCTGTGGAACAGCTGACGCCGGGGGAGGGGGCAGGGCATGGCACGGCCTGGCTCCGCCCCCTCACACGGTTTCAGCTCTCCCAGAGCTTCTCCAGCCTTGAGGGGACAGTGCCAAGCCAGCATTGTGCTTGCTCTGCCACTGCTGGTTTGGCAGTGCCCCCTCAAGGCTGGAGAAGCTGTGGGACTGCTGAAGCCGGGGGGAGGGGGTGGGGCATGGCGTGGCCTGGCTCCTCCCCCGGCTTCGGCACTCCCAGCAGCTGTTCCCAGCAGGCCACCATCCTCCAGCCATTCTTTACTGTGTTAGAGTGTCATTTTGTGTCATTTTGGTTGGTGGTGTGCCCCCGGATTTTTTTAATGTTAAAAGTGTGCCGCATCTCAAAAAAGGTTGGGAAACACTGAATAGCGACTGTATGAATGATATCTGGTCTTCTTATGTAAAAAGTATTCAGAGGTAGCTTGCCGTTGAACATATCCTAGTATGTCCTGGCAGTTTCCCTTTCAAATACTAACTAGACCTGAACTACTCAGTGAAATGGGATCAGTTGCCTTCAGGATATTTAGGGAAATTTACTATTCAGGAATTCAATGGATCTAGTCTACTAAGAATTAGGGACCTTCTCCCTCAGTGAAGGGAGGGGGGTGAAACCAGCGAGAAGGAGAAGGCGCCGGTGGAAGTCCCGCCGCTACAGCGACTCACGCGGCTTTCCCCACCGCCGCCCGCTCGTGTTTGGGGCACGGGCGAGTGGGGGGGGGGCGGCGGCGGGGGAAGTGGTGTGAGTCTCCCTAAGGGCGGGACTTCCGGCGGCGCCTTGTGCGTCACGACAGTTCCGCCCCCTCCCTTCACTGAAGGGAGGAGGGGCGGAGCCACTGCCGGCGTGATGCACAAGGCGCCGCCGGAATTCCCGCCCTTAGGGAGACTCACGCCATTTCCCCCGCCACCGTGCTTGCACCGGCGCACCTCCTCCCCTCACTGAGGGAAGGAGTGGCGCCCGCTGCGTCAATTGCCCTAGGGGCGGCGGGACTTCCCCCCAGCTCCTTCTCCCGCGGGCGGGCGCCACTCCTTCCTTCATCCCTGAGGGCCGGCAATTTGGGGTGGCAATCCGCCGCCTGAGGCCATGGCCTAGTCTGGCCTTATGGGTAATCCGGCCATGAGACCAGTAGGGGACAACCTGTCCAACTTGTTCCTACAAGTGACCTTGGGCAAGTCACACTCTCCAAGGGCCCTTCCACACAGCCATATAATCCAGAATATCAAGGCAGATAATCCACAACAGTGGTTTCCAAACTTTTTTGGCCGACCGCCCCCTTTCCAGAATTTTTTTTACTCACCACCCTCCTAAAAATTAATTTTTAAAAAATTTAATAGCAATTAAACAGAAAGATATATGTATTAATGCAGTGGCTCTCAACCCTTCTAATGCCGTGACCCCTAAAAAAGGTTCCTCATGTTGTGGTGACCCCCAACCAAAAACAATATGTTTGGGGGGTGTATGGACAACGGATGATGGGATTTGCAGTACCTTCTATCGATTCAGCTCTGACTTCCACAAACCACTGAGACCCCCATAAATTACAGAACTGGACCAAACTTGGCACAGAGAACCCACATGACCAACAGTAAATAGTGGAGGGGGTTGGGAGGAATTGGTAGTGATTTAGGGGAGATGTAGTTCACCTACTGTACATCCGGAGAGAACTGAGAACCCAAACAACTATGGATCTGGACCAAACTTGGCACGAATACTCAATATGCCCAAATTTGAACACTGGTGGAGATTTGAGAAAATAGCCCTTCGCATTTGGGAGTTGTAGTTACTGGGATTTATAGTTTACCTACAATCAAAGAGCATTTTGAATTCCACCAACAATGGAATTGAGCCAAACTTGGCACACAGAACCCCCATGAAAATACTGACGGGGTTTGGAATGAATTGCCTCCGCCGGGGAAGGCCGTGCTTACTTCTGCGGTGGCGGGAAGACTCCACTGGAGGACACGGAGGACTTTGCACTGCAGCCTTCACACTGCACTGCGTGTAGGGGTCAAAGCGAAGGGTGCGGGGCAAAAGAAGAGGGCTGTGCGACCCCTCCTAAGTGTGTGGATTGATTTTGTTATTTGGGAATTTTAATTGCTGGGATTTACCGTTAACCTACAATCAAAGAGGATTCAGAACTCAACTAATGATGGAGTTGACTCAAAACTTGGCACACAGAACTCCCATGACCAACAGAAAATACTGGAAGGATTTGGTGGGCATTGACCTTGAGTTTTGGAGTTGTAGTTCACCTACACCCAGAGAGCACTCTGGACGCAAACAATGATGGATCTGGACCAAACTTGGCATGAAGACTCAAGATGCCCAAATGTGAACACTGGTGGGAGTCTGGGGAGAATAGACTTGACACTTGGGAGCTGTAGTTGCTGGGATTTATAGTTCACCTACAACCAAAGAGCATTCTGAACCCCACCAACGATGGAATTGGGCCTAACTTCCCACACAGAACCCCCATAACCAACAGAAAATAATGAGTTTTCTGATGGTCTTTGGTGACCCCTCTGACACCCTCTCGCGACCCCCCCCCAGGGGTCCCGACCCCCAGGTTGAGAAACACTGATCTAGAGGAGCTGAGCAATATGACATAATAATATGGTTGTTAAGCATATCATTTTAACAATGTTACATTATCTATAGATCAGTGGTTCTCAGCTTTTAAGAAATCACAGACAACTGGGGCAAAAACTGGATGCATTGTTGACCATAGAGATCAATCAACCCTTCTCCTCACTACCCACACACAAATAAATAAAATCAATGTTTATGTGTTTTAAGTATGTTGCAACTACCTCAAGCCATGAGTAGAGGCGGGTAAGAAATAATAATAACAACAACAACAGATCCCAGGTGTAGACTCTATAAAGAAGCAGATGAAACAATAGATCACATCCCCAGCTGCTCCAAGAAGATTGTGCAGACAGACTACAAGCAGAGGCAGGGGCGGACCTACCTGTTCCCGGGGGGATACGTGAAAAATCCCCCCCCAGTTGCTCCCGAGGGGAGCCCAGTGCGCATGCGCCAACCTGTGCGCACGCGCACCGGCTCCAGAGCGCACCTCTCGCTTTGGAGCCCAGTGCGCGTGCGTGAAATTGCGCACAGCGCACGGACTCCAAAGCGGGAGGTGCGCTCTGGAGTCAGTGCGCATGCACCGAGCCGCGCCTCCGTGCATGCGGAGGTGCGGCTGGAGCGCCCCGGGCGGCGGGGCTGCCTAACAAAGGCCCAGCTGGCACGGGGCCGGCTGCAGAGGCCTGGCCGGCGCAACGGCAGGGCGAGGTAGCGCAGCGGCGGCAGCGCCGGCAGTGCTGGCGCAGCGACACTCTTCCCAGGTGGGGATGCCCCTCCCGGGTGACGTCGCCCTACGCGCGTGTGTAGTCCGCCTAATGGACGAACCGGCCCTGAGCAGAGGCATAACACCGTTGCTCAGATGATTCATTGGAACTTGTGCCACAAATATTATTATTGTTATTATTATTATTATTATTATTACCATCTGCCTGCAACAAAGAACTGGCAGAGTTTTGGAGCACAATACTCCTGACCTCACAATCATGTTAAAAACAAAAATATCTCACCTTTTCCCAAGCAATTTTGGGGTATGTTTTGCAGTTATTCCTACCGTAGGCAGAGTTTGCTGAACATTTCACCACCAGAACTTTAGCAACACTATAGAAACAAAGTACCAGCGCCACCTAGTGTTCACCCTCAGAATTTTAGTTTTGTAAGTACTTTAGAACAGTCTTTCTCAACCAGTGTGCCGTGGCACACTAGTGTGCCGTGACGGACCTCCTGGTGTGCCGCGAGAAAAGCTCTCTGCCCCCCTTCCTCCCCCCTCCTGCCGAACTCCTGCTGCTTGGGGGAGGAGGAAGGGCCGGGCAGTGGCGAAGAAAAAGAAGGGACCGGGCGCCGCCTCCTTGCCGTTCCCCAGCCAGCCTCCAATCCGCCATGACTCTCGCCCCTCGCTCGCTGAAGCCACGTGGAGGAGCCCTGCCCACTGAAGCCCGTCCACCGCTCATGCTCCTCCTCTGTAGGAGAGCTGAAGCTGGGGGAGGGGGCAGGGCATGGTGTGGCCTGGCTCTGCCCCCTCCCCCGGCTTCGGCACTCCCAGCAGCTGCTCCAGCCTTGAGGGGACAGTGCCAAGCCAGCATTGTGCTGGCTCTGGCACCGCTGGCTTGGCACTGCCCCCTCAAGGCTGGAGCAGCTGCTGGGAGAGGTGAAGCTGGGGGTAGGGGTGGGGCATGGTGCAGCCTGGCTCCACCCCTCCCCGGCTTCGGCACTCCCAGCAGCTGCTCCCAGCAGGCCACCAACCCCCAGCCATTCTTTACTGTGTTAGAGTGTCATTTTGTGTCATTTTGGTTGGTAGTGTGCCCCCGAATTTTTTTAATGTTAAAAGTGTGCCGTGGCTCAAAAAAGGTTGGGAAACACTGCTTTAGAAACATTAAGAAGCATGATTTAACAGGCCTAGTAAGTGTACCCAGACAAACAGATGCTACTACAGTTTTGAAAGAAGGCATCCATTTCATACAAAGCCCTTTGGCTCTTCTATAAAGATTTCTAAGCACATAGTACATCCAAATAGAAAGCATTGTTATTTGCACTTAAAATATGCTTAAACTGTCCCTAGATTTTAATTGGACCTAAAGGCAATTTAATCTGTTACATCCTCAGTCATAATTCCAGAGTCAAGAAACTCATACTGGACAATATCAGCTGAGAACTTTTTTTTGTGTGCTAGGAACAGCAAATTCCTTAGATTCCTTGAGGTTAAATGCCGATTGATATTTGCTGTAAATTTTTAATTTTCTCACACTATGATTTGTTGTTTGGCTCAGCAACTGGAGCTAGTTGGTTATAACTTAACTCCAGGAGGGAATAAATACTTCTAACACTCTCGGGGACAGAGTCTGTGTGTCTCAATATTTTTTGCAAGGTTGTGAAAAATCTTCAGCGTCATCATCCTGCTTGGGTATTCAAAAAGTCCAGAAATGGTGCCATGGCAGAGAAAGTGGAGAGGTTGGTGCTTGTTTTAAGTTCTCCCAGGATGGGTTAAGCTGTCACCTTTTGCCACTCAGTTGTTGAATAAGCATTAAGGTACACAACTTACACTGACTTCCGGATAAATCGAGCCAGATATTGGGGTTGATTTTTTGGTGACTCAATTTTCTAGACCAGGGGTGGGCAATCTATGGCCCGCGAGCCGCATTCAACCCAGCAGCCGATTCTGTCCGGCCCGGGATAGGGCGTCAGGGGTGGGGTCAAGAGGAAGGGGTGCCGCTGCCGCCATCCTATCATGGTGCAGCGGCTTAGGAGTGCCCCAGGCTCTCTGCCTCTTCCTCATGCCTCCGGCATGGAGAGGCTCCGGATGGCCAGTGTGGGAGCGTCAGTGCCGGCGGCGTGGTGGGGAGGAGCCTTTAGACGACTTCCTGTTGTCCCGGGTGAGCTGGCTGAGACATTCTAGAAGCCATAGGAGTCAGGAAACTACGGTTCCCAGAATGCCTCAGCCAGCTCATCCGGGGCTACAGGAAGTCATCCAAAGGCTCCTCCCCGTCACGCTGCCGGCAGACGCTCCCATGCTGGCCCTCCGGTGCCTCTCCACACTGGAGGGAGGAGGCAGATAGCCCGGAGCTGGTGCTGCCTCCATCCTCGGGCCCTCCCTCACTCCACCGACGCGCGACCCTCCATGCAAGAGGGCCAAAGCCCAGGATTACCACCGCAAGGGCACTCTGGAGCTGCCAGAGAAGTCAGGAAGGAACCCCCAGTGCCCTGGTGCAGCCCGTGGCAGCCCCCGCTTTGAGGCAGGACCATGGCAATACGGTGAATGGCTGGGGGCGAGAGCGGGCGGAGGCCTGTAGCCTCCGATCGCCTGCTGGTCTGCTCTCCTCTGCTGCAGTGGTGGCTGGGTCCGCTTTGCCATCCTCTGGGCTGGATCCATTGGGCCATTCTATCTTGGTTCGCACCTTGTCTTCTTGAATTTAATTTTATTTTAGTGGTTTTTATTATTATTTTATAATAATTTTATAATTATAATTATAATAATATAAATAATATAATATAATGCTATATTATATTATAATTTCAATATATTATAATGTCTCTATATATATACTATAATATAATAATTGTGATGTTGATACTAATAATATATGAATATTTCTTGATATATTAATATGTTAATATTAATGATGTGTAATATATAGTAAATATAGTAAATAAATAAATTACGTAGATTAGAATGTAGTTCCGCCTTTAGGTGCGGCCCTCCATAATATTTTTTGGCTCTCGTGTGGCCCCCTGGGAAAAATAATTGCCCACCCCTGTTCTAGACTTATACATGAGTATATACAGTAACTAACAGGCAGATAAAAGTTTGAGAATACTTCATCCATACCCTGTTTTTCCTGTTCATATTGCACCCTTTAGCCTCGCTCTATGTGACTAGCGACCTCATCAAATGACGTCCAAATCGGCGGTGTATGCCAGTTGATTTTCTCTTTTGCAACAGAGCCGACCAGCTCCCATCTCACAATGTCAAACTACTTCAGGCAGGGTTTCTTTGCAAAAGGGAAGTTCAACAAGTGTATGCAGCCACGATGGCAATACAGGATGACTCCTGTGTTCAATTGAGATCAACAAGGTGAAGCTGGGCATCTGACACACACACACACACACACACACACACCTGTGGGATGGGCAACTGGTGAGTCGGGTGAAGCGGGGCGTGGAGCAATGGGTTCTCCACGCCATTGCCAGAATCGCCATGATCCGTGATGAATGTGGCAGCACGTTTGATGAGGTCGTAGGGCACTTTTCTGCATAAGACCATGGAGAAAGCATAGTCGGAGCATTTGTTGCCAAATAATATATGTGTGTGTGTGGGGGGGGGGAGAGACATCACCCCGAAATTCTCAGGGTGGTCCACAAGACGGCCTTACTGGTACATTATTTAAACTGTTACTTTTATTCATATCATGATCTGATCACCATGCTCAATATATCCCATATGCATGGAGGTATTGGCATAATGATACAAAAGGTTTGCTAGGCTAGATCCTCTCTCACTCAGACTCACCCTCCCTCCCAACAAAAAAATCAAACTCAGCCCCCCGAATCAAAATCCTGGCTATGGCCCTACTTGATTGGAAATGTGCAATTGGGGTTGTATTATTGTAATTGTTACGTAGCAGCATCATATTGGTGCCTACTGTAAGCCGACCTGAGTCCCCCCTCGGGGGTAGAGAAGTGACTGGGGAGATCAGACAAGCCCCTACCCTCGCAGCCTTCAAGAAAGAGCTAAAAACCTGGCTTTTCCGATGTGCCTTCGGAGAGTGACCATCCCATTGTTTGTTTCCATCTTCAATTCGCCCTTATGATAAAACAGCTTCCCCTTTATAAAAGGTTAAACCCCACTGTTCCTCCTTTTTTGGGCTCCTTTCCTACAAATACACTTTGTGTCCCTATCACATCCAGGGTTTTAACCTTCTAACATTTTATCCTATACACCAGGCCCACCCGCCGTGTTGATTATATTACGTGTTGTTATATTGTTTTTTCCCAGTTGTCATTTTATATATTTTGTTATGATTTTTTTCTTTTCTTTTTCCTTGCTGTTTTATGTTTAACTGTGTTGTATTGTAGTTGTTGTTGTTGGGGGGCTTGGCCTCATGTTAGCTGCCCCGATTCCCCTTTGCGGAGATGGAGGCGGGTTATAAATAAAGTTTATTATTATTATTAAATACGAGATCAAATTATCTATCTATCTATCTATGTATATATAATAAAAGTCAGTGTTTGCGGAGGATGGGAGATGCGGAGGTGCGGAGGAATATGTGGTAGCGTTTCAATTGGTTGCCACTGTGGGATTATTTGCATAACGCCTCTGATTGGCCAGCCTCCCAACATTCCAACATTCCTAGGCAGCAGAGAGAGGAAAGGAAAGGGCCTGATGATACTGTGTCAAGACAGATCCACATTTACTGTATGTATCATGCTGTGTAGACAGGGGCGGTCCTTCCGATTCCGCGACCTACGCGGCCGCGTAGGGCGCTACCGACTGGGAGGGGCACCACCGGCTGGGAGGGGCGCCACCGTGCCGCCTCCGCGCCTCCACCGCAGTGCCCTGTGCCACCGCTACGCCGGGTGTGCCGGGCGCGCTGGGCGCACCTTCACAGCCGGCCCCACCGGCCGCACGCGCAGAAGCACCCCAAAGGCACCTGCCGATTTGGAGCCAACGCGCATGTACAAAACCTGCGCGCATGCGCGCTGGCTCCAAAGCAGCAGGCGCGCTCGGGAGGCAGTGCACGTGCGCAGATGTTCGCACACGCAGAGGTGCGCCGCGCGGCGATGGGGGTGGCTGCGGAGGCGCGCCCGGCACGCCAGGCGTGGCAGCGGTGGCGGAGGTGGCACGGAGGCGCGGAGGCGGGACGCGCGGTGGCGAGTGACGCACGGGCGGTGCCGAGTGACGCGGCGGGGGGGGACGACAAAATTTCCTTTGCGTACCCCCCCGGATTAGGTTAGACCGCCCCTGTGTGTAGATATAAGGGACATATACCTTTAAGAGACGGGCAGTTAGCCAGTTGACAGTTTTTTTCCGTTTGAAATGGATGTTCAGTACTTTCACCCAACGCACTTCACAAAAAACACTGTAACCCCTACAAATCACAGACTAGATCCAAAATTGACAGTAAGGCTTCATTAACTTGATTTTCCCAACTAGGCCTCAGCTCATGGGGCATTGTGTATGGCCTGAATTGACCGTAACCAACCTTGGCACACAGAACCCCTATGACCCACGCTACATTCTACTGCAGTTTGGAGGAGGGTGGACCATGGATGGTGGGACTTGAAGTACCTCCACAGATTATGGAATTTGTAGTACTTTCAAACCCTTCATTCCCCACAGACCACTGCAGCCCTGAACAAAGACCGACACAGACAAGACTTGGCACACAGTGCCCCATGACCCACACTCCATCCTACTGCAGTTTAGAGGAGGGCGCACCATGGATGATGGGATTTCAAGTACCTCCACTCACTTCCCGAGCCCGCTGCGACCCTCATCCAGTGCATGATCATGACTACACTTGGCACACATAGCCTCCATGATCCACTCTACACCCTGGTGCAGTTCGGAGGAGGGTTGCCCATGGACGATGGGACTTGAAGTACCTCCACTCACTTCACAAGACCGCTGCCAACCTCATCCAAAGACTGATCAAGACCAAACTTGGCACACAGAGCCCACATGACTCATTCTACATCCTGGTGCAGTATCGAGGAGGATGGACCACGGATGATGGGACTTGAAGTACCTCCACTCACTTCCCAAGACTGCTGCGACCCTCATCCAATAACTGAGCAAGACTAAATTTGGCACACAGAATCCCCATGACCCACTCTGCTTCCTGGTTCAGTTTGGAGGAGGATGGACCATGGCCGATGGGACTCCTATGCCTTCTCTCACTTCCCGAGACCAATGCAAGCCACATAAACAACTGATAAAGACCAACCTTGTCACAAAATGCCTTTTTCAAGTAACCCGGGCAGTGCTGGGTCCCCAAGCTAGTAAATAAATCAAACCTCGCACCCACCTTTATTTTGCTGCTCACCAACAGATTTTTTTTAGAGTAATGAGTATATCTGCAATTGGATATTTCATTACAATTCTAGCTAATTTTCAATTCCTAGGTTTAGCTATAGCTCTTGAAAAATGCACACTGAGGGACTTGATGCATTGCATGGGGCTGCATGCTCCCTTCTCCCCTCTGTTTCACAGTTGTCTTTTGCTTCCTGTGTGGCACTATCTGTAATTTGCTATGAAGTCTGAATCAGCAAGCCACAGTTTGTAGCTTTACTGGAAACCAGAATTGGAAGCCAAAATTTAAACAGGAAACGAAAGAAAGATGTGTACAAGAGGGAGAGTACAACCTCATAAACGGACATGCTCCTCCAAAATTATGGCCCGGAGAACCCCCTGGACCAGGTTGATCACAATACATTGTTACTGAGTTCACGTGATACCTTCAGTATTCTAAAGGATACTTGAAGGTATCACTTGAACTCAGTGAAATTGTGTTTTTTAAACTCAGGAGCAATTAGGACATAGATTCAGATCAACCAACCCCCAAATTCTCATAAATATGAAAGTGACCTCATTTGATTAATTCAGAACTGAATACTTCAATATTCAGAACTACGCCAGGTACAACAAACCCTACAAGAAAAGACATTTTTAAATTATGATTTTATCCCCACACCCAAATTTTTACATCTCGTTGCATTTATGCATGCTCAGAGGGAGAAAAGAGTAAAAGAGGCTTTAGTGTTGAAGCAATAACACTGCCTCCCTAGGTTGTGGATGGGAGTCCTAATAATAATAAGAAGAGCGGCAAATAAGTGCAACTAATTCAGCTCATACTAGAACAGGGGTGGGCAATTATTTTTTCCAAGGGACCACACGAGAGCCAAAAAATATTATGGAGGGCCGCACCTAAAGGCTGAACTACATTCTAATCTACATTACTTATTTATTTATTTATTTACTATATTTATTTACTTACTATATTTATTTATTTATTTATTTATAGGGCTTCTAGGCCGCCACTCCCGGGAGGCTCGGGGCGGCTCACAACAAGCAAGGTACAATAAAAACACATTAAAACAAAACACAAAATATAATTTACTATATATTACACATCATTAATATTAACATATTAATATATCAAGAAATATTCATATATTATTAGTATTAATAGTATAATTATTATATTATAGTATATACAGTATCTATTGAAATTATAATATAATATGACATTATATTATATTATTTATTATAATATTATTATAAAATTATTATAAAATAATAATAAAACCACTAAAATAAAATGAAATGAAATTCAAGAAGACAAGGTGCGAACCAAGATGGAGGCTGACATCCTCAAGAGAGGAAGGATCCCAAGAAGGAATGGTCCAATGGACCCAGCCCAGAGGATGACAAAGCGGACCCAGCTGCCGCAGCAGAGCAGGGCAGCAGATGATCGGAGGCTGCAGGCCTCTGCCCGCTCTCGCCCCCAGCCGTTCCGTCAGAGGCGTTCCCGATCGGCTGATCGCCCTGCCATGGAGTGCCTGCCATCCTGGCTTTGAAGTGCCTGCCATCCCGGGAGGCGATCCGTCCTGCAGCGGGAGCAGTCAGCAACCTGCGGTAGCTGATCACCCTGGTGACCCGGAAGACGATCAAGTCTTCCGGGTGACCAGGGCGATCAGCAGCTGCAGGTCACCAACTGCTCCCTCTGCAGGACTGGATCGCCTCCCGGGATGGTAGGCACTCCAAAGCCGCCGCTCCTCCGATCGTTCTCCGGAGCGGCGGGCTGTCTGCCAATGCAGGCCCCACAGCCCGTGATGGAATGGCAGCAGTGGCAGCCCTTCCTCTTGCAGAAATGGCCCCGCCCCCGACACCCTCTCCTGGGCTGGTCAGAATCAGCCGGCAGGCTACATCCGGCCCATGGGCCGTAAGATGCCCAGGTCTGGTTTAAGCAATAACACTGCCTAGGTTGTGAATGGGAGTCCCAATAATAATAAGAAGAGAGGCAAATAAGCACAACTAATTCAGCTCATACTAGGTGACCCGGAAGAATTTATCTTTGGATTTTATATAGTGGACTCTTGGTATCCACTTCAGTTTGGTTCCACACTTGCGGATACCAAAATACGGAAGTCCCATTGTATACAATGACATAGTAAAACAGTGTCCCTTAAGCATGGTTAGGTCCAGTCAGAATCTTCGTAATTCGGATTAAATTCGGATCAAATTCCTTTTTGAAGCAATTTCGAAGTGATCTGGGAACCCTTTCGAAGCCACTGTCACCATCTTTGTTCCGACTCAGGAAGTGATTCGGAAAAGACCCAGCATTTGGAGGCAAGCAGCAGCTTGCATGCTGGGATGCTTGCCTCCAGCCAATGAGGGGAAACCATCTCAGGAGGGGAGGGGTTTGACGGCAGCCGAGGACGCGAACGGGAAGGGACTAGGCAGCTTGGGTGGGAAAGGTGCCACGCCACCGCTTTGCAAGGGAGCAACACACCCGGGAAACCTAGTAAAATGCCCCCCCCCCCCCCATGTTTTCCTGAATGGGCTGGGATTTGGAGGAGAAAAGGAAAGGGGAAAGGAAGAGAGATAAGGAAAGAGGAGAGGGGAAGGGAGAAAAACAGCAGGAAAAAATGTCAGTTTAAACCAGTGTGGATGGGATGGATCCGCATCCAGGCCCGGATTAACCCCTTTTGGCGCCCTAGGCCACACTTTGGAACTACGCCTCCAAACCAACCTCTACCCCCTCCCCACCTCCTCCTCCTCCTTGCGGCGCCGTGCGCCCTCCTTCCTTGAGTCAAAGAAGGAGGGCGCGAGGAGGAGGCGGCGGAGGGAAGCCCGGCCCCCCAGTGCTGGCAGCGGCCCTGGTGGGCGGGGCTTCCCTCCGCCTCTTCCTCGCGGCGCGCCCTCCTTCCTTGACTCAAGGAAGGAGGGCACAAGGAGGAGGAAGCAGAGGGAAGTCCCACCCCTCGGGGCCACTGCCAGGCATGCACAGCAGGAGGGTGCGAGCGCCTCTGCCTCCTCCGCCATGTTCCTGGGTGCCGCGGCCCGACAGCGGCCCCCCCGCTTCCTCCGCCTCCTCGCGCCCTCCTTCCTTGACAAAGGGGTGGGGGGCAATGGCGAGGGGGGCACCATTCCCTCCTCCCCTGCCCCCTCACAGCGCTCTTCCCCCGCCCTCCCCCGAGAGAGAGAGAGAGAGAGAGTTGCGTTGCGGTTTTGTTTCAACATTTTTTTGGGTCCGTGTGAATTGCACCCCCCTTGGCTTGCGCCCCTTGGCCATGGCCTAGGGTGGCCTTATGCGTAATCCGGGCCTGTCCGCATCAGTTTAAACCAGTGTGGATGGATTCCTTTCCTTTCCCAGCGGTTTTAACCAGAGTGGGTGGATTTCTTCCCTTTGCTTCTCCCCCTTTTTTTTTCTGGAGTAAAACAACTACTTTCAAAGTAAAGACCACTCAATGAAACAGAAAATAGCACTTTGAAACCATTAATGAAGGATTCAGAAGTCTCAGAAATTTTGAAAAGTTTTGAACTGTTTTTCCTGTGAAAATCAGAATTGACTTTAGATCCGAACTACTAGCGCCCCCTACATCCGAAATGAGTTTTGAACCTCTTTTTTTAAATCAAACAAGCCTAGTGTCCCTAATATACAACTAGCTGTACCCGGCACGTGTTGCTGTGCCCTATTTAGGAGATGCGAGAAAGTCTGAGTATGTAAGGGTTGGAATTGATGTTAGTTATGGTCTTGGTGGGGTCATGGCTGTGTCGTTGTGGGTTGTTCTGGTGGGTGGGATGTTGGAGTCCTGTGGAGTTGTTGGTGGGTGGTGTTGCTGGCGTTCTGCATAGCTTGTGGATATACAATGTTTTTTGTCTTTCCGTCTGCTGTGTTGATGTAGAGGTTGATGCTTGTGTGGGTGGGGTACTTTGGAAGTGAGTGGAGGTACTTGAAATCCCATCATCCATGGTGTGCCCTCCTCTAAACTGCAGTTGGATGGAGTGTGGGTCATGGGGGCACTGTGTGCCAAGTTGGGTCTTTATCGGTCTTGGTTCTGGGCCACAGTGGTCTGTGGGGAATGAAGGGTTTGAAAGTACTACAAATCCCATAATCCATGGAGGTACATCAAATCCCATCATCCATGGTCCACCCTCCTCCAAACTGCAGTAGAATGTAGCGTGGGTCATAGGGGTTCTGTGTGCCAAGGTAGGTTACTGTAAATTCAGGCCATACACAATGTCCCATGAGCTGAGGCCTAGTCGGGAAAATCAAGTTAATGAAGCCAATTCAGGCCATTCAAATTGTCCCATGAGCTGAGGCCTAGTCGGAAAATCAAGTTAATGAAGCCTTACTGTCAATTCAGAGCTTAAACAGCATCCCATTAAGTGAGGCCTAGTCAGGGAAATCAAGTTAATGAAGCCTTACTGTCAATTTTGGGCGTGGTCTGTGATTTGTAGGGGTTTAAATTTTCTGTGGGAAGTGAATTGGGTGTTTGTGTTGGCGACTGCCTCAGGCCTTTGCCTTATGCTCCTCTGCCAGTTTATTATGGGTTGGAATGTTCATGTTGGCTGGCCAATAGAGGCGTTATGCAAATACTCCCTCATTGGCAACCAATCATATTGTCAGAATGTAGAGGCCGGGAGATTCGTTGGCAGCCCCGGAGGATGCTGGGAAGTGTAAGGTTTTTTTGTATCGTTGTTTTGGGGGCCTTCTATGTTTTGGTGGGGAAAGGTTTTTTTGCTAAAAACCTACCTTGCCTGAGGCCTATTTTTCTTGCCAAGTTTGGTGTCTGCCTTGTAAGGTTTCTCTGCCTAGGACGGTCGTTCCATGACGGGACCTCCTTTATATAATAGATGACAAAATTAAGATTTGCTTTTTGGACTTAAAAAAACACAAAGCTGTGGATGATTGAATCCATGGGATTTGAAGTTTTACAGGGTTTTTTGTTTTCTTTGACAAGAAGTGCTCGTGCCTCACCAAACGACAAATCCCAGGATTCCATTGCATTGAGCTATGGCAGTCAAAGTCATGTCAAACTGCATTAATTACACAGTGTAGAGCCAGCCAAGACATTTCACAAATGCTGCCAAGGGGAGAAATCTAGCCACAACAAATAAGCAAGAGGTTATCAGAAGACAACTGCTTTAAATGGGAATAAAGAAAACACCATATTAAACTGATGGGCAAACTGCAAAGTGTTCGAAAACCAGTGGGAGAGAGGCATGCATATGGGAGCTCATGAAATTTCTGTACAACACAGGCCCGGATTAAGCCCTTTTGGCGCTCTAGGCCACACTTTGGAAGCCGGGGGGCAGCCGGGGGGGCAGGGCCGCTTCCAAGCATGCGCGGCAGGAGGGCACGAGCACCTCTGCCTCCTCCGCCATGTTCCTGGGTACCGTGCATGTGCGACAACGGCCCGGGGCTTCCTTCCTTTCTCCTCCTCCGAGGGAGGGAAGCCCCCGGGCCGCGGCAGCACCCAGGAACATGGCGGAGGATGCACTCGTGCCCTCCCTCCTGCCGCGCATGCCCGAAAGCGGCCCTGGGGGCGGGGCTTCCCTCCGCCTCTTCCTCCTCTGAGGAGGAGAAAGGAAAAGAAGCCCCCAGGGCCGCTGACACGCATGCCGCGTCCGCTGCCACGCTGCGCCTCCCTCCTGATGCATTCGCCCTCGGGGCCACTGGCGGGCATGCGCCCCAGGAACATGGCAGAGGAGGCGAGGCTGCTCACGTCCTCCTCCTGCCGCGCATGCCCGCAGCGACCCCAGGGTGGGCTTCCTTCCTCCACCTCCCTGACTCAAGGAAGGAGGGTACGGCGAGGAGGAGGAAGAGGCAGAGGGAAGCCCCACCCCTGGGGTCGCTGCCGGGCATGCGCGGCAGGAGGAAGGGCGTGAGCACCGCGGCCTCGCCTCCTCTGCCATGTTCCTGGGTGCTGCGCATGCCCGCCAGTGGCCCCGAGGGCTTCCCTCCACCTCCTCGCACTCTCCTTCCTTGACAAGGGGGCAGGGGCGATGGTGAGGGGGGGCGCCATTCCCTCCTCCCCGCCCCCTCTCAGCGCTCTCCCCCGCGCCATCCCCCGAGAGAGAGAGAGAGTCATCTCCATGCCGCCGTGCGTTGTGGTTTTGTTGCAACATTTTTTTGGTCCCGGAACTGCGCCCCTAGGCCATGGCCTAGGGTGGCCTTATGGGTAATCCGGGCCTGGTACAACAGTTTGGTTCTGAATAGTGACTTCGCTTTTTTGGCAGATAGACTAAGAGGCATAATACATTTAGATGGACCTAAACAATTGCAGGGTATGACATTTGAGTTGTGTATGTGTGTTTTTAATGCAGCACCCCAAAATGCACAGTTATTTCACATATTTCCTTGCTTCCTTGAGTACCAGTTTCATTTGGTTATATCTTACATCAGTGTTTTTCAACCTTTTTTGAGCCACGGCACATTTTTTACATTTACAAAATCCTGGGGCACACCACCAACCAAAATGACACAAAAGGATACTCTAACACAGTCATACATATAGTTAATATGTTTTAAAATGTATTTATAAACTCAGTGTGAAATCTGGGCCTGTTTCGATGAACACAACATAGATATCCTGGCAGAAAGACACAAACTTCCCACACAGAACTCCCATAACCAAGAGAAAATACTATAAGAATTTGGTGGGCATTGAGCTTGGGTTTTCGAGTTGTAGTTCACCTGTATCCAGAGAGCACTGTGGACTGAAACAATGTTGGATCAGGACCAAACTTGACACGAATACTCAATATGCCCAAATGTGAACACAGATGGAGTTTGGGGGAAATAGACCTTGACATTTGGGAGTTACAGTTTCTGAGACTTATAGTTAACACACAATCAAAGAGCATCCTGAACTCTTGCAACAATGGAATTGAACACAGATGGAGTTTGGGGAAAATAGCGTGAGCATGTTCAGGATGGGAGGGGGGAGGGAGGAAGACGTGACCTGTGCGGGCGCTACTGTGCAGACCCGCCCCAGAGCAAAGCGAGGCAAAGCGAGCAGAGCGAGGCTGGGAAGAAGGGAGCCCGAGTGAAGAAGAAAAAGTGTTCGGCAGGAGGGGGAAGAAAGGGTATTGGAGGTTTCAATTTCTCACGGCACACCTGATGATCGCTCACGGCACACTAGTGTGCCACGGCACACTGGTTGGGAAACACTGTCTTACATCATAGAAATTCCTAAAGCAATTTGGGAAATAAAATATATACGATAGAGCAAGTCAATGCTCATTTTTGGATTCCGAATGCCAAGTGTCCATAAAAACCAGTATACAAAACACCCCACCCTTTTATGGCCCTTGGTTTTGCAGGGCTATGTAATAATTATGGATCTCCATATCTGGGGTTGGAGCGAAGACAAAGTCATCATGCGCTATTACTCTTTTGATAAGATATTCCTATCAAAGGAAGCATTGTAAAAAAAATACACTGGCATTTCGGACAGTGTACTAATTGTGCTGTCATCCAAGATAAAAATGTTCAGATCTTTATTTTACCGTAAAGCTAAGAAGGCTTTGGCCAATCAATCCTACAAGATTGTTGGGTAGGGTTTTTTTTTTTATTAAAGCAAACTAAATTGTCCGAAATGGGACACACAAATGAGCAAAACACACACAAATGTGACAGAGAGGCTATTCATCTTCCCGCATGGAACTTGTCATCACTGAGCTTGTTGGCACCATAGTTATTTAAGAAACTAAATAGCAGATTTCACCCTTGGCCCTGAACTTCATACATGGAAGCAACAATATGTCTCTGGTTAAGCTCCTGAAGCTAGTCAAACATATGGTTAACACAGAAATACGGACTCGCACACAATCTTAGCACCCCCAAGGCCATTGAAGCCTTAGACCTTAGCACCCCCAAGCTATTTAAATTCACGTCCCAAATGCATGCACTCCCACTAACGTGTCCTTCCAGTTTTGCAAAAACTGGGGGTAGGAGGACTCGCTGTTCTTTCTGGAAGATAGTTTAGAAACCTGTTCAACTATTTCTGACATTACATAGAAAAAGAGCATTTTGGCACCTGGCACCTTCCTAATATTACTATTAATATTAATATTAATATTAATATTAATATTAATATTAATATTAATATTAATATTAATATTAATATTAATATTAATATTAATATTAATATTAATATTAATATTAATATTAATATTAATATTAATATTAATAATAAATATTAATATTTATTTACAACCCGCCACCATCTCCCCAAAGGGGACTCGGGGCGGCTAACATGAGGCCAGGCCCATAAGCCAGTGTTTCCCAACCAGTGTGCCGGGGCACACTACTGTGCCGTGAGCGATCATCAGCTGTGCTGTGGGAAATTGGAACCTCCAATACCCGGACTTATTACAGGAGCGCCGCTACGCCACAGTACAAAATGCACAATTAATCATACATAATCATATGCAAAAAAAACACATTCAAAGTACCCAATCCTGCTGGAGAAAATCAAAAGTCTTACATATGGTAGTTTGGTGTGGTCGCCACTGAGAGCGGAGGAGTTGCGAACCAGGAAGTAGCGAGTTCACTGAGCGCTCCTCTACGGAAAACTCGCAATATTTGATGAAATCACGGAAGTGAGTGCAAAAAACAAAGTGTATCCTCACGATGTTATCCAGTGTCAGTTCCGGGATTCGCACATTAACACAGTCAGTGTGCGGACAAGTTAAAGAAGCAGCACCATAATCATAGCGACAAGGTAGAAAACCAAGTAGATAATGACATATATTCAAACCGCCAGAGGCTGAAGATAGATGTGGCGATGGAATCGAAAGCTGGCATGGGCAAACTTGGACCTTCCAGGTGTTTTGGACTCCAACTCCCACCATTCCTAGCAGCCTCAGGCCCTTTTCCTCCCCCCCCCCCATCAGCCACTTAAGCAGGAAAGGGCCTCAGGCTGTTAGGAATGGTGGGAGTTGGAGTCCAAAGCACCCAGAGGGCCGACGTTTTCCCATGCCTGACAGCTGTTGAGCAAGACCTTCGTGTGTGTCTTTCTGCCATTCCTGCCAGGATAACTACGTTGTGTTCATCGAAGCCCAGGTTTCACACTGAGTGTATAAATACATTTAAATACATATTAACTATATGTATTACTGTGTTAGAGTGTCATTTTGTGTCATTTTGGTTGGTTGTAAAATTTTACAAGATTTTGTAAAAGTAAAAAATGTTCCGCGGCTCAAATAAGGTTGAGAAACACTGCCATAAGCTGTACAACACAATAAAACACAAAACAGCAAGGAAAAAACATAACAAAATATCTAAAACGATAAATAAATAAACAGTATAACATCACATAGTAAATGAACACAACAGGCCATTCCAGAAACAGTAAATAAAACTGATCAATTAAAATTTAAACCCGGGGGGTGGGAGACAGTAACCACTCAAGATATTTTTGGTATCTGCCTTCCCATTTTTCTTGTACTAATTTTATAATGTTGTCTCTACACTGCATATTGAGTTCACGACCCTTTTATCGTTAGTGGCCTTCAATTAATTTTAGAATCGGTTTTAGTAGCATAGTCTGGCTGTCACGATCTGTTTGATCTTCGTAGTAATTATGTTAAATTGGTTCCCAGGTCCTCCATGATGTGATGGCTTATTTTCCATTTCTTTCATAGTTGTGACGACGCGGTGAGCACCACCTCCATAGAAAATCTTGAGTTCTTAAAGGTTGTCAAACTGTGTTTTTACAGAGGTTTAGTACATTAATTGGTCCTTAACACCCGCCTACCCTACGTGACCACATTTCTGTCTACGAACCCAAGCAATCTCTTAGATCAGGGGTGCCCACACTTTTTCAGCATGTGGGCTACTTATAATAAAACCAAGTCAGAAAGATCTACCTACCTCCTCAAGGCTGGAGAGGGGAGGGGCGGGGCTTGGTGCGACCTGGCTCTGCCCCCTCTGGCTTCAGCTCTACCAGCAGCTTCTCCAGGCTTGAGGATGGCAATCCCAAGCCTGCCTTGTGCTAGCTATGCCACCACTGGCTTGGCACTGCCATCCTCAAGCCTGGAGAAGCTGCTGGGAGCTCCAAAGCCAGAGGGGAGGGGGTGGGGCTTGGCATGGCCTGGCTCTGCCCCCTCTGGCTTCAACTCTACCAGCAGCTTCTCCAGGCTTGAGGATGGCAGTGCCAAGCCAGTGGTGGCATAGCTAGCACAAGGCTGGCTTGGCACTGCCATCCTCAAGCCCGGAGAAGCTGCTGGGAGCTCCAAAGCCAGAGGAGAGGGGGTGGGGCTTGGCACGGCCTGGCTCTGCACCCCTCTGGCTTCAACTCTACCAGCAGCTTCTCCAGGCTTGAGGATGGCAGTGCCAAGCCAGTGGTGGCATAGCTATGCCAAGGCTGGCTTGGCACTGCCATCCTCAAGCCCGGAGAAGCTGCTGGGAGCTCCAAAGCCAGAGGAGGGGGGGTGGGGCTTGGCACGGCCTGGCTCTGCACCCCTCTGGCTTCAACTCTACCAGCAGCTTCTCCAGGCTTGAGGATGGCAGTGCCAAGCCAGTGGTGGCATAGCTAGCACAAGGCTGGCTTGGCATTGCCATCCTCAAGCCTGGAGAAGCTGCTGGGAGCTCCAAAACCAGAGGGGAGGGGAGGGGCGGGGCTTGGCACAGCCTGGCTCTGCCCCCTCTGGCTTCCGCTCTACCAGCAGCTTCTCCAGGCTTGAGGATGGCAGTGCCAAGCCAGTGGTGTGCTAGCTATGCACAAGGCTGGCTTGGCATTGCCATCCTCAAGCCTGGAGAAGCTGCTGGGAGCTCCAAAGCCAGAGGGGAGGGGGCGGGGCTTGGCACAGCCTGGCTCCACCCCCTCTGGCTTCAACTCTACCAGCAGCTTCTCCAGGCTTGAGGATGGCAGTGCCAAGCCAGTGGTGGCATAGCTAGCACCAGGCTGGCTTGGCATTGCCATCCTCAAGCCTGGAGAAGCTGCTGGGAGCTCCAAAGCCAGAGGGGAGAGGGCGGGGCTTGGCACGGCCTGGCTCTGCACCCTCTGGCTTCAACTCTACCAGCAGCTTCTCCAGGCTTGA
This sequence comes from Anolis apletophallus, assembly GCA_030556195.1. NCBI lineage: Eukaryota > Metazoa > Chordata > Lepidosauria > Squamata > Anolidae > Anolis > Anolis apletophallus. Next base: position 13,058,636 of record JARBWK010000012.1, read on the forward strand.
GGATGGCAGTGCCAAGCCTTGGTGGCATAGCTATGCCACCAACTTGGCATTGCCATCCTCAAGCCTGGAGAAGCTGCGGGGAGCTCCAAAGCCAGAGGGGGGGGTGGGGCTTGGCACGGCCTGGCTCCGCCCCCCTGTGGCTTCCACTCTACCAGCAGCTTCTCCAGGCTTGAGGATGGCAGTGCCAAGCCAGCCTTGTGCTAGCTATGCCACCACTGGCTTGGCATTGCCATCCTCAAGCCTGGAGAAGCTGCTGGGAGCTTCAAAGCCAGAGGGGAGGGGGCGGGACTTGGCACGGCCTGGCTCTGCCCCCCTGGCCTCCGCTCTACCAGCAGCTTCTCCAGGCTTGAGGATGGCAGTGCCAAGCCAGTGGTGGCATAGCTATGCCACCACTGGCTTGGCACTGCCATCCTCAAGCCTGGAGAAGCTGCTGGGAGCTCAAAGCCAGAGGAGAGGGGGGGCTGGCACGGGGCTGGCACGGCCTGGCTCTGCCCCCTCTGGCTTCAACTCTACCAGCAGCTTCTCCAGGCTTGAGGGGCTGGCAGTGCCAAGCCAGTGGTGCTAGCTAGTCACCACTGGCTTGGCACTGCCATCCTCAAGCCTGGAGAAGCTGCTGGGAGCTCCAAAGCCAGAGGGGAGGGGTGGGGCTTGGCACGGCCTGGCTCCACCCCCTCTGGCTTCCACTCTACCAGCAGCTTCTCCAGGCTTGAGGATGGCAGTGCCAAGCCAGCCTTGTGCTAGCTATGCCACCACTGGCTTGGCATTGCCATCCCCAAGCCTGGAGAAGCTGCTGGGAGCTCAAAGCCAGAGGGAGGGGGGGGGCTTGGCACGGCATGGCCTGGCTCCCCCCTCTGGCTTCAGCTCTACCAGCAGCTTCTCCAGGCTTGAGGATGGCAGTGCCAAGCCAGTGGTGGCTAGCTAGCACACCACTGGCTTGGCACTGCCATCCTCAAGCCCGGAGAAGCTGCTGGGAGCTCCAAAGCCAGAGGAGAGGGGGTGGGGCTTGGCACGGCCTGGCTCTGCACCCCTCTGGCTTCAGCTCTACCAGCAGCTTCTCCAGGCTTGAGGATGGCAGTGCCAATCCAGTGGTGGTGCTAGCTATGCCACCACTGGCTTGGCACTGCCATCCTCAAGCCTGGAGAAGCTGCTGGGAGCTCAAAGCCAGAGGAGGGGGTGGGGCTTGGCACGGCCTGGCTCTGCCCCCCTCTGGCTTCAGCTCTACCAGCAGCTTCTCCCGGCTTGAGGATGGCAGTGCCAAGCCAGTGGTGGCATAGCTAGCACAAGGCTGGCTTGGCACTGCCATCCTCAAGCCTGGAGAAGCTGCTGGTAGAGCAGAAGCCAGAGGGAGGGTGGGGCTTGCCAAGCCCCGCCCTCTCCCTCTGACTTTGGAGCTCCCAGCAGCTTCTCCAGGTTTGAGGATGGCAGTGCTAAGCCAGCCTTGTGCTAGCTATACCACCACTGACTTGGCATTGCCACCCTCAAGCCTGGAGAAGCTGCTGGGAGCTCAAAAGCCAGATAAATAGATTTTGTAGATTAGAATGTAGTACAGCCTTTAGGTGCGGCCCTCCATAATATTTTTTGGCTCTCGTGTGGCCCCTGGGGAAAAAAATTGCCCACCCCTGGTATAGAGCTCAAAGGAGACAACGTTGAAAAATAAAATGATTTTTTTTATCCAAAAACCTGTGTTTCATTCAAAAAGTCACGGACTTATTGACCCGCCCTCGTATTTGGGCAATAACAAATGCAGCCTATCCATTAGATTTCACTGTTTGCAAAGACCTTCTTACAGGGATTGGGAATGAACAAAGAAATGCCAGAAGGTTTATTCATATCGAACGGGTCCCCCGCCTCTAAGGAATGTCACCGACTTATCAGGAAAAACTAGGTTAGCCTTTACAGTTCCCTGCTATACCAGTTGTTCAGCCTTCAACTGCAAAAATGTCACAAAATTGACGGAAGCCATAAAGGGGTTGCAGGGTTCTCTAAAATAAATATTCTCTACAACTGCAACTGAAATTTCAGGTTTTGGCCAGATTCGGAAGTAGTGACCAGGATTATGTATTTTTTGTATTTAATTAAACGAGTTATATATAGGTAAGAACCAGACATTTCAAAACACGAAAGCCTGGCAAAGACTTTTGCGGGAAGTTAATTAACCTGTCAAATCAAAATTCCCACGAGAATTCTCGGCCACCCTGGTTTCAAAGCTAACATCTCAATAACGACTTTGCGTTCCTTTGAAAGAAGCATACTGTGCTGTCTATAAGGCCTGGATTATCCAGTGTCAGAGGCGTCGGCAGCCCTTGCTATTTTCTTTTCACAACACTGATCTCAGATCACAAGTGCTTTTACTTTCCTAATGCCACGACCCCATAATACAGCCCCCAATGTTGTGTTGACTCCCAATCATAACATTGTTTTCATTGCTTCTTCATAACTGTAATTTTGCTATTGTTATGAATCGTAATGTAAATATTTGATATGCAGGGTGGGATTGATTTTGTCATTTGGGAGTTGTAGTCAGGGAGGTCTAACCTAATCCAGGGGGTACGCAAAGAAAATTTTGTCGCCCCCCTGTCACCACCGCCGCGCCTCCGCGCCGCCAGTGCACGCTGGGGCGCGCCTCCGCAGCCAGCTCCATCGGCTGCGGCGCACCTCAGCGTGCATGGAGATTTCTGCACCTGCGCGAACATCGTGCACGCGCACTGGCTCCCAAGCGCCTGCCGCTTAGGAACCAGCACGCATGCATGCAGGTTTTGCGCATGCGCACTGGCTCCAAAGCGGCAGGCGCTCGGGAGGCAGTGCACGTGCGTTTGCACATGCGCAGAAACGTCTACAGGCGCTACAGCGCCTTTGGGGTGCTTCTGCGCATGTGCGGGTGGGGCCGGCTGTGGAGGCACGCCAGCGCGCCTGGCACACCCGTGGCAGCGGCGCAGGGCAGTACAGCGGTGGCGGGGGCGCGGAGGCGGCGCGGCGGCGGCCCTCCCAGTCGGTGGTGCCCCTCCCAGCCGGTGACGCCCTACGCGGCCGCGTAGGTGGCAGAATCGGAAGGACCACCCCTGGTTGTAGTTGCTGGGATTTATAGTTCACCTACAATCAAAGAGCATTCTGAACCTCACCAATGATGGAATTGAACCAAACAGCACAAAGAACTCCCATGACCAACAGCAAATACTGTAAGGGTTTGGAGAGCATTGACCTTGGGTTTGGAAGTTGTAGTTCCAACTTGTTGAAGAACAAGCTGACCTGGCTTGTATAACGGAGACCTGGTTGGACGAGGCTTGGGGGGGGGGGTTAATCTCTCTCAGCTTTGTCCACCAGGCTACTCCGTACAGCACCAGTCGAGACCGGGAGGGCGGGGAGGGGGAGTCGCAGTGGTCTGTAAGGATTCCATCCCCTTGACCAGGTGCCCCATCCCACAGTCAACCACGTTCGAATGTGTCGGCCTTAGGGTTGGTGACCGGGACAGGATAGGGATTCTGTTAGGGTACCGACCACCCCGCTGCACTACAGTCTCCCTACCTGAGCTAGCTGGAGTGGTCTCGGGCCTGGCGGTGGAGTCCCAATGGCTCATTGTGCTGGGGGACTTCAACGTCCATGCCGAGACCACTCTATCAGGTGCGGCTCAGGACTTCATGGCTGCCATGGCAACCATGGGCCTGTCTCAAATAATATCGGGTCCCACCCATAGTTAGATCTGGTTTTCTGCCAGGGATGGGATGAAGGTGGCGGAGTGGAGGAATTGACCACCATTCCTTTGCCATGGACTGACCACCACCTGGTCAGGTTTAGACTCACTGTGCCTTTCCACCTCCGCAGGGGTGGTGGACCCATTAGAACGGTCCGCCCCAGGAGACTTATGGATCCGAATGGATTCCTGACGGCTCTCGGGGATTTCCCCGCCTCCTCGGTTAGTGATCCTGTTGAGGCTCTCGTTTCCCTCTGGGATAGGGAGATGATGAGGGCTATTGACACGATCGCTCTTGAGTAACCGAGCTAAACCAGCTCCTTGGTATACTGAGGAGCTGGCAGCGATGAAGTGAAAAAGAGGAGGCTAGAGTGCGTGTGGCGTCGGAAGCTGAGCAGATCAGCCCATGCGCGTCTGGTCTCTTATTTGAGGACCTATGACGCAGCAAACGAAGCTGCACAAAAAAATCAATCGCGCCAAGGTGGCCGCTGCTAAAAACCGCCCAGCGGAACTGTTCCGAGTTGTCAGAGGACTATTAAATCCACCCAGTGCCGGCCTTTGGCATTCCGCCATGTAAGCGCCGCGTGGGCGACGGGTCCTGGGAGGGACGTTGCCGCCTGCGGGGCGCCATCACGCTGGCCGGCCTCCGCCGCGCTCCTGCCCGGGAGCCAGTGCTCCCCACCGGCGGCGCAGGCGGCGCAGGCGGCGATGTAGCCGAGCCGGGCGTCACTGCGCATCCGCAGGCGCGTGGGACGCACTCGCGCAGCTTCACGTGGCGTCACCACGCATGTGCAGGTGTGCGTCATGCACGCCTGCGCATGCGCGGTGACGCCCACGCGGCTGCCGCGTCAGCAGCCATGGGGGGCGCAGAAATGAGGCTCGCGTACCCCCCCAGGAGAGGTGAGACCGCCCCTGAATCCACCACTGTGCGAGATCCCTGACGGCTTGGCGGTACGCCACGAAGAGTTTGCTCGGGCCTTCGCAGACAAAGTGGCACTGATCCGTTCCGATTTCGATACCACTTTAACAGCGGTCTCTGGGGATGTGACACGAGCATCTGCTTGTCCGGTTTTAATGGATTCGTTTCAATTGGTTCAGTTCGAGGATGTGGGCAAGATCCTTGGGGAAGCGAGGCCTACCACATGCATCCTAGACCCCTGCCCATCCTGGCTGCACAAAAAACATCAATCGCGGCCAAGGTGGCCGCTGCTAAAAACCGGGTCCAGCGGAACTGTTCCGAGTTGTCAGAGGACTATTAAATCCACCCAGTGCCGGCCTTTGGCATTCCGCCATGTAAGCGGCCGCGTAGGGGCGGCGGGTCCTGGGAGGGACGTTGCCGCCTGCAGGGGCGCCACCACGCTGGCCGCCCCTCGCGCCTCCTGCCCGGGAGCCAGTGCTCCCCACCGGGCGGCGCAGGGCGGCGCAGGCGGCGCAGGCGGCGATGTAGCCGCGCAGGACGTCACTGCGCATCCGCAGGCGTTCGTGGCCGCACTCGCGCAGCTTCACGTGGCGTCACCACGCATGCAGGTGTGCGTGACGTCGCCGCGCAGCTGCGTGTGGCGTCACTGCGCATGCGCAGGCGTGCGTCATGCACGCCTGCGCATGCGCCGTGACGCCGCCACGCTGGCTGCCGCGTCCAGCAGCCATGGGGGCGCAGAAATGAGGCTCGTATACTCCCCCAGGAGAGGTGAGACCGCCCTGAATCCACCACTGTGCGAGATCCCCTGACGGCTTGGCGGTACGCCACGAAGAGTTTGCTCGGGGCCTCGCAGACAAAGTGGCACTGATCCATTCCGATTTCGATACCACTTTAACAGCGGTCTCTGGGGATGTGACACGAGCATCTGCTTGTCCGGTTTTAATGGATTCGTTTCAATTGGTTCAGTTCGAGGATGTGGGCAAGATCCTTGGGGAAGCGAGGCCTACCACATGCATCCTAGACCCCTGCCCATCCTGGCTGACCAAAGAAGCCAGAGGGGGTTTGGCAGAGTGGGTGAAGGTGGTGGTTAATGCCTCCTTACAGGAGGGCAAAATTCCAGCCAGCTTAAAGCAAGCTGTGATAAAACCGCTGTTGAAAAAACCATCACTGGACCCCACTCAATTAGTGAACTATTGGCCAGTTTCCAATCTCCCCTATTTGGGCAAAGTCATGGAACGTGTGGTGGCTTCGCAACTTCAGGGATTCTTGGTAGACACTGATTATCTTGATCCGGCACAGTCTGGCTTTAGGCCGGGACATGGGACTGAAACAGCCTTGGTCGCCTTGGTAGATGATCTACGGCAGGAACTCGACAGGGGGATTGTGTCCCTGTTGGTTCTGCTGGACCTCTCAGCGGCTTTCGATACCGTAGACCAGTGTTTCTCAACCAGTGTGCCGTGAGCGATCATCAGGTGTGCCGTGGGAAATTGGAAACTCCAGGAGGGGAGGGGGGAGAGTCTAGTGTGTTGAAGTACAAAAACCCTAAGAGACCTACAGTACCTCAATAAAGGCACAACATTACAAACACACACCCCACCCATTGTCTACTTGGTCTCTCCCTCTCCATGCATTGGGAAGGCCTGCCTCCCAAGTAGAGACCTCCTCTTGCCTCCTGGGGGTTCTGTGTGGGAAGTTTGGCCCAGTTCTATCATTGGTGGGGTTCAGAATGCCCTTTGATTGTAAGGGAACTATCAATCCCAGCAACTACAACTCCCAAATGTCAAGGTCTATTTCCCTGAACTCCATCTGCATTCATATTTGGGCATATTGAGTATTCAGGCCAAGTTTGGTCCTGATCCAACATTGTTTGAGTCCACAGTGCTCTCTGGATATAGGTGAACTACAACTCCGAAACCCAAGGTCAATGCCCACCAAACTCTTATAGCATTTTCTCTTAGTTATGGGAGTTCTGTGTGTGAAGTTTGTGTCTTTCTGCCATTCCTGCCAGGATATCTATGTTGTGTTCATCGAAACAGGCCCAGGTTTCACACTGAGTGTATAAATACATTTAAAAACATATTAACTATACAGTATGTATTACTGTGTTAGAGAGTCATTTTGTGTCATTTTGGTTGGTGGTGTGCCCCAGGGTTTTGCAAATGTAAAAAGTGTGCCGCGGCTCAAAAAAGGTTGGGAAACACTGCCGTAGACCACAGTATCATTCTGGGTCGCCTTGCAGATATGGGGCTTGGGGGTACTGCATTGCAGTGGCTCCAATCTTTTCTGGAAGGTCGCACCCAGAAGGTGTTATTGGGTGACACCTGTTCGGCCCCGCAACCTTTGTCTTGCGGAGTCCCTCAGGGTTCAGTACTGTCCCCGATGTTATTTAACATCTACATGAAACTGCTGGGAGAGATCATTCGGAGTTTCGGAGTAAGGTGTTATCTCTACGCAGATGACGTCCAGATCTGTCACTCCTTTCCACCTGTCACCAAGGAGGCTGTCCAGACTTTGAACCGATGCTTGGCTGCTGTGTCGGACTGGATGCAGGCTAGCAAATTGAATCTTAATCCAGACAAGACAGAGGTCCTCCTAGTCAGTCGAAAGGCTGAACAGGGCATAGGGTTACAGCCTGTGTTGGATGGGGTTACACTCCCCCTGAAGACGCAGGTTCGCAGCTTGGGAGTGATCCTGGATTCATCGCTGAGCCTGGAGCCCCAGGTCTCAGTGGTGGCCGGGGGAGCTTTTGCACAGTTAAGACTCGAGCGCCAGCTGCGCCCGTACCTTGGGAAGTCTGATCTGGCTACGGTCGTCCACGCTCTGGTCACATCCCGAATAGATTACTGCAACGCGCTCTACATGGGGCTGCCTTTGAAGACAGTTCAGAAGTTACAACTAGTCCAGTGGGCGGCAGCCAGATTACTAACCGGAGCTACATACAGGAAGCATACCACCCCCCTGTTGTGTCAGCTCCACTGGCTGCCGGTCCACTTCCGGGCTCAATTCAAAGTGCTGGTTTTGACCTTTAAAGCTCTATACGGTTCTGGCCCAGCTTACTTGTCCGAACGCATCTGCCGCTACGTCCCACCTCGTACTCTAAGATCATCCGGGGAGGCCCTGCTCTCGCTCCCGTCAGCTTCTCAGGTGCGGCTGGTGGGGAAGAGGGAGAGGGCCTTCTCGGTGGTGGCTCCTCGTCTGTGGAATGCGCTGCCTAGTGACATTCGATCAATTCCATCCCTCCTGACATTTAGGAAAAAAGTGAAGGCTTGGATGTTGTTATGAGGGAACCGATTTGTGCCTTTGGAAGCCGCTCTGAGTCCCCCTCCGGGGGTTGAGAAGAGCGGGGTAAACTGCCGAAATAATTAATAATAGTTCACCTATATCCAGAGAGCACTGTGGACTCGAACAATGTTGGATCTAGACCAAATTTGGCATGGATACTCAATATGCCTAAATGTGAACACTGCTGGAGTTTTGGGAAAATAGACTTTGTCATTTGGGAGTTGGAGTTGCTGGGATTTATAGTTCACCTACAATCAAAGAGCATTCTGAACTCCACCAATGATGGAATTGAACCAAACAGCACAATGAACTCCCATGACCAACAGCAAATACTGTAAGGGTTTGGAGAGCATTGACCTTGAGTTTGGAAGTTGTAGTTCACCTATATTCAGAGAGCACTGTGAACTCGAACAATGTTGGATCTAGACCAAATTTGGCATGGATACTCAATATGCCTAAATGTGAACACTGGTGGAGTTTTGGGAAAATAGACTTTGTCATTTAGGAGTTGGAGTTGCTGGGATTTATAGTTCACCTACAATCAAAGAGCATTCTGAACTCCACCAATGATGGAATTGAACCAAATAGCACAAAGAACTCCCATGACCAACAGCAAATACTGTAAGGGTTTGGAGAGCATTGACCTTGAGTTTGGAAGTTGCAGTTCACCTATATTCAGAGAGCACTGTGAACTCGAACAATGATGGATCTAGACCAAATTTGGCATGGATACTCAATATGCCTAAATGTGAACACTGGTGGAGTTTTGGGAAAATAGACTTTGTCATTTAGCAGTTGGAGTTGCTGGGATTTATAGTTCACCTACAATCAAAGAGCATTCTGAACTCCACCAATGATGGAATTGAACCAAACAGCACAAAGAACTCCCATGACCAACAGCAAATACTGTAAGTGTTATCTTTTAACTCCTGGACTCAGCCACTGCCGTCTCTGTACCACAACAGTAAGGGTCTGGAGAGCATTGACCTTGATTTTGGAAGTTGCAGTTCACCTATATTCAGAGAGCACTGTGAACTCGAACAATGATGGATCTAGACCAAATTTGGCATGGATACTCAATATGCCTAAATGTGAACACTGGTGGAGTTTTGGGAAAATAGACCTTGTCATTTAGGAGTTGGAGTTGCTGGGATTTATAGTTCACCTACAATCAAAGAGTATTCTGAACCTCACCAACGACAGGATTGGGCCAAACTTCATACACAGAACTCCCACGACCTTCTTTTCAAAACATGTAGCCAAGAAGAGCTATTTTTTGGGGTGCTCACCACTTATTTCTCTTCTGAACAGTAAAGCAATGCTGCCTGGAGGACCAGCAATCCATTTAAAAGTCTGGATTTTCTTTCTGTAAATCTGGGACAGGGAAATTTTTTTTGAATGGTTTAAAGCTGAAAGACAAATACTGCAAACCAATTATTATTGACATTGTGTTTCAGGATCAGAACCCCTACAAGCGGAGGTATGATATTTTTAGTACATGTTGACAAACTTCGAGTCAAAAAAATTATATTGAGCAACCTCCACTAGTTGCGTCTCACCTTCCGACTTCCCAAGAAGGAAAAAAGGAAAAATCAAGAAAACGAAGAAGACTTTTAAGCACTGATAGGATCTCAACAGCCGGTGGTGAATAATTTTTTGCTGACTCTGACTAACCAAGCCGACTACCACATGTTTCATAACACCACAGTAGTGGCAGCTTCTGCTCAGCTATTTCCATTTCCTCCTGTTTCCCTACCGGATAAAGAACTGGGGGAGGACGGGAGAGACGCCGGAGAATCAAATTAAGCTTTTTGACACAATCAGGAGAGCAATTGCAAAACAAAATGGGACAACGTCCGCTATCAGTCACTCTCCCACTGAGTTCAACCCATTCAGAATGACGGACATCCCAAGTATTCAAGTTCTGCTTTTAGAAATCCTGTATGTTCCTAAGAAATTGTGTAATTACTTGAATTTCTTGAACATTACACTTACATTACATCCATTCCACTTGATAAGGGCAAGCGGTCACGTCATCAAGTATCATTACAGTAGACTCTCAATTCACATACACCAGGGCTGTCCAACTGGCGGCCCGGGGGCCGTATACAGCCCCCCAGCCCCTTCCCTCCGGCCCCCTAGGCTTTTAAATAAAAAATAAAAATTGAAAAATAAAATAAATAATAATTTTTTAAAAAAAATACCTACTTCCGGGTTCGGAGCAAGTATCGCGAGAATACGCAATCCACACGGAATTTCGCTGTCAACACGAGATCACGCCGGCGTTGACAGCGAAATCCCGTGTGGATTGCGTATTCTCGCGATACTCTTCAGCTACTCTACTACTGGATCGCTGAGGCCCACAGGCGCGATTAGGACCTTCTTCGACTCAGTCGGTCGGTACCCTGGACCTCTCTCGTCGTCCGGGCACTCCTGGATCCTGCACGTTTGGAAAATATTTAGGCTGAAATAAGCAGGGGCTCCTCAAATAAGGGGGGGAGGATCATTCCCTCCCCCATCTCCCCTCATGTATTAAATATAAAATTAAATATATTTAAAGATGAAATAAGGGGAGATGGGATGGAATTAAATATATTTAATATTAAATAAAAAATAAGGGGGAGGGGAGGATGGAATTAAATATATTTAATATTAAATTAAAATAAGGGGAGAGGGGAGGATAGAATTAAATATATTTAATATTAAATTAAAATATAAGGGAGGGGAGGATGGAATTAAATATATTTAATATTAAATTAAAATAAGGGGAGTGAGGAGGATGGAATTAAATATATTTAATATTAAATTAAAATAATGGGGAGGGGAGGATGTAATTAAATATATTTAATATTAAATTAAAATATGGGGAGGGGAGGATGGAATTAAATATATTTAATATTAAATTAAAATAAGGGGAGGGGAGGATGGAATTAAATATATTTAATATTAAATAAAAATAAGGGGAGGGAGGATGGAATTAAATATATTTAATATTAAATAAAAATAAGGGGAGAGGAGGATGGAATTAAATATATTTAATATTAAATTAAAATAAAATAAGAGGAGGAGGATGAAATTAAATATATTTAATATTAAATTAAAATAAAATAAAAATAAGGGGAGGAGGATGGAATTAAATATATTTAATATTAAATTAAAATAAGGGAGGAGGGGGAGGGAGGATGGAATTAAATATATTTAATATTAAATTAAAATAAGGGGGGGGGAGGATGGAATTAAATATATTTAATATTAAATTAAAATAAGGGGAGGGGAGGATGGAATTAAATATATTTAATATTAAATTAAAATAAGGGGAGAGGCGAGGATGAAATTAAATATATTTAATATTAAATTAAAATAAGGGGGGAGAGGAGGATGGAATTAAATATATTTAATATTAAATTAAAATAAGGGGAGAGGGAGGATGGAATTAAATATATTTAATATTAAATTAAAATAAGGGGGGAGAGGAGGGTGGAATTAAATATATTTAATATTAAATTAAAATAAGGGGGGAGAGGAGGATGGAATTAAATATATTTAATATTAAATTAAAATAAGGGGAGAGGGGAGGGTGGAATTAAATATATTTAATATTAAATTAAAATAAGGGGAGAGGGGAGGATGGAATTAAATATATTTAATATTAAATAAAAATAAGGGGAGAGGGGGAGGGTGGAATTAAATATATTTAATATTAAATTAAAATAAGGGGAGAGGGGAGGGTGGAATTAAATATATTTAATATTAAATAAAAATATGGGGAGAGGGGGGGATGGAATTAAATATATTTAATATTAAATTAAAATAAGGGGGAGGGGAGGATGGAATTAAATATATTTAATATTAAATTAAAATAAGGGGAGAGGCGAGGATGGAATTAAATATATTTAATATTAAATTAAAATAATGTAATATCTTATCCCTGCATTTTATCTCAGTAAAAGATTATATTTGACTGTATGCATGCAGGGACGGGGGAGGGGCGGGGGCGGGGAGAGGGTGGAGCCAGGGGCGGAGCCAGGGGCGGGGGCGGAGCCTACGCCCCCCCAGGACATCAGTGACCGGAATTCAGGCCCCTGGGCCGGTAGAAGTTGGACAGCCCTGACCTACACCCATATGGGGATTGATAACTGCAGGGTAAATGCAATTTCTGGTTCTTTGAGATTTACTACAGAAAAATTAAAAGGTAAACGTTTCCCTTTGACATTAAATCTAGTCGTGTCCGACTCTGAGGGGTGGTGCTCATTTATTTACTTTACTAGCTTTGGGACCCGGCGGTGCCCGGGTTATTTGAAATGGGCTGAGGCCTAGGAAGCCTTAATGTCCATTCAGGGTGAGGCCTAGGAAGCCTTACTGTCAATGCAGGCTGAGGTCTAGGAAGCCTTACTGTCAATGCAGGCTGAGGTCTAGGAAGCCTTACTATCAATTCAGGCTGAGGCCTAGGAAACTTTAATGTCCATTCAGGCTGAGGCCTAGGAAGCCTTACTGTCAATTCAGGCTGAGGCCTAGGAAGCCGTACTGTCCATTCAGGCTGAGGCGTAGGAACCCTTACTGTCAATGCAGGCTGAGGCCTAGGGAACCTTAATGTCAATTTAGGCTGAGGCCTGGGAAGCTTTACTGTTAATTTAGGCTGAGGCCTAGGAAGTCGTACTGTCAGTTTAGGCTGAGGCCTAGGAAGCCTTACTGTCAATGCAGGAGGAGGCCTAGGAAGCGTTACTGTCAATTTAGGCTGAGGCCTAGGAAACCTTACTGTCAATGCAGGCTGAGGCCTAGGAAGCCGTACTGTCAATGCAGGCTGTGGCCTAGGAAGCCTTACTGTCAATTCAGGCTGCGGCCTAGGAAGCCTTACTGTCAATTCAGGCTGAGGCCTGTTGGGAAAAGTGGTGCTTTCACCTTTGGCTGGAAGGATGTATGTCTATGTTTGGGCCTAGCTTGTAATGCTAGTAGTGCCTGTAGTGAAATCCTCTCAGAAAATGAACATTCCATTGCCAACTGGAAAAAAAACTGTCAACTGCCAATGGACAAAAAAACCTGTCAACTGTTGCCAATCAGTGGCTATATGCACTGCTCGCAAGCATTCAGTTGCATTGTGTTTTGCTGGCCTATCACAGTCATGTATGCAAATTGTCTATCAGTGGCAATGTCACTCAGTGGCAACCAATCATGTTGTTAGAATGTAGAGGCTGGGAGACCCCCCTGGCAGTTTAGAGTTTCGGAATGTTGGGTGGCTGGCCAATCAGACCGTTATGCAAATGATCCTGCATTGGGAGCCAATCGAAACACTGGCACATATTCCTCCATAAACACTGACTTTTATTATATCTATAGATAGATAGGATAGATAGATAGATAGATTTACTTTATTTATATTCCGCTCTTCTCACCCCAAAGGGGACTCAGAGCGGATTACAGGTACACATACTTAGCAGACAATCCCTGCCGTTTCCACATACACACATATAGACGAACAGAGGCAAACTCTGGCCACCAGGGGGAGCTGACGCACACCTCATATCTCAGCGTTTTCCAGCATCCCTTGTTGTTCCTTCCACATCCCTCAGCGTTCCTGGAGTTTTTCTAATGGCCTCATAATTCAGTCAAAATTTGCCTCCCCACTTAATGTGGTACCTTTATCTCCTACTTGACAGATGCAACTGTCTTTCGGGCTGCAAAGGTCAACAGCAGGCTACACTTAAAGGTCGGGCACCCACTTCGACCCAGGCAGGCCTGGAACTCATGACTTACTGGTCAGAGAGATCTTATGCAGCTGACACTTAGCCAGCTGTGCCCCATTTCCATTTCTGCCGTCGCACCCGGGCTGTAAATACTCAGTGAAGAACAAGGACATGGTCTCTCTATAAAGGGGGATTGCTTCTTGCCTTCCTTTAGATCCGTGGCTCCCAAACTTTTTTGGCCTACCGCCCCCTTTCCAGAAAAAAATGTACTCACCGCCCCCCTATAAATTATTTTTTTAAAAAAATTAATAGCAATTAAACAGAAATATATATGTATTAATGCAGTGGTTCTCAACCTTTCTAATGCCGTGACCCCTAAATAAGGTTCCTCATGTTGTGGTGACCCCCCCATCCATATTTTCGTTGCTACTTCATAAATAATTTTGCTCCTCTTACGAATTCTAATCCAAATATCTAATATGCAGGATGTATTTCATTGTTACAAATTGAACATAATTAAAGCATAGTGATTAATCACAAAAACAATATGTTTGGGGGAGTATGGGCAACGGATGATGGGATTTGCAGTACCTTCAACCGATTCAGTTCTGACTTCCACAGACCACGGAGGATCTGGACCAAACTTGGCACGAATATTCATTATGCCTAAATTTGAACACTGGTGGAGTTTGGGGAAAATAGATCTTGACATTTGGGAGTTATAGTTGCTGGGATTTACAGTTCACCTACAATCAAAGAGCATTTTGAACAGGCATGTAGCCAGGGGGGGGGGGCTAAGGGGGCTTCAGCCCCCCCCCCCGAAATTCTCAGGGTGGTCCGCGAGAAGGCCTTACTGGTACATTATTTAAACTGTTATGTTTATTCATATCATGATCTGATCACCATGCTCATTATATCCCACATTAATGGGGTTATTGGGATAACAATACAAAAGGTTTGCTAGGGTAGACCCTCTTCCACCCAGTCTCAGCCCCCCCACCCCGAATCAAAATCCTGGCTACGGCCCTGATTTTGAACCATCTACAGCAGTGTTTCTCAACCAGTGTGCCGTGGCACACTAGTGTGCCGTGAGCGATCATCAGGTGTGCCGTGGGAAATTGGAACCTCCAATACCCTTTCTTCCCCCTCCTGCCCACAGTGCTGTCTGGGTGTAGGTGAACTACAACTTCCAAACTCAAGGTCAATTCCCAAGCAAACCCTTTCAGTACTTTCTATTGGTAATGAGAGTTCAATATGCCAAGTTTGGTTCAATTCCATTGTTGCAAGAGTTCAGGATGCTCTTTGATTGTGTGTTAACTATAAGTCTCAGAAACTGTAACTCCAAATTTCCATGTCTATTTTCCCTAAACTCCATCTGTGTTCACATTTGGGCATATTGAGTATTCATGCCAAGTTTGGCCCTGATCCAACATTGTTTGAGTCCACAGTGCTCTCTGGATATAGGTGAACTACAACTCCAAAACCCAAGGTCAATGCCCACCAAACTCTTATAGTATTTTCAATTGGTTATGGGAGTTCTGTGCGGGAAGTTTGTGTCTTTCTGCCATTCCTACCAGGATATCTATGTTGTGTTCATCGAAACAGGCCCAGGTTTCACACTGAGTGTATAAATACATTTAAAAACATATTAACCATATGTATTACTGTGTTAGAGTGTCATTTTGTGTCATTTTGGTTGGTGGTGTGCCCCAGGATTTTGTAAATGTAAAAAGTGTGCCGCAGCTCAAAAAAGGTTGAAAAACACTGATCTACAGTCAGTGGTAGTGCTGACTGGGGGATTCGGAGAGGTACAATTCAAACAGTAATGTTTCCATGTTTTTCGTTTATTTGGGGCGAGGGCATTCTTGCTTCTCCAGTATGGATGTACAGTTCATCCAAAGGGGCAACACAATCAGTAGCGTCAGAAGAGTTTCTCAGAAATCTGCATTCCACTCTACACGTTTCACTTGCTTTTCCTGTTCTGTTTGCACAATTTCTCATCTCTGGTGGGCAGAGGAACCAGGAACAGTGAAGGTACTTTGGAGCTTTAAAAGGTGCTGTCACAGATTGGAGGAATGTGCTGGGATTTTGTAATATTTGTTTTTAAAGTTTTCAAGGTTTTCTTTAATGTTTATATAATGTTTCTGTTGTCCCTGAATATTATTGTCAATACTGATCATTTTGCAGTATGGCTCTATAATTATTTAATGATAATTATGTAACTTACGTGTTTTCATTCATTGTGTGTAATGCAGTGATTCCCAACCAGTGTGCCGTGGCACACTAGTGTGCCGTGAGCGGCCATCAGGTGTGCCGTGGGAAATTGGAACCTCCAATACCCTTTCTTCCCCCTCCTGCCAAACACTTAACATAACGTTGTTTGAGTCCACAGTGCTCTTTGGGTGTAGGTGAACTACAACTTCCAAACTCAAGGTCAGTTCCCAAGCAAACCCTTACAGTACTTTCTGTTGGTAATGAGAGTTCAATATGCCAAGTTTGGTTCAATTCCATTGTTGCAAGAGTTCAGGTCGGTCAATACGACTTAAACAATGTGCAGTCATTGAATTCTTGACAGCAGAAGGTGTCAACCCAAAGGAGATTCATCAGAGAATTCAAGCTGTTTATGGTGATTGTGTTGATGTGAGTGTACTGTGCGTTGTTGGGCGAGTAAGTTTAAAGATGTTGAGGTGGGAATATCTGACTTGCGTGACAAACAAAGAGTTGGACATCCTGTGACAGCAAACACCGAGTTTCACAAGCAAAAGGTTGACAAATTGATTCAGGATGGTTGTCGTATCACTTAGAGAGGAATTTCAAGCAAGTTAAAGAGTACGTTCTAAGGCAGTGTTTCTCAACCAGTGTGCCGTGGCACACTAGTGTGCCGTGAGCGATCATCAGGTGTGCCGTGGGAAATTGGAACCTCCAATACCCTTTCTTCCTCCTCCTGCCCACAGTGCTCTCTGGGTGTAGGTGAACTACAACTTCCAAACTCAAGGTCAGTTCCCAAGCAAACCCTTTCAGTACTTTCTGTTGGTAATGAGAGTTCAATATGCCAAGTTTGGTTCAATTCCATTGTTGCAAGAGTTCAGGATGCTCTTTGATTGTGTGTTAACTATAAATCCCAGAAACTGTAACTCCCAAATGTCAAGGTCTATTTTCCCCAAACTCCATCTGTGTTCACATTTGGGCATATTGAGTATTCATGCCAAGTTTGGTCCTGATCCAACATTGTTTCAGTCCACAGTGCTCTCTGGATATAGGTGAACTACAACTCCAAAACCCAAGGTCAATGCCCACCAAACTCTTACAGCATTTTTTTCTTGGTAATGGGAGTTCTGTGTGGGAAGTTTGTGTCTTTCTGCCATTCCTGCCAGGATATCTATGTTGTGTTCATCGAAACAGGTCCAGGTTTCACACTGAGTGTATACATACATTTAAAAACATATTAACTATATGTATTACTATGTTAGTGTGTCATTTTGGTTGGTGGTGTGCCCCAGGATTTTGTAAATGTAAAAAATGTGCCGCAGCTCAAAAAAGGTTGGGAAACACTGGTGTAATTTATTGTACTGTTTGTTGTTTATATTTTTCTTTCTGATTTATACAGGCATTGAATGTTTGCCTTTATTATGTTGAAAGCTACCCTGAATCCCCCTGGGGAGATATAATAATATATCTATAGTATAATAATAATAATAATAATGTATAATAATAATAATCATCACCATCATTTGTTTGTTTATTTGTTTACTTTATTTCTATCCCGTCCTTCTCCCACAGGGGGACGCAGGGCGGCTTTACAATGCATCAGTGATGCTAAACAATATAATCAATAAAAACAATTAGTACAAAATATTATAAAATCATCAATAAAAACAGTAACTATCACATTCACATGCGTTACAGCCAGAGTTCAGCCAATAATTCTGATATCGTCATATCAACAAAATTCCCGTCCAGTTGCCATTATCTAATGTTCGGTACCTTAATCAAACGCCTGGGCCCATAGTCAAGTTTTTAGTTGTTTTCTAAAGGATAGGAGGGAGGTGGCTAACCCGATGTCCTTAGGGGGGGAGTTTCACAGACGGGGGGCCACTGCTGAGAAAGCCCTGTCTCTCGTTCTCACCAACCGTATTTGTGAAAGTGGTGGGATCGAGAGCAGGGCCTCTCCTGAAGATCTTAAGTTGTGTTATGGTTCATAGCAGAAGATGCGTTCGGACAGGTAATCTGGGCCGGAGCTGTTTAGGGCTTTAAAGGTCAATACCAGCACTTTGAATTGTGCCGGGAAGCCAATCGGCAACCAGTGAAGCTGACGTAACAGAGGAGTGGTTCGCTCCCTGTACGCCGCTCCTGTTATCGACCTGGCTGCTGTCCGTTGGACCAGTTGAAGCTTCCGAACAGTCTTCAAAGGCAGCCCCACGTAGAGAGCATTGCAGTAATCTATTCGGGATGTAACCAGAGCATGGAGTACCATGGCCAAGTCAGACTTCCCAAGGTACGGGCGCAACTGGCGTACAAGTTTTAACTGTGCAAATGCTCTCCTGGTCACCGCCGAAACCTGAAGTTCCAGGCTCAGCAATGAGTCCAGGATCACTCCCAGACTGCGAACTTGCGTCTTCAGGGGGAGTGTAACCCCGTCCAACACAGGCTGTAACCCTATGCCAGTGTTTCCCAACCAGTGTGCCGTGGCACACTAGTGTGCCGTGAGCAATCATCAGGTGTGCCATGGGAAATTGGCACTCCCCCTCCTAGCAGCCCCCCACAGGTTTCCAAGTAACAACTTGTGTCTCTCCGCTTGGAAATGTTTTTTTAAAAACTATTTTACTGGATTTTTTGAGAGTTGCCTCCCCCCCCCCCAAAGGAACTGTTTATAACAGCTTCATGACATCCATAGTTAACTGGAAGCAAGTTTCACTCAGGGTGAAATTTCACAAAGGTCTGGAGAACAAGCTCTATGAGGAGCGGCTTGAAGAGCTGGCCATGTTTAACCTGAAGAAGAGAAGGCTGAGAGCAATGTATAAGTATGTGAGAGGAAGTCAGATATATGTTGTGTTCATCGAAACAGGCCCAGGTTTCACACTGAGTGTATAAATACATTTAAAAACATATTAACTACAAAGAGAGGTTTTTCCCCAAGACACCCTTGTGGGTCTCTCCCATCGAGGCGCATCAACGGAGCATCTTGGGATGGAAGCAATGGCCAACGTATGGGGAGCTGACTATTAAGTCAGAGGGGAAGAGACTCCTAAAACCTATGGCCCAACTGCAAGTCCAACTCAAATCCCTCTCATGGCTCCAGTTCCTTCATATAAAAGCTTGTTTCAGGAAGGACGAACAGGCCGGTTTTGCAGACAAGGAAAACTTCTGGAGCATATTCCTGAGAAGGGAAAAGAAACTGATCTCCAAGGCCTACCTGAAATTATTGGAATGGTCCACGGAGACCGAACAGGTGAAGTCCTGCATGATTAAGTGGGCACAAAACATCGGCCGCCCAATCGGCATGCACGAGTGGGAGAGACTATGGAGGAAAAAGCTGAAGGTCACCTATGCCACCGACCTCAAGGAGAACTGGTATAAGATGTTCTTCCGGTGGTACATGACTCCACAAAAGCTAGGTCTGATGTACAAGAACACCCAGACCAAGTGTTGGAAGTGCGGCACCCAGACCGGAACCTTCTACCATATGTGGTGGTCCTGTCAAGAAGCCACGAGATACTGGAAAGCAGTTCACGGCGGCATCCAGAAAGTCCTACAAACCACATTGGAGAAAACACCGGAGTCCTGCCTGCTAGGAATCCTGAAGGAAGAAAATCTCCCTGACGAGAATGCGGAGCGACTGTTCCTGTTCCTCTCCACGGCCGCAAGAATGGTCTACGCAAGCAAATGGAAGGCTGGCGTCACACCCCGAATTGAGGAATGGGAAAGCAAAGTCCAGGACATCATGAGTATGGACAAGCTTTCCTTCTACATGAGCGAGGCAGAGGGGAAAGCTCTGAAAAGAACAGACTGGACCCCATTTATGGACTACATGAGGGCTCGAGCGCTGCAACCAAGCTCCTAAAGGCAGCTCGCCTGGTAGCAGGATCAGTAACCAACAGACAGAATCAATCCATTAAGGATTATCACCCCCCCCAGGGATTCCCCCCCCCCATGCGAAGGACTAAACAGAAAGAACTAATAGCAATAACCGGAAGCCGAACCCCCCCCCCTCCCCAGTTCGCTCCTGACCCCTCCCCAGGTCCCCCCCCCTTCTCTACTACCCCCAAACTCCCTCTCCCCTTGAACCGCCCACACACACACACACACACACACCACCACCACCCCTCCCCTCACCTACCCCACCCCCCCATATCTGTAAACCTCAATAAAAATTATTTTTTAAAAAAACATATTAACTATATGTATTACCGTGTCAGAGTGTCATTTTGTGTCATTTTGGTTGGTGGTGTGCCCCAGGATTTTGTAAATGTAAAAAATGTGCCATGACTCAAAAAAGGTTGAAAAACACTGCCCTATGCCCATTTCGGCCTTTCAACTGACCAGGAGTGCCTCTGTCTTGTCTGGATTCAATTTCAATTTGTTCGCCCTCATCCAGTCCGACACAGTGGCCAAGCACTGGTTCAGGACCTGAACAGCCTCCTTAGTAGCAGGTGGGAAGGAGTGACAGAGTTGGACATCGTCTGCGTACAGGTGATACCGCACCCCGAAACTCCAGATGACCTCCCCCAGTGGTTTCATGTAGATATTAAACAACATGGGAGACAGTATTGAACCCCGAGGAACCCCACAAGACAATGGCTGAGGGGTTGAACATTACAAATGGTTGTAATGTAAAGCTCAGATCAGTCTGGGAGAAATAAACATAAGTCACATGAATTGTAATGATCTCTTTCCCATAACAAATTAGTAAAATGAAAGAAGGAAGGTTTTGACAGTCTGGAAAACCCAAGCCTTGGGCCAGACATTCCCAACATGTGTGTCTGGGCATGTCTTGAGAGAACAGCTACTGTTGCTTGAGAAAGAGATTGGGCGTATCCTATGGCTACATAAGCAACAAGCTGCTCGTTCAACTGATTTTCTTCTCGTCCTCCACTAAAAATTCATTGCAGAGGAAACCTGGGGGACCTCCAGGACATCATGGACAGTGTCCCACAAAACTGTTAAAGGTCAGAAATCACCACAACTACTGGTTTAGGATTTTGTAAATGTAAAAAGTGTGCCGCGGCTCAAAAAACGTTGAAAAACACTGTTCTAAGGAGTATTTCCGCATTTGATTTATTCAAATATTACCATCCAAACTCAAGTAACGAAGGTGGAGGCATTACTTTTCATTCAACCCTCGTATTACCTCCCTTCACATTGCTAAGACATTACAGGGACAGAAACTACAAACATCAGGTCCCCATGACCACTGGTCAAACTAGAGATTCTGAAAGCTGCAGTCAAAAGGTAATACGAGGGTTGAATGAAAAGTAATGCCTCCACCTTCGTTACTTGAGTTTGGATGGTAATATTTGAATAAATCAAATGCGGAAATACTCCTTAGAACAGTGTTTTTCAACCTTTTTTGAACCGCGGCACATTTTTTACATTTACAAAATCCTGGGGCCAGGCATGTAGCCAGGGGGGGGCTAAGGGGGCTTCAGCCCCCCCCCCCAAATTCTCAGGGTGGTCCACGAAAAGGCCTTACTGGTACATTATTTAAACTGTTATGTTTATTCATATCATGATCTGATCACCATGCTCATTATATCCCACATTCATGGGGTTATTGGGATAACAATACAAAAGGTTTGCTAGGGTAGACCCTCTTCCACCCTCAGTCTCAGCCCTCCCCGAATCAAAATCCTGGCTACGGCCCTGCCTGGGGCACACCACCAACCAAAATGACACAAAATGACACTCTAACACAGTAATACATATAGTTAATCTGTTTTTATATGTATTTATACACTCAGTGTGAAACCTGGGCCTGCTTCGATGAACACAACATAGATATCCTGGTAGGAATGGCAGAAAGACACAAACTTCCCACACAGAACTCCCATAACCAATTGAAAATACTATAAGAGTTTGGTGGGCATTGACCTTGGGTTTTGGAGTTGTAGTTCACCTATATCCAGAGAGCACTGTGGACTCAAACAATGTTGGATCAGGGGCAAACTTGGCATGAATACTCATTATGCCCAAATGTGAACACAGATGGAGTTTAGGGAAAATAGACATGGAAATTTGGAGTTACAGTTTCTGAGACTTATAGTTCTCAGAATCAAAGAGCATCCTGAACTCTTGCAACAATGGAATTGAACCAAACTTGGCATATTGAACTCTCATTACCAATAGAAAATACTGAAAGGGTTTGCTTGGGAATTGACCTTGAGTTTGGAAGTTGTAGTTCACCTACACCCAGAGAGCACTGTGGGCAGGAGGGGGAAGAAAGGGTATTGGAGGTTCCAATTTCCCATGGCACACCTGATGATCGCTCACGGCACACTAGTGTGCCACGGCACACTGGTTGAGAAACACTGCCTTAGAATGTACTCTTTAACTTGCTTGAAATTCCTCTCTAAGTGATACGACAATCATCCTGAATCAATCTGTCAACCTTTTGCTTGTGAAACTCGGTGTTTGCTGTCACAGGATGTCCAACTCTTTGTTTGTCACGCAAGTCAGATATTCCCACCTCAACATCTTTAAACTTACTCGCCCAACAACGCACAGTACACTCACATCAACACAATCACCATAAACAGCTTGAATTCTCTGATGAATCTCCTTTGGGTTGACACCTTCTGCTGTCAAGAATTCAATGACTGCACATTGTTTAAGTCGTATTGACCGACCGTCTGCGCAGAGTTCCATATTTCGCACTTTAACAACACAACTGTTCAATGGTAAGGCTTCCCGCCAAAATTGAACTGTAGAGGAGAGTCTACTGAACAAGCCAGTACCTGCCGCATACCAGTACTGCCATCTGTTGAGGAGTTACTAAGGTGGAGGCATTACTTTTCATTCAACCCTTGTATTTGAAACTGGATTTGGGAAGCAAAACGTTACATGGTTTCAAATTGTTTCCGATTTGAGTCAACCCCAAAGGAAACTGGGGTTGAGAGAGGTTGACTAGCCCAAGGTGGGTTTCTATACCGCAGGGCTGCCCAGGAAGTAGATCGCGATCGACAGGTCGGTCCCGGGACCGAAGGAGGTCGATCCCAGTCGGATGGGGCACTCCTAGAGGAGGTGGAGCCATGCCGCACCAAGCCCCGCCCCCTCCCCGGCTTCAGCGCTACCACAGCTTCTCCAGGCTTGGGGGGGGTAGTGCCAAGCCAGTAGTGGCTAGCTATGCCACCACTGGCTTGGCACTACCCTCCTCAAGCCTGGAGAAGCTGTGGTAGAGCTAAAGCCAGATGGAGGCGGAGCCAGCCACACAAAGCCCCGCCCCCTCCCTGCTCCGCCCTGCTTCTCTCTCGGTAGATCTTTCTGACTTGGTTTTATTATAGGTAGCTCGCATGCTGAAAAAGTGTGGGCACCCCTGCTATACCGACTCCGTGAGGCAAAACTAATCACAACAAAGATGGCAACCTGTTGCATCTCACTGCGATTCACAGCAGCTCAGTGTATGCCTTCTTTCCGTCAGCCCCGATGCCTGAGATGGACAACTCTGGCCATTATCTAGACTTGGGAAAGTTCTTTTTGAAGGGCCATTCTCAGAATCCCCAAGCCTGCTTAGCCGCGAATCTTTCTGGATTAACAACTATGAGTGTTGTAATCTGCATCTAGTGCAATGGGTCCAGTCACTCCCCAAAGCAAGAAATGTTTTGAGATGTTTCTGTCATTAGAGGAAGCAATCTTGGATCAGTGATTCATACAGAAACAAAAACGGGCTGGGGGAGGTATTTCTGATTCCTGCATCCTCCACGGCTCTAGGCTTTGCTAAAGGAGTTTGAGGACTTCCTTCCTTTTAAATTCAGTGCATTTGCGCAACCAGAAGTTCGGAAGATACTAGGCTGAAGTGGACAGGCACAGAAGAACACCAGAACGGCCCTTTCGTAGTCTTGAAAAAGTACTTGTACTCAGGGCCGGCCCCGCCCAGTCCGCCGCCTACGCGGTCGCGTAGGGCGATGGTACCTGGGAGGGGCGTCGCGAACTGGGAGGGGCCGCCGCGCTGGCCACCCCGCCCGCCCCTGCGCCTCCGCAGCCAGCTGCACCGCTGACGCCGGCGTGCGTGCGGCCGGATGGGGCACCCTCTTGTGCGGCCGGGCAGGACGCCATTGCGCATGCGCGGCTGGCCAGGACGTCGGCGCGTGTGCGCGCCACCGCTCGGGATGCACTCGCGGGGACGCACGGGACGCCAGCGCGCATTGGCGGCTGGCTGGGGCGCCCCACGCCCGCGCGTGCGCCGCCACTGCCAGCTGGCCGCTGCTCGGCGTGCATGCGGCGGATGGGACACCCTCGCCAGCGCAGGATGCGCGCAGCGCGGCCAAGATGCCACCGGGGCGCAAAATAAGGTTAAGGTTTGCCTACCCCCTCGGGAGAGGTGAGGCCGCCCCTGCTTGTACTCTGAAAAAATAACTTGTTCCCTTATTGCTCAAAATAATATGAAAATTGAGAAATTCTCGTCATCCATGTTTAAAAAATCAAAATATATACGTTAGCAAAATGAAAATCATAAGAGAAGTGGAGGCTGCTTAACAAAAAAAAAATCATTCCTGGATATGATTACCTAAGGGACCGCCTTACCCCGTACGTTCCCCCGAGATCACTGTGCTCGGAAGAGCAGAATTTGTTGGTGGTACCGTCATCCCGCTCCTGCCATTTGTCCAGTTCGAGACAACGGGCCTTCTCTACCGCGGCTCCCGTGTTTTGGAACTCACTCCCTAGCCACGTTCGGGCGATCCGAGAACTTGTCCCCTTTCGAAGGGCCTGTAAGACGGCCCTTTTTAGGCTGGCGTTTGGCCAAACCTGAATGTGGACGGCATGTTTTTTGCCTGTGCTGAGAATTGTAACCTGCTGGCATTTTGTCATGTACCTGATGTTTTTAATTACATGTTTTATTGTATGTTTAATTGCTTGCTGTGATCCGCCCCGAGCCTGCAGGGAGGAGCGGAATATAAAATTGAATAATAAATAAATAAATAAATAAATATATTTTGGAAGAACTCTTTAAGTGGCCTCCAAACATAGGCCACAACTTAACCTGGTTGTATCATTTTACATGCATGTGCCTTCGGAGAGTACTAATTTAATTTTCTACCATTGTTCTCCTCAATGCCCCCGTTGTTGGAGTCCATTCCCCCCTCCTTGTTTACATGTTTACATGTTTATGTGTGCTCTCCCTCACAAAGAAGCTACTCCGCTTATCTCACCCTTAGTTTTTTTAAAAACATTTTATATTCGTACATGTGGCCCGCCTTGTCATTTGTGATTTTAGATATCTATTTGTATATTGTTCTTT
This sequence comes from Anolis apletophallus, assembly GCA_030556195.1. Lineage (NCBI taxonomy): Eukaryota > Metazoa > Chordata > Lepidosauria > Squamata > Anolidae > Anolis > Anolis apletophallus. The sequence continues at coordinate 13,083,658 of JARBWK010000012.1, forward strand.
TATTTATATGTATGCATTTACAGTATATTGTGTTTATTGTTGATGTTTTGATTTTTGTTTTATTGTAATTTGTTGTTTGGGCTTGGCCTCATGTGAGCCGTCCCCGAGTCCCCAGTGGGGAGATGGTGGCGGGGTATAAATAAAAATTATTATTATTATCTCCGTATCTGATTTGACTGCGCTGGCCCTCATGTAAAGGAGTTACATCCAAAGGGCTACGGCAGATCTCGAAGAAGAAGAAGGCATATATATACGCTACCATACTGATGGCAGCTTGTTCAACTTAAGCCGTCTGAGGGTTTGCACTAAGACTCTAAACTATCTAATCCGTGAGCTGCTTTTTGCTGACGTTGCTGCTCTTGTCACCCATTCAGAAGCAGCCCTGCAGCGCCTCACATCCTGCTTTGCAACAGCTGCAAAGCCGTTAGGACTGGAAGTCAACCTGAAGAAAATGGAAGTTCTGTTCCAGCCCGCACAACAGGAAGAACGCCATCACCCCCATGTCAGCATAGGCAAATCTGTGCTTAAGTCCGTTCAGCATTTCACCTACCTGGGAAGATCATCTCTTCAGGCACCAAGATTGATAAAGTTCTGTTCCCACTCCAGCTTATATTGGGCCGGTACACAACTGGGCGAGGAAGAAAAGGGCCCTCCTCCTCTTCCTCCTCTTCCTTCCATTCCATCCCCATGTCAGCCCCCTCCCTTCACTGAAGGCAAATCCCGCCCCAGGGTGCTTAAGTCCGTTCAGCATTTCACCTACCTGGGAAGCATCATCTCTTCAGGCGCCAAGATTGATAAAGAGATAGATCACAGATTAGCAAAGGCATATAGTGCATATGGAAGGCTTCACAAAAGAGTCTGGAGCAACAAGCACCTGAGGCAAAGCACCAAAATCAGTGCATACAGAGCTATCTTACTGTCTATTCTCCTATATGGGTCTGAAACATGGGTCACCTATCGCCAACACCTACGACTCCTCAAACGCTTTCATCAGCGCTGTCTTCGCACAATCCTAAATATACACTGGACCAACTATGTGACGAATGTTGCTGTCCTTGAGCAAGCAGGGATCACCAGCATTGAGGCCATGCTATTGAGAACACAGCTGCGCTGTGCAGGGCACGTCTCTAGGATGGAGGACCACCACCTCCCAAAGATACTACTCTATGGTGAACTTGCCTCGGGTCAGTGCAAGAGAGGCGCCCCCAAAAAGAGATATAAGGACTCCCTGAAATAACGTCTTAGGCTCGGCTAGATTGATCACCAGAAATGGTCCACCCTGGCCTCACATCGGGAGGCATGGAGACGCACTATCCACAATGCTGCGGCCTCTTCCGAGAAGACGCGCCGAACGGGTCTCGAAGAGAAACGACAAAGCAGAAAGAACCGCAACTTGGAAACAACATCACCCAAAGAGACTTTCTGCTGTGCTTTCTGCAACCGGACTTGCCTATCTCAGATTGGCCTTTTTAGTCATCAACGCGCTTGTAAAAAGCATGGGATGAGTCCTTCCTAAGAATCTTTGTTCGCGAAGTAATGCCGAGAGATTATTATTATTATTATTATTATTACAACAACCCAGTGATTCCAGCCATGAAAGCCTTCGACGATACTTCTAGAAGTTGGTGGGTTTTAATTCTCAATAGCCACGTCCCAGCCAAGTCAATAATAAGGGGTGACGGGAATAGCCATTCATCAAAAACTTTAGGGCTGCGGATTTCTTGCTCCCAATTTAACCCATGGAAACTTTCTCCAAAGTTTTGACAAGAGCAGGAACTAGCCATTCCTGAAAGTACAATCCCTATGCAACGTGTCACTATGTGTATGCAAGCATTGCATAAGAAAATTAAGCACTGCCCAATGAATTACTTCAGTGAGAACAAGCTCAGTTTGTTTGTACAGGCTTACTATCCCGCCAAGGATTAGCAAGGAACTACTTCTCTTAAGGTGCCTTACATTCCCCCCTTACAAACTGGAAATATTTTTCAAGAAGCTAACATATCCCTTTCCTGCCTAACCCTGTAAAACCTAACCTACGTTACAGCACAGAACCAAGATCAGACATGAGCTGGCTTCATTTCCCCCTCCTCTTAGCCACGGGGAGAGCAATGCCATGTCCCCAACCTTTGCTTTCTGGAAATTCTTTGGTGTATTACCACATAGCAGAGTGGTGTGACAAGGATAAAGAGATTAGGAGTATTTCCATTTAACTCCTTCAGCTCAGAACCAGCAAAGAATGATTTGTCGTTGTAAGGCAGTGTTTTTCAACCTTTTTTGAGCCGCGACACATTTTTTACATTTACAAAATCCTTGGGACACACCACCAACCAAAATGACACAAAATGACACTCTAACACAATAATACATATAGTTAATCTGTTTTTTAATGTATTTATAAACTCAGTGTGAAACCTGGGCCTGTTTCGATGAACACAACATAGATATCCTGGCAGGAATGGCAGAAAGACACAGTCAAAAAAAATAGTCTTGCTCAACAGCTGGGAGTTATAGTTCACCCGCAATCAAAGAGCACTCTGAACTCCACCGATGATGGAATGGAATCAAACTTCCCACACAGAACTACCATAACCAAGAGAAAATACTATAAGAGTTTGGTGGGTATTGACCTTGAGTTTTGGAGTTGTAGTTCACCTATATCCAGAGAGCACTGTGCAGGGGAGGGAAGATGACGTGGGGCGAGTCTGCGCAGTAGCGCCCGCACGGGTCACCTCTCCCTCCCCCCTCCCGCAGAACGGCAGCGTGAGCAAAGCGAGGCAAAGCAAGCAGAGCGAGGCTGGGAAGAAGGGAGCCCGAGTGGAGAAGAAAAAGTGTTCGACAGGAGGGGGAAGAAAGGGTATTGGAGGTCCCAATTTCCCACGGCACACCTGATGATCGCTCACGGCACACTAGTGTGCCACGCCACACTGCTTGGAAAACACTGAGATAGTGAATAAATATTGGAAAAGGGTCCACAAAACAACCCAAGAAATTTTGCAAATTAATCTATATATATAAAGGAAGAGTCGTCATGGAACGACCGTCCCAAACAGAGAAACCTTACAACGCAGAAACACCAAACTTGCCAACAGAAATAGGCCTCAAGCAAGATATGTTTGTAGCAAAGAAACTTTGCTACAAACCCAAGGAAGGACCATCAGTCAAAAAATTAATACTAACCCAAGGAAGGACCATCAGTCAAAAAATAGATTTTGTCATTTGGGAGTTGTAGTTGCTGGGAGTTATAGTTCACCCGCAATCAAAGAGCATTCTGAACTCCACCAATGATGGAATGGAATCAAACTTCCCACACAGAACTCCCATAACCAAAAGAAAATACTATAAGTGTTTGGTGGGCATTGACCTTGATTTTTGGAGTTGTAGTTCACCTACACTGTGGAGTCAAACAATGTTGGAGCAGGACTAAATTTGGCATGAATACTCAATATGCCCAAATGTGAACACAGATGGAGTTTGAGGAAAATAGACCTTGACATTTGGGAGTTACAGTTTCTGGGATTTATAGTTAACACACAATCAAAGAGCATCCTGAACTCTTGCAACAATGGAATTGAACCAAACTTGGCATATTGAAAGTACTGAAAGGCTTTGCTTGGGAATTGACCTTGAGTTTGGAAGTTGTAGTTCACCTACACCCAGAGAGCACTGTGGACTCAGACTAAAGTCGCTAACCACTTGATACGGACTGAATATACGGATTAAGTTGGACTTGATTTTACTTTGGCGAAAGGCTTTTTAAATGTATTTATTGTATTGTATTTTATTGTAAATTTTATTGTAAATTTATGATGTTTTCACATTTTAAATGTTAGCATTAAATACTTGCTGTTTGCCGGTCTGAGTCCCTCTTTGGAGGTGAGAAGGCCGGGGTATAAAAGTTTTAAATAAATAATAATAAATAATTTTAGAGTTTTTAAAGTACTGGTAGCCAGATTTTGTTTATTTTCATGGTTTCTTCCTTTCTGTTGAAATGCTTGTGGATTTCAATGGCTTCTCTGTGTAGCCTGACATGGTAGAACATGGCTATACAGCCCAAAAAACCTACAACAACCCAGTGATTCTGGCCATGAAAGCCTCCAACAATACATTGTCCTGTTGCTTTCTCTCCCATTTAAACGCGCAAACAAAGAGGCAAACATAAATTAAACCAGTGTTTCCCAACCAGTGTGCCGTGGCACACTAGTGTGCCATGAGCGATCATCAGGTGTGCCGTGGGAAATTGGAACCTCCAATACCCTTTCTTCCCCCTCCTGCCGAACACTTTTTCTTCTCAACTCGGGCTCCCTTCTTCCCAGCCTCGCTCTGCTCGCTTTGCCTCGCTTGGCTCTGGGGCGAGTCTGCGCAGTAGCGCCCGCATGGGTCATGTCTTCCTCCCTCCCCCCTCCCCTCCTGAACATGCTCACGCTGCCCCCTCGGATCAAAATGGTGGCAGAAGCAGCAGTGTAGAAGAAAAAGTAAGTGTTCGGCAGGAGGGGGAAGAAAGGGCACGAAGGGGAAGGGGGAGGAAGAGGTCTCTGTTGAAAGCTGCCATGGGCAAACTTGGACCTTCCAGGTGTTTTGAACTCCAACTCCCACCATTCCTAGCAGCCTCAGGCCCTTTTCCTCCCCCCCCAGCCACTTAAGCAGGAAAGGGCCTCAGGCTGTTAGGAACGGTGGGAGTTGAAGTCCAAAGCACCCAGAGGGATCAGTTTTAGGGATCTTAAAGTGGTGAGCCTCCTTCCAACATTGTGATTCTGGATAGAAAACAAACAACAACATAACATAACATTGTTTGAGTCCGCAGTGCTCTCTGGGTGTAGTTGAACTACAACTTCCAAACTCAAGGTCAATTCCCAAGCAAACCCTTTCAGTACTTTCTGCTGGTAATGAGAGTTCAATATGCCAAGTTTGGTTCAATTCCATTGTTGCAAGAGTTCAGGATGCTCTTTGATTGTGTGTTAACTATAAATCCCAGAAACTGTAACTCCCAAATGTCAAGGTCTATTTCCCCCAAACTCCATCTGTGTTCACATTTGGGCATATTGAGTATTCATGCCAAGTTTGGTCCTGATCCAACATTGTTTCAGTCCACAGTGCTCTCTGGATACAGGTGAACTACAACTCCAAAACCCAAGGTCAATGCCCGCCAAACTCTTATAGTATTTTCTCTTGGTTATGGGAGTTCTGTATGGGAAGTTTGTGTCTTTCTGCCATTCCTGTAAGGATATCTATGTTGTGTTCATCAAAACAGGCCAAGGTTTCACACCGAGTGTATAAATATATTTAAAAACATATGAACTATATGTATTACTGTGTTAGAGTGTCATTTTGTGTCATTTTGGTTGGTGGTGTGCCCCAGGATTCTGTAAATGTAAAAAATGTGCCGCGGCTCAAAAACGGTTGAAAAACACGGAATTAAACGACATAAAGATGAAACTCCTCACAAAAAAACATGTAGGAGGCAGCCTCAACTGTGCAACCTGTTGCAAAATTAGCACACGTTCACAGAAATTAATAGAAACAATGCGTGTAAGGAGGAGGAACAAGAAGGTACTCAAACATACACACACATTCGAAGACCGAACGTCAGCGAGAAGACTAGCAGTCTCACCACACGGCTCTACTCCATTGTTTGCACGACAAATAGAGCAGAGTTGTTTGCAAAGACAATGTTGTATCTATGTAAATAAATGTTCTCCTCAGACTCCAGGGTCATCACTTCTGGATAATCTCCAGCCATAGGCAGGAAGTCTGTATGTGCCGCCAGCTGTACTGCTGGGGGCGGTACACTCCTTGACCCCATATCCCAGCACTCAAAGATGGGAAGGTATCAACACTACTCCTTTGTATCCCCTTTGTTCATTAAGAAAAGGGCGGAGGAAATACGTGATATGCCCAAAACAGTGGGATTACCCCTCTCTTGGACATCTGCCAACTATCCCAAGCAGATTGTTGGTTCTTCACTGCGGCAAAAGGCTGAATCGTAGCAACATTGAGATGACTGGGGGCTGGGAAAGCCCTTTGGACAACAGTTCCAAGGAGTTCCACCCACATTTCCATAAGGCCCAGTTGACCAGTAGGGTGCCAAATAAGGGATCCGGCTCAGGATCAATGGGGGAAGTCATCCTCAACAATCCTGACAGATGTTCATTTAGCCAAGATTGCTGTTTCCAACACAACATACCGCAGGCAAAGTCCGATCTTCACACTGGGATTGCTGTGGGATGGAAGATATTGACAACACAACACCATGGCCATTTATTTCTCAGTTCCATCAAAATAGTGGGTGGTGTGTTGTTTGAAATGCAAGTGCCATTCATTTTATTTATTTATTTATTTACTTTATTTATATTCCGCTCTTCTCACCCCAAAGGGGACTCAGAGCGGATTACAGTACACATACTTGCAGACAATCTCTGCAGTTCAATGTATATAGACATATTTAGATATATCTATTATATAAATGGGTTCACGTCACGTGATGTATACCTCAAACAAAGAAACCATACAACGCAGAAACACAATACTTGCCAACAGAAATAGGCCTCAAGCAAGGTACGTTTTGTAGCAAATAAACTTTCCCCCAAAACCTAAAAGGCCCCAAAACAACGAATAAAAATAAAACTACATTTACCAGCATCCTCCAGGGCAGCCAAAGACTCACCCAGCCTCTACATTCTGAACAACATGATTGGCTGCCAATAAGGGCGGATTTGCATAACTGCTGCAATGGCCAGCCAACATGAAAATTCCGAACCATAATAAACTGCCAAAACAGAATAAGGAAAAGGCCTGAGCCAATCCCCAACACAAACACCCAAATCACTTCCAACTGAAAATTTACACCCCAAAAAATCACAGACCACGCCCAAAACTGACAGTAAGACTTCATTAACTTGATTTCCCTAACTAGCCCTCACTTACTGGGAAGCTGTTTACGCTCTGAATTGACAGTAAGACTTCATTAACTTGATTCTCCCGACTAGGCCTCAGCTCATTGGACATTGTGTATGGCCTGAATTGACAGTAAGGCTTCATTAACTTGCTGTTCCTAACTAGGCCTCAGCTCATGGGACATTGTGTATGGCCTGAATTTACAGTAACCTACCTTGGCACACAGAGCCCCGACCATGCATGATGGGACTTGAAGTACCACCATGGAAAACGGGATTTGTAGTACTTCAAAACCCATCATTCCCCACAGACCACTGTGGCCCAGAACCAAGACCCAACTTGGCACACCATGGCCCCCATGACCCACACTCCATCCAACTGCAGTTTAGAGGAGGGCACACCGTGGATGATTGAACTTTCTCGCATCTCCTAAAAAGGGCACAGCAACGCGTGCCTGGGTACAGCTAGTATATATATATAGATGAACAGAAGCAAACTTCTGGCAAACTTATGGCCACCAGGGGGAGCTGACGCACTCCTCATCTCTCTCAGCATTCTCCAGCTTCCTTTGTTATTCTTCCGCATTCCTCAGCGATTCCTGGAGTTCTTTATGGCCTCATAAATTTGCCTCCCCACTTAATGTGGTACCTTTATCTCCTACTTGACATATGAACTGTCTTGACCATGCTAGGACTTCACTGACTAGTGAGGAAAGTGAGTGGAGATCTTTGGCTTTTGAGGCACATTGTGGGCATTCAAATGCCATATTTCCAGGTCTCTTGCACAGTACCAGTATTTTATTACCCAAGGGGGTACTGGGAGGCTCAGGAGAATTGGGGGGGGGCGCTGAACCCCTGTAAGGGGGCGGTGAGGTTTGCCATTTGCAGGGTTGTGCGCTTGCGAGGATGTCCCTGTTGGAAGAAAGAGGCGATACACAGGACTGCGCCATGGGCAGGGTTGACGAGACGAAGGAGGCACGCGCTGCGGTTTCCACAGCAACGCCTGGGCGGGGATTCCAACTCACAGGGACACAGTTGCTCATACTCCCCCCAAACATATTGTTTTTGTGATTATTTCTGGAATTCCATGTTTGTAATTAACACCTTTCTTTACAATATTTTACGAAAAAGGTAGAAGCATTAATACACATTTATTTCTGTTTAATTGCTATTAAAAAAATTTAAAAATTAATTTCTAGGGGGGCTGTGAGTAAATTTTTTTTCTGGAAAGGGGGCGGTAGGCCAAAAAACTTTGGGAACCCACTGCTCTAAGGCTAGAGCACAAAGCAACAGCAAGAAGAGAGGATCATTTCAGGGAAAAACATACCATCCGTCAAATTATTAGATTAATAACCAGTTACAGAGATGTTTATTTTGTACCACAAAGCATTAAGAATTAAACTTACTGTGGGTCTGTCCTAGAACAAGCAACTACTGTGGAATGTTTTCAATTGTTCCCACTGTAAATTAATCTAGCATAAAATAACATTTTGATACCTTGTACGAATGATATCTGCACATTTATTAAGCTTCAAGACATTTTGTAGTATGAGAACAGGAAGGCCAATGCAAGAAACAGTATAACTGGGCCACGGTAGGTCTTTGAAATGTTAGTTTTTGACAGTTCCCAAATTCCACAAGCTGGCGTGGCCAGTGGCCAAGAGAATCGGATAATTTCCATTCAGTGGAAGTAATTTTTTCAGGTTTTTGGCCCAGAAAGAAATCTGACTATGAGATATTTAATAGACAAAGTCAGCAGGTAAAGACTTGGTGAGCACCTTGAATGGTCAACCCACGTGAAGGCATGAAACAGGCTTTGCTTTTGTTTTTTTAAGTTTAAGAAGGGGGCCACTAAGTCAGTGTTTCCCAACCATTTTTGAGCCGCGACACACTTTTTACATTTACAAAATCCTGTGGCACACCACCAAACAAAATGACACAAAATGACATTCTAACACAGCAATACATATAGTTAATATGTTTATAAATGTATTTATACACTCACTTAGCGTGAAACCTGGGCCTGTTTCAATGACACTCTAACACAGTAAAGAACCCCTGCGGGAGCAGCTGCTGGGACTCAACATAGATATCCTGGCAGGAATGGCAGAAAGACACAAACTTCCTACACAGAACTCCCACAACCAAGACAAAATGCTATAAGAGTTTGGTGGGCATTGACCAGCAGGAGGCCCGATCACGGCACACTAGTGTGCCACGGTTTTGGAGTTGTAGTTCACCTATATCCAGAGAGCACTGTGGACTGAAACAATGTTGGACCAAACTTGGCATGAATACTCAATATGCCCAAATGTGAACACAGATGGAGTTTGGGGGAAATAGACAGGGAGCCGGAGGGACGCCGAGAGCGGTTTCACACGCACCGAAGAGGAGGGGGAGGAGGGAGGGGCGGGGCCCTGCGGGGAGCCGTTCTACTGGTTTGCGGCTCCGCCGGGCTTGGGGGAACCGCGAACCGGGAGAAAGGCTCCCTGCAAAGAACAGGCCCTGCCTGGGAGCCGCGTTTGGCCGGTTTGCGTCTCCCGCCGGGCTCAGCGGAAGACGCGAGATGGCCAAACTAGGCTCCCAGGCAGGGCCTGGGCCCTGCGGGGAGCCTTTCTTCCGAGGCTCTCCGAGGTGCCCAGGCCCTCCCTGGCAGCTGGGATGGGCTGGCTGGCTGGCGCACAGAGGGGAAATGGCCGAAGGAAGCGGCACCCCAGCCCTTTTTTCTTCTTCGCCGCCAGGCCCTTCCTCCTCTTCCTCCTCCCTCAAGCAGCAGCAGCAGGCAGGAGGGGGAAGAAAGAGGGGGGGGAGATGTTTTCACGGCACACCAGATGATCCGTCACAGAACAGTAGTGTGCCGCGGAACAGCAGTTGGGAAACACTGCACTAAGTTATCAACATAGGAAATGGCCTTTCTTTACTTTGGTGCATTTGTGCAGTTTTTATGAGGAAGTTGCCAAATGGTCACATTTCAAAACAGCATTTCTGGAATAATTTTGCTACGATTAAAGACCCAATCATTTCCAAGGAAATTAAACAACTCTGGAAATCCCAGACTAAATCAAAATTTGGAGAAATCAGTTGAATTTACTTATTTATTTATTTGTTTTAAACTTTTACATCCCGATCTTCTCACCTCCGGAGAGGGACTCAGACCGGCCTTACAGCAAAAATTCAATGCAGTTAATAGAATTAAAACATCACCTACCATACACGTTAAAATACATATAAATAAAATATAGATAGTAGGCAGGAGAAAAAAAGTTATGAAAATGATTCGTTTAAGTAAGAAATTCATAAGAAATGCTACTTTCGAGTATTTCCGCACCTGGAACGCCAACCAGGAAGTGGACTTTCTTTTTCGAACTTCGGGGCCAGGATTTTCTTAAGTGTCGTTATTAGGTCGTAAGGGGGGCACCCTCCTTCTCTCACCACCCTCCGCCTCCCTTGCCAATAAGTATTATGGCAAGGCAAGCCCTAAACTCGCTCCTTCTTTGGCTGGAAGCATGGAAAAATGTAAACAGAGAGGATTACTCAGAAGTAAATCTGCAAAGGAGGGCACTTTGGATGAAGGGCCCTCCTTTGTAAGATTTACTTCTGAGTAAACCTCTCTGTTTACATTTTTTTCCAGGCTTCCTGCCTCTCCTGCCTGCCAGGATCTAAAGCATCAAAGAGTATTGGGGTGAGAAACCAACCTAATGTATAATAGAATGAATGCTACTGTAAGTGCCTAATATTATAAGTAATCCAACTGGTCATACCTACATTCCATGCACATGCAATAATACAGCAGTAATAACAATAACAAGAGGTAAAATTCAAACCGAAGTATTCTGACTGGTCTCTCCTCATGCGGTGCAAACGGGCTCTTCTCTTATTAAAAAAAAATTATTATTAGCCGGGAAATTAGCCGGGCAAAGCCAGCGTTTGCTGCTTGGGAGCACACACATACATATTCTTGGGGGATTTGCTGCAGAATCCGGGCTCATAGAGAAGATTCTGCAGCAAATCCCCCAAAGAATATGTATGTGTGTGCACCCAAGCAGAAAACGCTGGCTTTTCCCGGGCTCACAGAGAAGAGCCCGTTTGCACCGCTTGAGGAGAGACCAGTCAGAATACTTCGGTTTGAATTTTACCTCTTCTTATACCCATTGTTATTACTGCTGTATTATTGCATGTGAATGGAATGTATGTATATGACCAGCCTGGGCAAACTTGGGCCCTCGCACCCTCGGGATCGGGGTTAGAGAGAGTCAGCGAGGAGCCAGGGGGGCTCCTCATCCTTTTCTTTTGCTGCGTCCAAGAATAGAATACCCCCTCCCTCCCTCCCTCCCTCCCTCCTTCCTATTTGGAGAGTCCCATCTAGAATTCAGTGTGATTTATTCAAGTTTTGGCCTACAACTCCCAGAAATCCCAGCCAATTTACCAGCTGTTAGGATTTCTGGGAGTTGTAGGCCAAAACTATCTGAATGCGCATGCGCTGGCATACGAACTACTAACGAATTTCGTTAGTAATTAAGTTACATTTTAGAAATTTTGGGAATTTTTTTGTAAGTCTTCCTATTACTAATCAAAAAATCCCCCCCATTAGATCTTTGATTCTCTATTTTTGGGTTCTAAACCATGCCTAATAGATAGATAAAATACATTCAAGCCCAGATCGCCAGATAAAATTAAATTCAAATTCAACTCAGTCCAGGATATATGGTCCTTCACTTTATCCAGAAACAATCTCGGTCCTTATTCTGGGAATGCTTCCTTCCAGAGCCATGATTTTACCAGCCTCCTAAAGGACAGGAGGGAGGGGGCAGATCTGAGCTCACTCGGGAGAGAGTTCCATAGCCGAGGGGCCACCACAGAGAAGGCCCTGTTTCCCGTTCCCACCAAACACTCTTGAGAAGGTGACGGGACCGAGAGCAGGGCCTCTCCGGAAGATCTTAGTGTCCTTGATGGTTCGTAGGGGAGAACACGTTCGGACAGGTAAATTGGGCCGGAACCGAACGCCTATGGCCATGACAGTGTCTAAAGTAGCATTTCTCAACCTGGGGGTTGGGACCCCTGAGGAGGAGGGGGGGTCACGAGAAGGTGTCAGAGGGGTCACTAAAGACCATCAGAAAACACAGTATTTTCTATTGGTCATGGGGGTTCTGTGCGGGACATTTGGCCCCATTCTATCATTGGTGGGATTCAGAATGCTCTTTGATTGTAGGTGAACTATAAATCCCAGCAACGACAACTCCCAAATGTCAAGTCTATTTCCCCCCAAACTCGACCAGTATTCACATTTGGGCATTTGGTTCAGATCCATCACTGTTTGAGTCCACAGTGCTCTCTGGATGTAGGTGACCTACAACTCCAAAACTCAACGTCATTGCCCACCAAACCTTTCCAGTATTTTCTGTTGTTGGTCATGGCAGTTCTGTGTGCTAAATTTGGTTCAATTCCATTATTGGTGGAATTCAGAATGCTCTTTGATTGTAGGTGTACTATAAATCCCAGCAATTACAACTCCCAAATTACAAAGTCAATCCCCCTAACCCCACCAGTATTCAAAAGTAGGTGTATCGGGTATTTGTGCCAAATTTGGTCCAGTGAATGAAAATACATCCTACAGATCAGATATTTACATTACGATTCATAACAGTAGGAAAATTACAGTTATGAAATATCAACTAAATTAATGTTATGGTTGGGGGTCACCACAACATGAAGAACTGTATTAAGGAGTCACGGCATTTGGAAGGTTGAGAACCACTGGTCTAAAGGCTTGTAAGACCTGTTGATTAAGAGACCAGAAAAACAAGATCTTCTCTCCATTTTGATGCCATTGAACTCTCTTGTCAATAAGTATAAAGATGGAAGTGTAAATTGTTTTCTGTGTAGATTCACTTCTGTGTAGATTCAGCTCTGCGGCGCCTAACATCCTGCTTCGCAACAGCTGCAGAGCTGTTTGGGCTGGAAGCCAGCCTGAAGAAAACGGAAGTTCTTTACCAGCCCGCACCACAGGAAGAACACCATCATCCCCACGTCAGCATAGACTAATCCGTGCTTAAGTTTGTTCAGCAGTTCACCTACCTGGGAAGGTGAACATTTCTTCAGATGCCATGATTGATAAAGAGATAGATCACAGATTAGCAAAGGCATATAGTGCATTCGGAAGGCTTCACAAGAGTCTGGAGCAACAAGCACCTGAGGCAAAGCACCAAAATCAGTGTGTACAGAGCTATCATACTGTCTATTCTCCTATATGGGTCTGAAACATGGGTCACCTATCGCCAACACCTACGACTCCTCAAACGCTTTCATCAGCGCTGTCTTTGCACAATCCTACATTGGACCGACTATGTGACGAATGTTGCTGTCCTTGAGCAAGCAGGGATCACCAGCATTGAGGCCATGCTATTGAGAACACAGCTGCACTGGGCAGGGCATGTCTCTAGGATGGAGGACCACCGCCTGCCAAAGATACTACTCTACGGTGAACTCGCCATGAGTCAGCGCAAGAGAAGCGTCCCAAAAAAGAGATATAAGGACTCCCTGAAACAACACCTCAGGCTCGGCCAGATTGATCACCCAAAATAGTCCACCCTGGCCTCACATCGGGAGGCATGGAGACGCACTATCCATAATGCTGGGACCTCTTTCGAGAAGTCATGCCAAACGGGTCTCGAAGAGAAACGCCAACGCAGACTGAACCGCAACTTGGAAACAACATCACCCAAGGAGAGTTTCTGCTGTGCTTTCTGCAACCGGACTTGCCTATCTCAGATTGGCCTTTTTAGTCATCAACGCGCTTGTAAAAAGCGTGGGATGAGTCCTTCCTAAGAATCTTCATTCGCGAAGTAATGCCGAGATTCACTCATTGTTTCTCAGCAATAAAAGTCAGATATATATGGAGAAGCAACTCTGATACCACCATTCCCCCCTGTCTTTTAATTGGTTTTTAAGTGTTTGACGTTTCCAGATATAGAACTTGTTTACAATCCAAACAGGCAAAAAATCAGAATGCTTAAGACGACTGGTCTGGTTACTAACAGCAATGAGGAATACTGGTCAGATGTAAATTACATAGGAAAAGGTGTCAGATCTTCCGTCCTTGTGCTTCAGATACTCCAGTGGCCCAAGGAAAGCATGGCTATCAACATCTGAACATAAAACGCATATTCTGCAGCCTCTGCAAAGAGCCTGTATCTTGCAACCACACCATATCAAATAGATGCGTTCAAAGTTCAAGGAGGATTGAATAAATCAGTTCAAAGTTCTTTGAGAAGGCATTACTTTATTGTACAGGAGGAGAATATTTATAAGGTTCAAGAATATTTACTGTTATTTAGTTGGTTACAGAGTGATCAATATTGATTGCATAGAGATTTCTATCACACCAGCTCCCATGATTGCTCTAGGTGAGAGTTTATTTCAACTTGGAACTTACTTTTTCCGATCGGAAGAACAGAGCATGGTCAAAGTGGGATAGTTACCGTATATACTCGAGTATACGCCGACCCGAATATAAGCCGAGGCACCCAATTTTACCACAAAAAACCTGGGAAAACTGATTGACTCGAGTATAAGCCGAGGGTGGAAAATGCAGCCGCTATGGGTAAATTTCAAAATAAAAATAGATACCAATAAAATTACATTAATTGAGACATCAGGAGGTTAAAGGTTTTTGAATCTATATATATATAAACTAGCTGTACCCGGCACGCGTTGCTGTGCCCTATTTAGGTTACTTATGGTCTTAGTGGGGTCATGGCTGTGTCGTTGTGGGTTGTTTTGGTGAGTGGGATGTTGAAGTCCTGTGGAGTTGTCGGTGTGTGGTGTTCCTGGCGTTCTAAGTGGCTTTGCCCACCGTTACTATGGTAACTGATGTTGGCCAATGGGTTTCGCTGGCTGCCGCAGAGGAGGCTGAGAAATGTAGGTTTTTTGCACTCCTCATCTCTAAGCGTTTTCCAGCATCCCTTTGTTGTTCCTTCCGCATTCCTCAGCGATTCCTGGAGTCTCCGTGCTGCTGCCGCGCTGCGCCTACAGGCGCTTCTGGGCATGCGCGGAGGTTTTGCGTGCATGCCCAGTGCCTATGGAGCTCCACTTGAACACTGTAGGCACTGCGCATGCGTGCGAAAATCTCCGTGCACATGCGCTGTGTCTACGGAGCTCGTGAACTCCGTAGACACAGCGCATGCGTGTGAAAATCTCCACGCACATGCGCTGTGTCTACAGAGCTCAAGTGAACTCCGAGACGCAGCGCATGCGTGCAGAGATTTTGCGCGCATGCCCAGTGCCTACGGAGCTCCACTTGAGCTCTGTAGACAGCGCATGCGCGAAAATCTCCACGCACATGCGCTGTGTCTACAGAGCTCAAGTGAACTCCGTAGGCACAGCGCATGCAAAGATGAGATTTTGCGCATGCCCAGTGCCTACGGAGCTCCACTTGAACTCCGTAGGCACTGCGCATGCGTGCAGTGAAATCTCCAAGACATGCGCTGTCTCTACAGAGCTCAAGTGAACTCTGTAGACACAGCCGTGCGCGTGGAGGTTTTGCGCAAGATGCCCAGTGCCTACAGAGCTCCACTTTAGCTCCGTAGAGACACAGCGCATGCGCGCGAAAATCTCCGTGTGCATGCGCTGTGCCTACGGAGCTAAAGTGGAGCTCCGTAGATGCAGTGCATGCGTGCGGAGATTTTGCGCGCATGCCCAGTGCCTACGGAGCGCCACTTGAGCTCTGTAGACACAGCGCATGCGCGGGTGAAAATCTCCGCGCACATGTGCTGTGTCTACAGAGCTCAAGTGAACTCCGTAGGCACAGAGCATGCACGCGGAGATTTTTGCGCACATGCGCAGTGCCTACGGAGCCCAAGTGGAACTCCGTAGGCACTGGGAATGCGCGCTAAACCTCCGTGCATGCCCAGAAGCGCCTGTAGGTGCAGCGCGGCGGCAGCACGGAGAAATGGGCGGCGCCAAAATAATGTTCGCTTACCCCCCCCCCGGGAGAGCTTGGACCGCCCCTGCCTAGAGGGCCCAAGTTGGAGCAGGATAATGCGAGTTGAATCAGATCTTTTTCATTTCTTTCAACCACACCCAGGACAAGAGATATGCTGGTAGCATTTTATCTCATCCTATTTACACACAAATCCTTTTACGATGTGAAAATGTGGGATGGTCCTCCTAGCTCTTTTACAATGCTAATCCATCATCTCTCCTCTTAGTTATTTTTGGCTGGAACTGCAATTCTATTCTGCCTTCCACCCATATTTCTTCTGCTGCTCATATTGACCTGAGGAAATTGACACAAGGAGTAAAAGTAGCACTCGTGGGATAGGTACACACTCCTATAGTTCACCATGTCTTGAATTAAAATGTTGAAAGTATGGATAGGTGACCTCCCTAGAAAGGTAAATAATAGGCCTGGGCAACCATGGTTCTAAACGGTTCTAAAGTTCTGTCTTAAAAATCGCCAATAATGAAATAATAATGAAGTTTTGAAAGTTTTGTTAGAGTTCTGACATGTTCACCACCAGAACTTTAGCAACACTGTAGAAGCAAAGCACCAGCGCCACCTAGTGTTCACCACCAGAACTTTAGCAACACTGTAGAAGCAAAGCACCAGCGCCACCTAGTGTTCACCACCAGAACTTTAGCAACACTGTAGAAGCAAAGCACCAGCGCCACCTAGTGTTCACCACCAGAACTTTAGCAACACTGTAGAAGCAAAGCACAAGCGCCACCTAGTGTTCACCACCAGAACTTTAGTTTGTAAGTTTAAGAACCATTTAGAACCATGATTGCCCAGGTCTAATAAAGAACTTGGATGAGGTTTAATAGTATGCCTGATACTATTAAACCTCATCCAAGTTATTTATTAGACCTGGGCAATCATGGTTCTAAATGGTTTTAAAGTACTTACAAAACTAAAGTACTGGAAGGTACAGAGAAGAAGAAGAAAAAACACCTGTTCAAAATAAAGAGTGAAGTATGCTAATATACATATCCTTGAACATTATTAATATTTGTATATTAGTTTGCAGAAGCCAAAATGCAGCTATCCCAGTTTATTTATGGCCTACAAAGATGTACTAATGAAACTTCAATTTACATGTAAAATGCAATATTAAGCACATTCAGCTGGAGTTTGTTTTGCCTCTCTACATGTGTGGTTTGGTACTATTATACATACAGAAAATATGAAAATCCGATATATTAGAACAGACATGTCCAACAGGCGGCCCACGCCCGCACACGCCAGCCCTTGGATGCGCCCGCCTACCCTCCTGCAAGAAATCAGCTGTTGTTTTTTTAAAAAAAAATTTATCGATCTCCGGGGGGTGGGGGTGACGCAAGGAGGGGCGGGGCCGACGCGAGTGAGGAGGAGGCGGAGGCACGCCACGTCAGACGCCCTAGGGGTGGGACTTCCCCCCTGTTAAATCGCTCACATGGGGCCGCTGCGGGCATGCGCGTGCAGAGCGGCGGGCACCCAACGCCATGTCCCTGGCTGCTGCAGCCGGCCGCCCGGAGCTTACCTTCCTTTCTCTTCCTTCGGAGAAGGAAGGTAAGCTCCCGGGCACAGGCGCTGCAACAGCCAGGGACATGGCAGAGGGCCCCTCGCTGCTCCCGCCCTGCCGCGCATGCCCCCGTCCCACGCCCCGCCCTGGGGGCTGGGTGACGTCGGGCGTGAGCCGGCGAGGAGGAAGAGGTGGAGGCAGAGGCCCTGGCTTCCCCCACCTCTTCCTCACGTCCGGGCGCCACTCTGACATCACCAGCCCGCCAAAGGGAGGCCGCACAGGATGTTGGGCATGTGCAGCAGGCGGGAGGCGAGGTGCCCTCCGCCATGTCCTGGTTGTTGCAGCGGCGCCGAGCTTACCTTCCTTCTCCAAGGAAGAGAAAGGAAGGTAGCTCCTGGGCGGCCGCTGCAGCAGCCAGGGGACATGGCGGAGGGCACTCGCCATCACTGCTGCCGCGCATGCCTGGCGTCCCTGCGCGACCCCGTCCCTTTTCGTCGGGGCTGGTGACGTTAGGCGTGGCGCCGGTGGCGAAGGATGAAGAGATGGGAGGGAAGCCGGGGGCCTCTGCCTCCACCTCCTCCCTCTCGCTCGCTCCTGCCCTGTCGCATGCCTGCGAAAGGGCCCCGCCCCTACGAGCAGCCCACCCGCAGTGGCCCGTGAGCGACCCGCCCCCGCTGTGGCCCCCCAGGTGATCAGTGGCGGGAATTCTGGCCCCCTTGGGCCGGTAGAAGTTGGACAGCCCTATTAGAATATGGTCTGGTTTAGAAAGGGTCTGTATTGTAGTCCTTATGTAGAAGTCAGTAGTACACATTAGCTTACATTGGTATTGTTTCTATATGGCAAGGAGTATGAACACCCATTTTAACACCTAGCGGCTGTGAAGAATTGTGGGAGTTGAGGTCCTAAACACCTGGAGGGCCGAAGTATGCCCATGCCTGCTTTACAATCTGGTGAAATATGTTGTATTCCTCATTCTTTAAAACAAGGAAGCCCATTTGGCAAAGGAAAACTCCTTTGGAAAGCTGCAGGGTCTGGTAAATAGGATCTAGACCTTTCTACCTCCGGCTTGCTAATTATAGTTGAAAAAGCGTAGATTTAAGGGAAATGTTATCTGATAGCGGCATTGTGAATTTGAGAACAGGGCACCCTGGAAGAACCTCTCTGTTTCCTTCAGCCTCCAGCAAAGGTGGAACAATTTTAACAAACCACCCAGTGAGTTAGGATCAGCCGGAAAAAAAACAGTAGGTAGAATGTATAATATATATTAATGCAGGCATGTAGCCAGGGGGGGGCCTAAGGGGGCTTCAGCCCCCCCCCCCAAATTCTCAGGGTGATCCGCGAGAAGGCCTTACTGGTACATTATTTAAACTGTTATGTGCACTTATATCATGATCTGATCACCATGCTCATTATATCCCACATTAATGGGGTTATTGGGATAACAATACAAAAGGTTTGCTTGGTAGACCCTCTTCCACCCAGTCTCAGCCCCTCCCCGACCAACTCAGCCCCCATCAAAATCCTGGCTACGACCCTATATTAATGAGTAAACATGCAACAAATCCAGAAAAAGAGTATATGCAGAAATGGGCGGCAAATGCTGGATATAATATACCAGTAGAGCAGTGTTTTCAACCTTTTGAGCGCGAGCACATTTTTTACATTTACAAAATCCTGGGGCACACCACCAACCAGAATGACACAAAATGACACTCTAACACAGTAATACATATAGTTAATATGTTTTTAAATGTATTTATACACTCAGTGTGAAACCTGGGCCTGTTTCGATGAACACAACATAGATATCCTGGCAGGAATGGCAGAAAGCACACAAAGAAGGTCTTGCTCAGCAGCTGGGAGTTATAGTTCACTCGCAATCAAAGAGCATTCTGAACTCCACCAATGATGGAATGGAATCAAACTTCCCACAGAACTACCATAACCAAGAGGAAATACTATAAAGTTTGGTGGGTTTTGACCTTGAGTTTTGTAGTTGTGGTTCACCACTATCCAGAGCACTGTGGAGGGAGGGGAAGATGGCGTGGGCGGGGTCTGCGCAGTAGCGCCCGCAGGGTCACCTCTCCTCGCCCCTCCACGGAGAGCAGCGTGAGCAAGCAGGGCAAAAAGCAAGCAGGCGAGGCTGGGAGAAGAAGGGAGCCAGTGGAGAAGAAAAAGTGTTACGACAGGAGGGGAAGAAAGGGTGTGGAATTCCCAATTTCCCGGCACACCTGATGATGGCTCACGGCACTAGTGACACTGGTTGGAAAACACTGAGATAGTGAATAAATATTGGAAAAGGGTCCACAAAACAACCCAAGAAATTTTGCAAATTAATCTATATATATAAAGGAAGAGTCGTCATGGAACGACGGTCCCAAACAGAGAAACCTTACAACGCAGAAACACCAAACTTGCCAACAGAAATAGGCCTCAAGCAAGGTATGTTTAGCAAAGAAACTTTCCACCCAAAACCTAAAGGCCCCCAAAAACAACGAGTAAAAAAACTACATTTCCAGCATCCTCCGGGGCTGCCAACGACTCTCCCAGCCTCTACATTCTGACAACATGATTGGCTGCCAATAAGGGCGGATTTGCATAACTCCTGTACTGGCCAGCCAACATGAACATTCCGACCCCATAATAAACTGTCAGAGGAGGATAAGGCAAAGGGCTGAGGCACAAACACAACACCAAATCACTTCCCACAGAAAATTTACACCCCTACAAATCACAGACCACGCCCAAAATTGACAGTAAGGTTTCATTAACTTAATTTCCCTGACTAGGCCTCACTTAATGGAATGCTGTTTACGCTCTGAATTGTCAGTAAGGCTTCATTAACTTGATTCTCTCGACTACGCCTCAGCTCATTGCACATTGTGTATGGTCTGAATTGACAGTAAGGCTTCATTATCTTGATTTTCACGACTAAGCCTCAGCTCATGGGACATTGTGTATGGCCTGAATTTACAGTAACCTACCTTGGCACACAGAGCCCCTATGACCCATGCTACACTCTACTACAGTTTGGAGGAGGGTGGACCATGGATTATGGGACTTGAAGTACCTCCATGGATAATGGGATTTGTACTACTTCACAACCCATCATTCCCCACAGACCACTGTGACCCAGAACCAAGACCGATAAAGACCAAACTTGGCACACAATGCCCCCCATGACTCACACTCCATCCGACTGCAGTTCAGAGGAGAACACACCATGGATAATGGTATTTCAAGTACCTCCACTCACTTCCAACCACACAAGCATCAACCTCTACATCAACACAGCAGACGGAAAGACAAAAACATTGTATATCCACAAGCTATGCAGAACGCCAGCAACACCACACACAACAACTCCCAGGACTTCAACATCCCACCCACCAGAACAACCCACAACGACACAGCCATGGCCCCAACAACACCATAACTAACAACAATTCCAACCCCATACTCAGACTTTTTCGCATCTCCTAAATAGGGCACAGCAATGCGTGCCGGGTACAGCTAGTATTACACTAAAACCGGAGCTATATCTCCTAAATATTACAGAAGAAAAAGGGGGGGGGGATAGAAAAATTCCTAACCTTCTGCCACCAGGATCACAGTGGCGAGATACTGGAAATCAAGTGAACTCCCAAAGGAAGAAGAATGGCTATTCAAACTGCTAGAAATAGCAGAAATGGACAGACTGACAACATTATTAGGACAAAACTAATCAAACAGTTTAACGAGACTCTGAGACCTCTGGTGAACTATGTAAAAAATAAGAAGAAAATTAATTTGAAAGGACTATCTATATATATAAATCTGTTCATGTCATGGCGACAGGCTTAAAAACAACAAAACGGCTGAACGAAGAAACACCAAATTTGGCCACAACACCCCAAATGGTACAAGGTGTGACCAACACTCAGAAAATTACACCAAAACACAAACACTTTAAAAACGCAACATTTCCCAGCATCCCCTGCGCCAGAAATAAACTGCGCGCGTGTGGAAATACTGCGCATGTGCACAAACCCCTTCTCCCCTCTCCCCCCTCCCCAGCCGGCACAGAGAAAAGGAGAGACAGGAAAAAATGGAGGAAAAGGAGGCTTGGAAGCGAAGGAGGATGAAGACGACCAGGGTGAAAACACCGGATGAAACCGGGGAGGGAATGGAAGAGGCGGAGACCCATGGAGGGGAAGAAAAACAAAAGGAGGAAGGAGGCCCGCCATCTTCCCCGAGGCTGGGAGCTAAATTGCTGCCTCAGGCCGGGCTCCCTCTCTCCTGCGCTGGACCAAAAAAAGAGTTAGGATCAGCTGTAAAGCAGGGCAGCTTTTATTTCCAGACTAACTTGGGGACCCGGCAGTGCCCGGGTTATTTCATAAAGGCATTGTGTGCCAAGGTTGGTTCCTATTAGATGTTTATGTGGCTCACAGTGGTCTCAGGAACTTAGTGAAGATACTGCAAGTCCCATCGGCCATGGTCCTTTCCCCTCCAAACAGCACCAGGATGTAGAGTGGGTCATGGGGGCTCTGTGTGTCACATTTGGTCTTGATCATTCTTTGGATGAGGGTTGCAGCAGTCTTGGAAGGTGAGTGAAGGTATTTCAAGTCCCATCATCTGTGGTCCATCCTCCTTGAAACAGCACCAGGGTGTAGAGTGGGTCAAGGGGGCTCTGTGTGCTAATTTTGGTCTGTATTGGTCATTGGGTGAGGGTTGCATTGTGAAGTGGGCAAGTTTAGTCCTGATCCGCCACTGCTAAGGGGCGCAGAGTCTGACTGCCTGAGGCCTTTCCTTTTTTCTCTGACTCACTTTAGAATGTTGGAATGTGGGTGGCCAATCGGAGTCCTTTATGCAAATACCATTTCAGAGGCAACCAATCCCGTCTGTCTGGGGCCGTAGAATGTTGGAATTCTGAGGCTGGCCAATCAGAGTCCTTTATGCAAATAATCCCATAGTGGCAACTTATCGAAACGCTGTCGCATATTCCTTGGCACCTCCCAGAAAATGAACATTCCATTTCCAACCGAAAAAAACCTGCCATTTGGCTAACTCAAGCATGCAGGTGCATTCTGTATTGCTGGCCAATCAGAGTCCTTTATGCAAATTGTCTCTCAGTGGCAACCAATGCCCTCTGTCTGATGCCTTGGAGTTCTGAGGCTGGCCAATCAGAGTCCTTGATGCAAATGATCCCATAGTGGCAACCTATCGAAACGCTGTCGCATATTCCTTGGCACCTCCGCACCTCCCAGAAAATGAACATTCCATTTCCAACCGAAAAAAACTGCCATTTGGCTAACTCAAGCATGCAGGTGCATTCTGTTTTGCTGGCCAATCAGAGTCCTTTATGCAAATTGTCTCTCAGTGGCAACCAATGCCCTCTGTCTGGTGCTTTAGAGCAGTGTTTTTCAACCTTTTTTGAGCCGCGGCACATTTTTTACATTTACCAAATCCTGGGGCACACCACCAACCAAAATGACACAAAATGACATTCTAACACAGTAATACATATAGTTAATATGTTTTTAAATGTATTTATACACTCAGTGTGAAACCTGGGCCTGTTTCGATGAACACAACATATATATGACTCCCTCTCACATATTTATACATGGCTATCATGTCTTCTCTCAGCCTTCTTCAGGCTAAACATACCCAGCTCTTCAAACCGCTCCTCAGAGCTTGTTCTCCAGACCTTGTGAAATTTCACCCTGAGTGAAACTTGCTTCCAGTTAACTATGGATGTCATGATGCTGTTATAAACAGTTCCTTGGGGGGGGGGGGGGAGGCAACTCTCAAAACATCCAGTAAAATAATAATTAAAAAAAACATTTCCAAGCAGAGAGGTTCAATTTTTTTCTTGGAAACCTGTGAGGGGGCTGCTAGGAGGGGGGAGAGTGTCAATTTCCCATGGCACACCTGATGATCGCTCACGGCACACTAGTGTGCCACGGCACACTGGTTGAGAAACACTGCTTTAGAGTGTTGGAGTTCTGAGGCTGGCCAATCTGAGTCCTTTATGCAAATATTCTGGTGCCTTAGAGTGTCGGAGTTCTGAGGCTGGCCAATCAGTGTCCTTTATGCCAATAATCCCACAGTGGCAACCAATTGAAACGCTGCCACATATTCCTCCCTCCGCACCAGCACACCACCGCACCGCCGCAAACACTGACTTTTATTATATAGATAGATAGATAGATAGATAGATAGATACAATATCTAAAAAGATATTAGAGGCAGAAAGAGAGGCATGCTGATCCAGATCATTAAGAGTCCAGCTTAATAACGGCGGCGGCTGTTGTTAGTCATAGGTCACCACAAGCCTATCCCTGTAACCTTGCTTACAAATAGAAAAACAAAGTAGACCATCAACTGCATTGGAAAAAATGTTTGCAAAATCCATCTACCCCAAGAGTGGATTGATTTCAGGCTTTCTTGGTCTATTGTATCCATGGTCCACTAATTTGCTTGGAACGGATAAGGAACGTTTCTATTTATCTCCAAAGGGTTGGCATAACAAATATTTCTTAAGTGCACCTGAGTTTTCTGGTTAAGGATAACATATCATTGTTTCATCCCAAGTCCATATGGACATGATAGTTCCTCTGAGAACGGCCCAGAAGCATACCTTCTGCTTGCCATGCCTGACCTTCCCCAGATCCATCAGGTCAAAGTGGAATTGGAGTAAACGTTCAATGGGCTCTTGTAGATTGGTTTAAAGAAGAAAGAGCTCTCACAGTGTGTCGCTCCTTGGCAGGTTTGGCCAGTTTTTGCTGCTTTTGTGCCAGCCCAATTTGTGTCAGTACACCCTTTTCCATTCTTTTGGAGCACTCTGAATGATTTTTTTTTTGAGAGAAAGAGAAAAAAGCTTAAGTAAGGATTCCTTACTCGTTCCTTTCCCACCATTTATAAGAACATAAGAACATAAGAAGAGCCATGCTGAATCGGACCTCAGCCCATCTCGTCCAGCATTCTGTATCACACAGTGGCCCACCAGTTGTACACGGGGATCTCGAGCAGAAGGGAGGGCAAAACCTGACCTGCTCCCGACCCCACAACCAGTACCAGGGAAATCCTGCCTACCTCAACCAACTCCGAGGTGGCACTTGAATGTCCTTTTCAGTAACTACCGACACTTGGTATCCATGAAATGAAGTGAAAGGTAAGAGAAGTAGACAGTCCAGCCCATGTTATGTACTACGGGGACTCTGCACCATCAATTTCAATACACTTGGTATCCATGAAATGAAGTGAAAGGTAAGAGAAGTAGACACTCCAGCCCATGTTATGTACTACGGGGACTCTGCACCATCAATTTCAATGGTAAAAAAGTGGTTTACTGAATTTCGTCGTGGCCGTACAAGCACGGAAGATGCCGAACGTTCTGGACGCCCAGTTGAGGTCTCTACACCCGAAACAATTGAAAAAAATCACGATATGGCGTTGGCCGATCGGAGATTGAAAGTGCGAGAGATTGTGGAAGCCATTGGCATCTCACGTGACTCAGTGGTTTTAATTTTAAATGATCACTTAGGTATGAGAAAGCTTTCCGCAAGATGGGTGCCGCGTTTGCTCACAATCGACCACAAACGCAATCGTGTGACAATTTCGCAGGAGTGTTTGGCGTTGTTCAACTGCAATATGGACGAGTTTTTGTGCCGTTTCATATCTGTGGAGGAAACGTGGATCCACCACAACACACCAGAGACCAAACAGCAGTCAAAACAGTGGGTTTCTCGGGGTGAATCGCGCCAAAGAAGGCCAAGGTGGGTTTGTCAGCCAATAAAGTCATGGCGACTGTTTTTGGGGATGCACGCGGTGTAATCCACATTGACTACCTTCAAAAGGGTAAAACAATCAATGGCGAATATTATGCCAACTTATTGAGTCGATTTAATGAGGATTTGGGGGGGAAAACGACCGCATTTGGCCAAGAAAAGTTATTTTGCACCAGGACAATGCAAGGGTGCACACATGTGCAGTTGTCATGGCAACAATCCTTGAATTGGGATACAAATTGCTCCCTCATCTGCCCTATTCTCCGGATTTAGCCCCGAGTGACTATTTCTTGTTTCCAAACCTGAAGAAATGGTTCAGCGGAAAGAGATTTGACTCTAAGAATGAAATCAACTCACAAACAAATACCTATTATGATGACCTCGACAAATCTTATTTTTTGGAAGGGATAAAAAAATTGGAGAAACGTTGGACAAAATGTATAGAGCTCAAAGGAGACGACGTTGAAAAATAAAATGATTTTTTTATCCAAAAACCTGTGTGTCTTTCAAAAAGTCACGGACTTATTGACCCCCCTCGTATATATATGACACTCTAACACAGTAAAGAACGGCTGGGGGCTGGGGGATGGTGGCCTGCTGGGAGCAGCTGCTGGGAGTGCCGAAGCTGGGGGAGGGAGAGGAGCTAGGCCACGCCATGCCCCGCCTCCCCCTCAGCTCTCCCACAGCTTCCAGCCTGAGAGCAGTGCCAAGCCAGCGGTGGCTGGCTTGGCACTGTCCCCTCAAGGCTGGAGAAGCTGTGGGAGAGCCGAAGCCGGGAAGGGAGGGGTGGCAAAATTTGAATAAGGTGGGGATTAATTTTGCATTTTAAAAAGTAATAAACATGCTCGCAAAGGAAATACTGCATTCCCCGAGAAGTACAAAACATCCAAACGACCACCCTATGTTGCCACGTCTTTGCGATTCAAAAGAAGCAACTGTGCCCGGCTGAATGGATTGTGCCACCTTTACATTCTAATGACACAAAGCCAACTTTGTCTTGACAATACAGAGAAAATCTCCCTCGTCTTGGCAGGAGCTAAGCGCACGCAGAACCATGCTATTAAGAGGGGGAGAAAACGCGGCGGAGAAATATTTTTAGAGACCTGTTTGGTGGAAATAATCAAAGGACTGTCTTTGCTTCCATGTGGTATATGGAAAAGTACAGGTGTTCAAAAAAAAAAGAGAGAAAAGAATGTGAAGTGCTCTCACATAAAATACAAGAACAACATATGCAGGGGCGGTCTAAGGTTATTTTATATGGAAAGCGAACATTACTTTGGCGCCCCTTTGTCTCCGCCCCTTTTCCCTTTGTCTCCGCCCCCTCTCCCTTTGCCTCCGCCCCTGCCTGCCCAATTGCATCACGTGACGTGTTTACAGGCTTCTGTCCTGCAGGAGCTTCTGCGCATGCCGAGCTCCTGCAGGCGCAGAAGCCGAAGCCTGTAAATACGTCACGTCAGCACTCTGTCCGTATTCGTCACACAGGGGTGGTTAAGCTCTCCCTTTGCCTCCGCCCCTGCGTGCGAATACGGACGGGAGTGCTGACGTGACGTGTTTACAGGCTTCTGTCCTGCAGGAGCTTCTGCGCATGCCCAGAAGCTCCTGCAGGCGCAGCCGAAGCCTGTAAACACGTCACGTCAGCACTCTGTCCGTATTCGTCACACAGGGGGTGGTTAAACCTCTCCCTTTGCCTCCGCCCCCTGCGTGCCGAATACGGACGGAGTGCTGACGTGACGTGTTTACAGGCTTCTGTCCTGCAGGAGCTTCTGCGCATGCCCAGAAGCTCCTGCAGGTGCAGAAGCCGAAGCCTGTAAACACGTCACGTCAGCACTCTGTCCGATCCACACCAGGGGTGGTTAAGCCTCTCCCTTTGCCTCCGCCCCCTGCGTGCCGAATACGGATGGAGTGCTGACGTGACGTGTTTACCGGCTTCTGTCCTGCAGGAGCTTCTGCGCATGCCCAGAAGCTCCTGCAGGCGCAGAAGCCAAGCCTGTAAACACGTCACGTCAGCACTCTGTCCGTATTCGTCACACAGGGGTGGTTAAGCCTCTCCCTTTGCCTCCGCCCCTGCGTGCCGAATACGGAGTGCTGACGTGACGTGTTTACAGGCTTCTGTCCTGCAGGAGCTTCTGCGCATGCCCAGAAGCTCCTGCAGGTGCAGAAAGCCGAAGCCTGTAAACACGTCACGTCAGCACTCTGTCCGTATTCGTCACACAGGGGGGTTAAGCCTCTCCCTTTGCCTCCGCCCCCCTGCGTGCCGAATACGGACGGAATGCTGATGTGATGTGTTTACAGGTTTCGGCTTGTGCGCCTGCAGGAGCTTCTGGGCATGCGCAGTGGCTCCGAGCTCAACTTCAGCTCCGGGCCACTGCGCATGCGAAAATCTCCACGCATGCCCAGAAGCTCCTGCAGGCGCGGCGCCGGGCTCGGCAGCAGCAGGGAGGTTTGCTACGGGCGGCGTGGCGGCGCCCTCCCAGAAGATGGCGCCCTTCCCAGAAGTTGGCGCCCTACGCAGCCGCTTACTTCGCGTATACGTCGGACCGCCCCTGAACATATGGAATGAAAATAATTGACAAGCTACTAAATCAATGGCATGATTTTGATATTAAAGATAAATGTTTTCAATGAAGTACCTTTGGATTTGACTGGATTGACATTTTGGACTTGACTGGACTGACAATGTGTTCCACTTGATGGCTTTAATTAATTATGGTTGTTTGTAGTGGTTTTTAATGTAATTTTTAAACTGTTTTTAATGCTTTTTAATGACGTTGATTGTATGGTGTATTTTAAATTGTATTGTGGTGTTGCGGCCTGTAGTGCTGCGAATGTAAGCCGTGCTGAGTCCCCCTGCGGGGGTGAGAAGCTACGGGGTACAAATACCACAAATAAATAAATAAGTATGTTTAGGAGCCTTTCCAACAGGCCCTATATCCCAGGATCTGATCCCAGGTTTTCGAGCCCACACTTCCAGATAATCTGGGATAAACCGAAAACCAGGGATCAGATCCTGGGATATAGGGCCTGTCTGGAAAGGCCCTGGGACAACAGACTGTTTTCTATACAAATCAATTTCTGTATATACTCGAGTATATACAAGATCAATCCTGACAAGACAAAGGTCCTCCTGGTCGATTATAAGCCGGATCAGGGTATAGGGTGGCAACCTGTGCTTGATGGGGTTGCACTCCCCCAGAAGTCACAGGTCCGCAGCTTGGGTGTCCTCCTAGACCAGGGCTGCCCAGGAAGTCGATCGCGATCGACCAGTCGATCCCGGGACTGAAGGAGGTCGATCTCAACCGGATGGGGCGCTTCTCAGAGGGGAGCGGAGCCAGGCCATGCCAAGGCTTCGGCACTCCCAGCAGCTTCTCCAGGCTTGAGGATGGCAGTGCCAAGCCAGTGGTGGCATAGCTAGCACAAGGCTGGCTTGGCACTGCCCTCCTCAAGCTGCTGGTAGAGCGGAAGTCAGAGGGGGCGGAGCCAGGCCCCACCAAGCCCCACCCCCTCCCCTCTCCAGCCTTGAGGAGGTAGGTAGATCTTTCTGACTTGGTTTTATTATAAGTAGCTCGCATGCTGAAAAAGTGTGGGCACCCCTGTCCTAGACTCTTCGCCAACGTTTGAAGCACAGATGTACTGTATGCCGTGGCTGGGAGGGCCTTTGCACAATTAAAACTCGTGTGCCAGTTGCGGCCGTACCTTGTGAAGTCGGATCTGGCCACGGTGGTCCACTTCTTAGTCACCTCCATATTGGATTACTGTAATGCACTCTACGTGGGGCTGCCTTTGAAGACGGCTCAGAAGTTTCAACTGGTCCAACGGGCGGCAGCTAGATTGCTAACTGGAACAACTTACAGGTAGCGGTCAACCCCCCTGTTTAAGGAGCTCCATTGGCTGCCGTTCATCTTCCGGTCCCAATTCAAGGTGCAGGTTCTTACCTACAAAGCCCTGAACAGTTTGGGACCCGCCTATCTACGTGACCGCATTTCTGTCTATGAACCCAGGCAATCTCTCCGTTCATCGCAGACGTGGTTGGTGGAGACGAGGGAGAGGGCCTTCTCTGTAGTGGCCCCCCGACTCTGGAACGTGCTCCCCAAGGATATTAGACAAGCCCCCACTTTGGCAGCTTTTAGGAGGAGCCTGAAGACGTGGCTGTTCCGATGTGCCTTCCCTGAATAAAGTAAATAACGCCCTGCTGTGTTCAATCCCTGCAAATGTCCTCAGAAGCACTTTCGTTACCTGTTGGGTGTCTGCCTCACACTGTCCTTGAAACCTTCCTGCTATACAATCTACCTCTGTCGGCATCCAATGTTTATTTATTTAAAAAAAATTAATATTCACATTTGTTCTGACCGTAATGGTTTTAAATAGTTATTGCTTATGTTTGAGTTTTATTGATTGTATTGTTTTTATAATTGCTGTTGTGTTGTTATTATGAGTTATTGGGCTTGGCGTCATGTAAGCCACCCTGAGTCCCTTTGGGAGATGGTGGCGGGGTATATATAAAGTTAATAATCATAATCTTAGTCATAATAATCCTAGTTTTTCAGCTCTTTTTTAGGCTGAAAAAGTCTCCCTCGGCTTATACTCGAGTCAATGTTATTTATTATTTTACTCTGTTATTATTATTATTATTGTTATTACATTTATCATTATACTCTTATTATTATCACATTGATTTTTTGCTTTAGTATTCCTCTTATTACATTTATTATTTTACTCTATTATTACTGTTATTATTACCTTTCCATTCGTTTACTCTATTATTATTGGAAGATAGCGTAAGCACATTTGCATTGAAGAAGGTTAGAATAATGGTTTAATCAGAGTTGGGCTGTCTTACCTTAAATTACAGTTTTATGTAAATATTCAAAAACATTTAATCTACTGATGCCTCAATTAATGTAATTTTATGGGTATCTATTTTTATTTTGAATTTTACCAGTAGCGGCTCCATTTCCCACCCTAGGCTTATTATGCCGTTGCACCAGGCGCCATCTGTATACCTTTATAAAGCGGAATGTTTGTATGTATGTGTGCGGAGGGCGGAAGGGCGGGAGGGCGGGAGGCGGAAGGGCGGGAGGGCGTATATGTGGCAGCCACTTTCACAGGCCACAGCGACCAGCGCGGGTGATGGACCTGCACCAAACTTGGTACACATAACCCCCTAATCCCCTTTACGTCCTGGTGCGGGTCGGGGACATGACCCATGGAATATGGGATTTGTAGTACTTTCCAACACTTTGGTTCCCACAGACCACTGAGGCCACCAAAAAGGACCAATACAGACCACACTTGGCACACACAGCCCCCATGACCCACTCTACATCCTGCTGCAGTTTGGAGGAGGGCCGACCATGGATGATGGGACTTTAAGTACCTCTACTCACTTCCCAAGTCCGCTGCGACCCTTTTCCAATTACTGATCGAGACCAAACTTGGCACACATAACCCCCATGACTACCTTCACATCCTGGTAAGGTTCGGGGAGGACTGACAATGGATGATGGGATTTGTAGTACTTTCACACCTTTCTGTTCCCACAAACCACTGCGGCCCCAACAAACACCGATAAAGACCACACTTGGCACACAGAGCCCCAGTGACCCACTCTACATCCTACTGAAGTTTGGAGGGCAGAACATGGATGATGGGACTTGCAGTACCTTCCCTTACTTTCCAAGACTGCTACAAACCTAATCCAATGACTGATCAACACCAAACCTGGCACACAAAGCCCTCATGACCCACTCTACATCCTGCTGCAGTTTGGAGGGGGGCCGACCATGGATGATAGGACTTGAAGTACCTCTACTCACTTCCCAAGTCCACTGCAACCCTTATCCAATTACTGATCGAGACCAAACTTGGCACATATAACCCCCATGACTACCTTCACGTCCTGGTGAGGTTCGGGGGAGGACTGACAATGGATGATGGGATTTGTAGTACTTTCACACCTCTCTGTTCCCACAGACCACTGCGGCCCCCAACAAACACCGATAAAGACCACACTTGGCACACAGAGCCCCAGTGACCCACTCTACATCCTGCTGAAGTTTGGAGGAGGGCAGACCATGGATGATGGGACTTGCAGTACCTTCCCTCACTTTCCAAGACTGCTGCAAACCTTATCCAATGACTGATCAACACCAAACCTGGCACACACAGCCCCCATGACCCACTCTACATCCTGCTGCAGTTTGGAGGAGGGCCGACCATGGATGATAGGACTTGAAGTACCTCTACTCACTTCCCAAGTCCACTGCAACCCTTATCCAATTACTGATCGAGACAAAACTTGGCACACATAACCCCCATGACTACCTTCACGTCCTGGTGAGGTTCGGGAGGACTGACAATGGATGATGGGATTTGTAGTACTTTCACACCTCTCTGTTCCCACAGACCACTGCGGCCCCAACAAACACCGATAAAGACCACACTTGGCACACAGAGCCCCAGTGACCCACTCTACATCCTGCTGAAGTTTGGAGGAGGGCAGACCATGGATGATGGGACTTGCAGTACCTTCCCTCACTTTCCAAGACTGCTGCAAACCTTATCCAATGACTGATCAACACCAAACCTGGCCCACAGAGCCCTCATTACCCACTCTACATCCTGGTGCAGTTTTGTGTGAAACGGACCTCGGATGATGGGACTTGAAGTACCTTCACTCCCTAAAAACAATACAACCCTCATCCATTCACCAATACAGACCAAACTTACCGTGTTTCCCCGAAAGTAAGACACCCCCGATTGTAAGACGTATCGGGGGTGTCTGGGGGGTCGGCTTATATAAGCCATACCCGTATATACGCCGTACCTCGTCCCGCCGCCGCGCCGCCGTCGCCGCAACCGGAGGTGTGCCGCGGCACACCTGCGGCACACCTCCGCGGCACACCTCTTCGCCAGGGCTCCAGGCAAGGGAGGGGGAAAGGAGCCAGGGGCGGGAGGAAGCGGTGACGCGTCACTGGGACGCTGCGATCCTCACCACGCCCCTGGCTCCTTTCCCCCCCTTGCTTGAAAGAAAGGGAGAGGGAGGAAGGAGCCAGGGCGTGGTGAGGATCGCAGCGTCACAGTGACGTGTCGCCGCTTCTCTCCGCCCTGGCTCTCTTCCCCCACCCTTGGAAGGGAGGAGGAAGAGAGCCAGGGGCGGGAGAGCGATGACGCGTCACAGTGGCGCGTCATCGCTCTCCCGCCCCTGGCTCTCTTCCCCCACCCTTGGAAGGGAGGAGAAGAGAGCCAGGGGCGGGGAGAAGGGACGACGCGTCACTGTGACGTCATCGCTCTCCCCGCCCCTGGCTCTCTTCCCCCACCCTTGGAAGGAAGGAGGAAGAGAGCCAGGGGCGGGGAGAAGGGACGGCGCGTCACAGTGACCGCGTCGCCGCTCCTCCGCCCTGGCTCCTTTCCCCCTCCCTTGCCTGGAGCCCTGGCGAAGAGGTGTGCCTGCGGGGTGTGCCGCAGGTGTGCCGCGGCACACCTCCGATGGCGGCGGCGGCGGTGGCGGCGGCGTGGTGCGTGGCGACGAAGTGCGTCTTGGGTTATATAAGGCGTACCCGAAAGTAAGACGTAGGGGGACTTTTGGGGGGGAAAAGAAAGTAAGACGCTGTCTTACTTTCGGGGAAACACGGTAGCACACAGAGCCCCCATGAACCAATCTACATCCTACTGCAATTTGGGGGAGGCTGGACCACAGATGATGGGACTTCCAGTACCTTCAGTACTTTCATGATACCACTGCAACTCCCAAGAATGATGGATCAAGACCAAACTTGGCACACAGAGCCCCCATGACCCACTCTACATCCTGCTGCACTTCTCAAATGACCCGGGCACCGCCGGGTCCCCAAGCTAGTTGAAAATAAACTGTGATGTGCTTCCTATAAGCCTGGTGGACTGCAGGATGCCTACTTGAGAAGCTCAGGGGTCCAGCAACCCAAAAAAACACTCCAGGTTAAAGTTGAAGAACAAATAGTTTATTCAGCTACAAAGTCTTTGTAGGACTTGGCACAAAGCTTAACGGTTGCAAAAAATACAAAACGAGGGTAAGATGAAAATTCCCTGGGTTGCTGACTAAGACTGCGAAGTCTCCCTTTGCTCCCTCCAAATGGCAAGGAAATCCGAAGATATTCCCCACCCTGACCCTAGGTTACTGAATAGAAGGAACTACGCCTTCCCTATCTATGCCTAGAGCCAGTTCGAAGGCGAACCAGTGCTGGAATGGCAGTTAGATAACTCAATATACAACAAGCAGTGCTAATCACAGCAGGGTATCATTAGCTTATCTAACTCCAGCGGTCAAGCAATTGGTTGTTCATTCATTCAGTACTTACGGTGGCCTATACACAGCTAGCCTGACTGGCCAAGCACATCTGAGCTCTTCTCCTGCCTGAGAAGGACTAAAGAGAGATCTCAAAATGGAGAACTCATCCCCAGGGGAAAAAAGGGGCGGGCCCCAAACCAAAGGGATACATTTTGCAAGGCTCCAGCAGCAAGCTTTGCAAAACTGGCTGCAAACCTGTAAAGGATTAACTAACAGGCTGCCAGTGGGTCTATGGCAACCCTAAAGGAAAATGCAAAAAGAAGCTGCCATCCAGAACTGGGAGCAACACAAAACAGGTGTCTGCAAGACGGAACACTTATACTCGAGTCAATATGTTTTCCCAGTTTTTTGTGGTAAAAAACTTATATTCGGGTTGGCTTATACTCGAGTATATACGGTATCATGGTATTGCTTTAAATACGTGGTCGTTTTCAGCATAAAACACAATAGGGAACATGATTTTTGGAATGTGATCACATTGCAGTTTTTTTCTACTCATAAGTAAAACTGAATTAATTTTGCAAGAATTTGGAAATGAGAAATTTGAAAATCTCGAGTCAATAAAATAAAAGAAACTCTGATGAATGCAAATGTTTGTATTCATAAACTTTCATTAACCATATAGTGCTTCATAACAAAACCATACATGACAAAAACAAGGTCTCTGGTCAATCTGCTGTTGAATTTATGAGATGAAACAATGGGACACTGGAAATTAATTTGTCCACAAATGAATGATGCATGAAATAACGCATACATTGGACATTACGAGTGCAGGAAGCAGAGACGCGCAAGATTAGGGTACGTCACATGTCTGCCTGTTAGGATATTTTAAAATCTTTGTTGAAGGGGGTGGGTGAGAGATAAAAATAAAATCATTTTCCATTATATTTAGTCAGAGCCCTTTGGAAAACTCCATTCACGAAACTCAAAAACAGTTTTGTCTTTTTATATGGAAGACAGAAATCTGGCCACCTTGCTCTTGGGTCTCGTGGAAGCCATTTTTCAAGTGCCATTTGAAACAGCACTTTAACATTGGTAGACTCGCAGAAGGTTCATTTTGCAGGACTGCGACCTAAATTCGGTTTATATTCCAAAGTTGTTCCTATTTCATCAGTAGAGTAGAGTGTTTATGTATCCAGGCCCGGATCAAGCCCTTTTGCCGCCCAAGGCCAAAGGGTCTGCCTCCGCCCCTCCCCCGGCTCTGCCCCTCCCTGCCCCAGCTCTGCCCCTCCCCACCCCCCGGCTCCGCCCCTCCCACCCCCGCTTCCTCGCCAGATTGAAGGAAGGAGGCGGGGCGAGGAGACAAAGGCGCCCTCCCGCCCCGTGCATCCTGCGCGCCGCCCACCCCTGTTTGGCGGGGCTGACGTGGCGCAAGGGAGGGAGGGGCCGGCGGCGCGATTTCTCCCCTCCTGGCGACGCCAAGCCAGGGAGGCAGAGAGGTCCACGCCGCCGCCCCTCCTCCCTTGCGTGGCGTGATGATGCAAGGGAGGAGGGGCGGCGGCGCGGCTTCTCTCCGTCTCCCTGGCTTGGCGTCACCAGGCAGAGAGGAGTCCCGCCGCCGCCCCGCCTCCCGGGCGGGGGGTGAAGATGCAAGGGTGGGGGGGCGGCGGCGCGGCTTCTCCTCCGTCTCCCTGGCTTGGCGTCACCAGGCAGGGAGAAGACGCGGCGCCGCCGGCCCTCCTCCCTGCATCGTCATGCCACGCAGGAGGAGGGGCGGCACGGCCTCTCTGCCTCCCTGGCTTGGCGTCGCCAGGCAGGGAGAAGCTGCGCCGCCGCCCCTCCCTTGCGTGGCGTGATGCGGCAAGGGAGGAGGGGCGGCGGCGCGGCTTCTCTCCGCCTCCTTGGTTTAGCGTCGCCAGACAGGGAGGAGGAGGTGAAGAGAATACGCGCTGCCGGCCCTCCTCCCTTGCGTCAACACGCCCTTTTCAGGCTGACTTTAGGAGGGAGGGCGGATCGGCTCTGCGCCGGTGAGGAGGGGCGGAGCCGATCCTCCCTCCTAAAGCAGAGCCCAGGAGAGCAGAGCAAAGGGAGGGGGCGGCCGCGCATGCGCCCTTTTTTAAAAATTCGAATTTTTTTTTAAAAGTGAGGGGATTTTATGGGGGTCGGATCTGCTGCCCCCCCAAAGTGCCGCCCGAGGCCATGGCCTAGGGTGGCCTTATGGGTAATCCGGGCCTGTATGTATCATTTTTATTCTTCTTTCACTAGATCTACTATTGGTGGGATCTGAAATTGTGTCTAGGGGGCCTTCCAGACAGGCCTTATATCCCAGGATCTGATCCCAGGCTTTCTGTTTATCCCAGATTATCTTGCAGTGGGGACTCATATAATCCAGTTTAAAGAAGAATCCTAGGATCTGATCCAGGGATATAGGGCCTGTCTGGAAGGGTCCTAGGTCCAGGGTTCCCACCAGAAGACCAGAGATCCAAATCAATTTTAAGGTTAAAAAAATCTGATCATGCCATCTACTACTATTCTCCTACAGACATTTTCGCTGAAACTTGTTTACAATGAACCCACATACAGGGGCCCATTCATATCATAGATCTAATTAGGCTTGTTTGATTTTTAAAAAATGGTTCAAAACTAATTTCGGATGTAGGGGGCGCTGGTGGTTCGGATCTAAAGTCAATTTCGATTTTCACAGAAAAAAAAGTTCAAAACTATTCAAAACTCCCAAGACTTCCAAATAATGGTTTCAAAGTGTTATTTCCTGTTTCATTGGGTGGTCTTTACTTTGAAAGTAGTTGTTTTATTCCAGAAAAAAGGGGGGAGGAGCAAAGGGAAGAAATTCATCCAAACTGGGTTAAACTGCTTCTCTCTCCCAGGACTGACGCGGGAGAGAAAGGAAACCAAAGGAAAGCCATCCAAACTGGGTTAAACTGCTTCTCTCTCCCAGGACTGACGCAGGAGAGAAAGGAAACCAAAGGAAAGCCATCCAAACTGGGTTAAACAGCAACTCCAACATTCTACGGCCCCAGACAGAGGGGATTGGTTGCCACTGAAATGGTATGTGTATTATGGACTCCGATTGGCCACCCACATTCCAACATTCTAAGGTGACTCGGAGGGAAAAGGAAAGGCCTCAGGCAGTCAGACACTGCGGCCCACAGCAGTAACGGATCAGGACCAAACTTGGCACGCAGGGGCCCAATGGCCCACTTCAGAACGCGACCCTTACCCAATGACCACTAAAGACCAAAATTAACACACAGAGCCCCCTTGACCCACTCAACACCCTGGTGCTGTTTCAAAGAGAATGGACCACAGATGATGGGACTTGAAATACCTTCACTCACCTTCGAG
>JARBWK010000012.1:13120547-13227556 GCA_030556195.1 Anolis apletophallus
GGGAAATTAAGTTAATGAAGCCTTACTGTCAATTTTGGGCGTGGTCTGTGATTTGTAGGTGTAATTTTCTGTGGGAAGTGAATTGGGTGTTTGTGTTTGTGCTCAGCCCTTTGCCTTATCCTCCTCTGACAGTTTATTATGGGTTTGAATGTTCATGTTGGCTGGCCAGTACAGGAGTTATGCAACCCGCCCCTTATTGGCAGCCAATCATGTTGTCAGAATGTAGAGCCTGGGAGAGTCGCTGGCAGCCCCAGAGGATGCCAGTTTCTTTGCTACAAACGTACCTTGCTTGAGGCCTATTTCTGTTGGCAAGTTTGGTGTCTCTGCGTTGTAAGGTTTCTCTGTTTGGGATGGTCTTTCCTTGACGACTCTTCCTTTATATATATAGATGTAACATCCGTGGTTATAAGCTTATAGGCAGCAAAACCACACAACGCAGACACACAAAGCCAGGCCACATAGACTCACAACCCAACGAGGTAAGTTTGCCACTAAAAAAACCCAAAATAAATTCTAGCCAACGGCCAAAAACCCTAAAAAACCTTTGGGACTACAAGTCTCAGAAACCCCTGCGCCAGGAAAAAAACTGCCCATGGCCCAGGCGCGCGAAACAGCTACTAATCTCCTCCCTCCCAAACGAAAACAACAATACCTTCCGCGAGGCACTTCACCTCCTCCAACCTCCAATCAGGAGCCACGCAGTGCAGCGCAGCTCCTACCACCCAGTGAGCCCTCATCAGGCTCCAATAAGCGGCGCACGCCAATGCCAGCCCCACAAAGGGGCTAGCCTCGCGCCAAACCTCCTCTAGAGCCAAAATAGCGCTGGCTGCTGCTGCTGAGGCGGCCTCGGCAGCGTGCAGCAGTGTCCCTCCTCGGCCACTCCTCCTCCAGAGAGAGGGGGGAATAAAGAGAGACAGATTAAAAAACGGAAGGACAGAGGGAGCACAAGGAGGAGGGAAAGGAGAGAAAGAGGTAGGGAAGGAAAGAGAGCCAGAAGGAAGGATGGAAGCAAAGGCTGAATGCTGAGGCTGAATGGCCATCTGTCAGGAGTGGTTAGATTGTGTGCCTCCCATTTGCCAGAAGGGGCTGGACTAGATGGCCCTTGGAGGTCTCTTCCTACCTTAGGATTCCACTACTACTATTATTATACGAATGGCCTTGGAGGTGTCTGGCTCTTTGACTTACAAATAGAGGTGACCTGTGCAGCCAAGCAGGCCGAATGGCCATGGAGGTGTCTATGGGCAGCGCTGGCTCTTCGGCTTACGAATGGCCTTGGAGGTGTCTGGCTCTTTGGCTTACAAATAGAGGTGACCTGTGCAGCCAAGCAGTCCGAATTGCCATGGAGGTGTCTATGGGCAGCGCCGGCCCTTTGGCTTACAAATAGAGGTGAGCTGTGCAGGCAAGCAGGCCAAATGGCCTTGGAGGTGTCTATGGGCAGCATCGGCTCTTTGGCTTACAACTAGAGGTGAGCTGGTGCAGGCAAGCAGGCCAAATGGCCTTGGAGGTATCTATGGGCAGCGCCGGCTCTTTGGCTTATGAATGGCCTTGGAGGTGTCTATGGACAGGTGTCTCCCAACGCCACCTGAGGGGTGAGGAGGCCGAGAAGAGGGAGAGAAAGAAGGAAGGGAGAGACAAGTTTGCTTCTAGAAGAGGGGTTGAACGCCGGCCTGGGCCAACTTGGGCCCTCCAGATGTTTTGTACTCCGACTCCCACCATTCCAGGTGTTTTGGGCTCCAACTCCCACCAGTTTAAGCCGCTGAGGGGGGAAAGGAAAGGGCCTGAGGCTGTTAGGAATTGTGGGAGTTGAAACCCAAAACACCTAGAGGCAGGGGCGGTCTTTCCATTAGGCGAACTACGCGACCGCGTAGGGCGCCATCTTGGAGGCGCCAGTGTGTGGCGCCATCGTGGGGCACGGCGCTGCCGTATCTCCATGCTGCTGCTGCGCTGCGTCTACAGGCGCTTCTGGGCATGCGCGGAGGTTTTGCACGCATGCCCAGTGCCTACGGAGCTCCACTTGAACTCTGTAGGCACTGCGCATGCAGTGGTCTCCAATCGCGCATGCTGTGTCTACAGAGCTTAAGTGAACTCCGTAAACGCAGCGCATGCACACGGAGAATTTGCACGTTAGGCCCAGTGCCTACGGAGCTCCACTTGAGCTCCCGAGACACAGCGCATGTGCGCGAGGCTCTCAAGACATGCGCTGTGTCTACAGAGCTCAAGTGAACTCCAGAGGCACAGCGCATGCGCGGAGAGATTTAGCGCGATGCCCAGTGCCTACGGAGCTTCACTTGAACTCGGTTGGCACTGGGCGCATGCGTGCTGTCTCCGCGCACATGCGCTGTGTCTACAGAGCTAGAGTAAACTCCGTAGACACAGCGCATGCGTCAGGAGAGATTTTGCGCGCATGCCCAGTGCCTACAGAGTTCCACTTGAGCTCAGAGACACAGCGCATGCGCGGTGTCTGTGCAGCATGCGCTGTGTCTACAGAGCCTGGGCGGAACTCAGAGACGCAGCGCATGCGTGAGATTTTGCGCGCATGCCCAGTGCCTACAGAGCTCTCTACTTGAGTTCCGTAGACACAGCGCATGTGCACGGTGGGTCCTCACATGCGCGGTGTCTACAGAGCTCAAGTGAATTCGTAGGCACAGCGCATGCGCGCGGAGATTTTGCGCGCATGCCCAGTGCCTACAGAGCCCACTTGAGCTCAGAGACACAGCGCATGCGCGTGAAAATCTTCAGTAGCACATGCGCTGTGTCTACAGAGCTCAAAGTGAACCTCCGAGGCACAGCGCATGCGCCGCGAGATTTTGCGTGCATGCCCAGTGCCTACGGAGCTTCACTTGAACTCCTCGTAGACACAGCGCATGTGCACGGTGGCCTTCGCTGCCACATGCGCTGTGTCTACAGAGCCTGCGGAACTCCAGAGGCACAGCGCATGTGCGCTGAGATTTCACGCGCATGTGCTGTGCCTACGGAGCTCAAGTGCAACCCGCAGGCACTCGGGCCATGCGCGCAAAACCTCCGCTGACATGCCCAGAAGCGCCAGAGGTGCAGCAGCAGCACGGAGATACAGGCAGCGGGGGAATAATGTCCGCTTCCCGGAGAGCTGGGACCGCCCTGCCTAGAGGGCCCAAGTTGGAGCAGGAAAATGTGAGTTGAATCAGATCTTTTTCATCTCTTTCAACCACACCCAGGACAAGAGATATGCTGGTAGCATTTTATCTCATCCTATTTACACACAAATCCTTTTACGATGTGAAAATGTGGGATGGTCCTCCTAGCTCTTTTACAATGCTAATCCATCATCTCTCCTCTTAGTTATTTTTGGCTGGAACTGCAATTCTATTCTGCCTTCCACCCATATTTCTTCTGCTGCTCATATTGACCTGAGGAAATTGACACAAGGAGTAAAAGTAGCACTCGTGGGATAGGTACACACTCCTATAGTTCACCATGTCTTGAATTAAAATGTTGAGAGTATGGATATGTAACCTCCCTAGAAATGTAATAGGCCTGGGCAATCATGGTTCTAAATGGTTATAAAGTACTTAAATTGTTCTAAAGTTCTGTCTTAAAAATCGCCAATAATGAAATAATAATGAAGTTTTGAAAGTTTTGTTAGAGTTCTGAAATGCTCACCACCAGAACTTCAGCAACACTGTAGAAGCAAAGCACCAGCGCCACCTAGTTTTCACCACCAGAACTTCAATAACACTGTAGAAGCAAAGCACCAGCGCCACCTACTTTTTCACCACCAGAACTTCAATAACACTGTAGAAGCAAAGCACCAGCGCCACCTAGTTTTCACCACCAGAACTTCAATAACACTGTAGAAGCAAAGCACCAGCGCCACCTAGTTTTCACCACCAGAACTTCAATAACACCGTAGAAGCAAAGCACCAGCGCCACCTAGTTTTACCACCAGAAATTCAATAACACTGTAGAAGCAAAGCACCAGTGCCACCTAGTTTTCACCACCAGAACTTCAATAACACCGTAGAAGCAAAGCACCAGCGCCATCTAGTTTTCACTACCAGAACTTCAATAACACCGTAGAAGCAAAGCACCAGCGCCACCTAGTTTTCACCACCAGAACTTCAATAACACTGTAGAAGCAAAGCACCAGCGCCATCTAGTTTTCACCACCAGAACTTCAATAACACTGTAGAAGCAAAGCACCAGCGGCACCTAGTTTTCACCACCAGAACTTCAATAACACCGTAGAAGCAAAGCACCAGCGCCACCTAGTTTTCACCACCAGAACTTCAATAACACAGTAGAAGCAAAGCACCAGCGCCATCTAGTTTTCACTACCAGAACTTCAATAACACCGTAGAAGCAAAGCACCAGCGCCACCTAGTTTTCACCACCAGAACTTCAATAACACTGTAGAAGCAAAGCACCAGCGCCACCTAGTTTTCACCACCAGAACTTCAATAACACTGTAGAAGCAAAGCACCAGCGCCACCTACATTTTCACCACCAGAACTTCAATAACACTATAGAAGAAAAGCACCAGCGCCACCTAGTTTTGACCACCAGAACTTCAATAACACCGTAGAAGCAAAGCACCAGCGCCACCTAGTTTTCACCACCAGAAATTCAATAACACTGTAGAAGCAAAGCACCAGCGTCACCTAGTTTTCACCACCAGAACTTCAATAACACCGTAGAAGCAAAGGACCAGCGCCACCTAGTTTTCACCACCAGAACTTCAATAACACTGTAGAAGCAAAGCACCAGCGCCATCTAGTTTTCACCACCAGAACTTCAATAACACCGTAGAAGTAAAGCACCAGCGCCACCTAGTTTTCACCACCAGAACTTCAATAACACTGTAGAAGCAAAGCACCAGCGCCATCTAGTTTTCACCACCAAAACTTCAATAACACTGTAGAAGCAAAGCACCAGCGCCATCTAGTTTTCACCACCAGAACTTCAATAACACCGTAGAAGCAAAGCACCAGTGCCATCTAGTTTTCACCACCAGAACTTTAGCAACACTGTGGAAGCAAAGCACCAGCGCCATCTAGTTTTCACCACCAGAACTTTAGTTTTGTAAGTACTTAAGAACCATTTAGAACCACGATTACCCAGGCCTAGTAAATAACTTGGACGAGGTTTAATTGTATGCCCCCCTGCCTGACATCTGGAAGGTACAGAGAAGAAGAAGAAACACCTGTTCAAAATAAAGAGTGAAGTATGCTAATATACATATTCTTGAATATTATTAATATTTGTATATTAGTTTGCAGAAGCCAAAATGCACCTATCCCAGTTTATTTATGGCCTACAAAGATGTACTAATGAAACGTCAAATTACATGTAAAATGCAATATTAAGCACATTCAGTTGGAGTTTGTTTTTCCTCTACATGTGTGGTTTGGCACTATTATCCATACAGAAAATATGAAATCCGATATATTAGAACAGTGTTTTTCAACCTTTTTTGAGCCCCGGCACATTTTTTACATCTACAAAATCCTGGGGCACACCACCAACCAAAATGACACAAAATGACACTCTAACACAGTAATACATATAGTTAATATGTTTTAAAATGTATTTATACACTCAGTGTGAAACCTGGACCTGTTTCGATGATATCCTGGCAGGAATGGCAGAAAGACACAAACTTCCCACACAGAACTCCCATAACCAAGGGAAAATACTATAAGAGTTTGGTGGGCATTGACCTTGGGTTTTGGAGTTGTAGTTCACATATATCCAGAGAGCACTGTGGACTGAAACAATGTTGGATCAGGACAAAACTTGGCATGAATATCCAATATGCCCAAATGTGAACACAGATGGAGTTTGGGGAAAACAGACCTTGACATTTGGGAGTCACAGTTTCTGGGATTTATAGTTAACACACAATCAAAGAGCATCCTGAACTCTTGCAACAATGGAATTGAACCAAACTTGGCATATTGAACTCTCATTACCAACAGAAAGTACTGAAAGGATTTGCTTGGGAATTGACCTTGAGTTTGGAAGTTGTAGTTCACCTACAGCCAGAGGGCACTGTGGACTCAAACAATGTTATGTTATGTTATGTTGTTTGTTTTCTATCCAGAATCACAATGTTGGAAGGAGGCTCACCACTTTAAGGTCCCTAAAACAGGCATGGGAAAACTTGGGCCCTCTGGGTGATTTGGACTTCAACTCCCACCATTCCTAACAGCCTGAGGCCCTTTCCTGCTTAAATGGCTGAGGGGGGGGGGGAGGAAAAGAGCCTGAGGCTGCTAGAAATGGTGGGAGTTGGAGTCCAAAACACCTGGAAGGTCCAAGTTTGCCCATGCCAGCTTTCGACAGAGACCTCTTCCTCCCCCTTCCCCTTCGCGCCCTTTCTGCCCCCTCCTGCTGAACACTTACTTTTCTTCTACACTGCCGCTTCTGCCGCCCTTTTGATCCGAGGGGGCAGCGTGAGCGTGTTCAGGAGGGGAGGGGGAGGGAGGAAGACGTGACCCGTGCGGGCGCTACTGCGCAGACTCGCCCCAGAGCAAAGCGAGCAGAGCGAAGCTGGGAAGAAAGGAGCCCGAGTGGAGAAGGAAAAGTGTTCGGCAGGAGGGGGAAGAAAGGGTATTGGAGGTTCCAATTTCTCACGGCACACCTGATGATTGCTCACGGCACACTAGTGTGCCACGGCACACTGGTTGGGAAACACTGTATTAGAATATGGTCTGGTTTAGAAAGAGTTTGTATTGTAGTCCGTATGTAGAAGCCAGTAGTAGGTATTAGCTTACATTGGTATTGTTTCCGTATGGCAAAGAGTATGAACACCCCATTTTAACACCTTACATTTTACAGCAGGCATGGGCAAACTTCAGCCCTCCAGTTGTCTAGGACTTCTACTCCCACAATTTTTAACAGCCTAGCGGCTGTGAAGAATTGTGGGAGTTGAAGTCCTAAACACCTGGAGGGCCGAAGTTTGCCCATGCCTGCTTTACAATCTGGTGAAAGATGTTGTATTTCTCATTCTTTAAAACAAAGATGCCCATTTGGCAAAGGAAAACTTATTTGAAAAGCTGCAGGGTCTGGTAAATAGGATCTAGACCTTTCTACCTCCGGCTTGCTAATTATAGTTGAAAAGGCGTAGATTTAAGGGAAATGTTATCTGATAGTGGCATTGTGAATTTGAGAACAGGGCACCCTGGAAGAACTTCTCTGTTTCCTTCAGCCTCAAGCAAAGGTGGAACAATTTTAACAAACCACCCAGGGAGTTAGGATCAGCCGGAAAAAAAACCATTAGGTAGAATGTATAATATATATTAATGAGTAAACATGCAACAAATCCAGAAAAAGAGTATATGCAGAAATGGGCAGCAAATGTTGGATATAATATACCAGTAGAGCAGTGTTTTTCAACCTTTTTTGAGCCGCGGCACATTTTTTACATTTACAAAATCCTGGGGCACACCACCAACCAGAATGACACAAAATGACACTCTAACACAGTAATACATATAGTTAATATGTTTTTGATTGTATTTATACACTCAGTGTGAAACCTGTTTCGATGAACACAACATAGATATCCTGGCAGGAATGGCAGAAAGACACACACGAAGGTCTTGCTCAACAGCTGGGAGTTATAGTTCACCTGCAATCAAAGAGCACTCTGAACTCCACCAATGATGGAATGGAATCAAACTTCCCACACAGAACTACCATAACCAAGAGAAAATACTATAAGAGTTTGGTGGGTATTGACCTTGAGTTTTGGAGTTGTAGTTCACCTATATCCAGAGAGCACTGTGGAGGGGAGGAAAGATGACGTGTGGCGAGTTTGCGCAGTAGCTCCCGCACGGGTCACCTCTCCCTCCCTCCCCCCTCCCGCGGAACGGCAGCGTGAGCAAAGCGAGGCAAAGCAAGCAGAGCGAGGCTGGGAAGAAGGGAGCCCGGGTGGAGAAGAAAAAGTGTTCGACAGGAGGGGGAAGAAAGGGTATTGGAGGTCCCAATTTCCCACGGCACACCTGATGATCGCTCACGGCACACTAGTGTGCCACGCCACACTGCTTGGAAAACACTGAGATAGTGAATAAATATTGGAAAAGGGTCCACAAAAGATATTTTGCAAATTAATCTATATATATAAAGGAAGAGTCATCATGGAACGACCGTCCCAAACAGAGAAACCTTACAACG
Source organism: Anolis apletophallus (assembly GCA_030556195.1). NCBI lineage: Eukaryota > Metazoa > Chordata > Lepidosauria > Squamata > Anolidae > Anolis > Anolis apletophallus. The sequence continues at coordinate 13,128,699 of JARBWK010000012.1, forward strand.
CAGAAACACCAAACTTGCCAACAGAAATAGGCCTCAAGCAAGGTATGTTTGTAGCAAAGAAACTTTCCCACCCAAAACCTAAAAGGCCCCCAAAACAATGAGTAAAAAACTACATTTCCCAGCATCCTCCGGGGCTGCCAACGACTCTCCCAGCCTCTACATTCTGACAACATGATTGGCTGCCAATAAGGGCAGATTTGCATAACTCCTGTACTGGCCAGCCAACATGAACATTCCGACCCATAATAAACTGTCAGAGGAGGAAAAGGCAAAGGGCTGAGGCACAAACACAAACACCCAAATCACTTCCCACAGAAAATTTACACCCCTACAAATCACAGACCATGCCCAAAATTGACAGTAAGGTTTCATTAACTTAATTTCCCTGACTAGGCCTCACTTAATGGAATGCTGTTTATGCTCTGAATTGACAGTAAGGCTTCATTAACTTGATTCTCTCGACTACGCCTCAGCTCATTGCACATTGTGTATGGCCTGAATTGACAGTAAGGCTTCATTAACTTGCTGTTCCTGACTAGGCCTCGGCTCATGGGACATTGTGTATGGCCTGAATTTACAGTAACCAACCTTGGCACACAGAGCCCCTATGACCCACGCTACACTCTACTACAGTTTGGAGGAGGGTGGACCATGGATGATGGGACTTGAAGTACCTCCATGGATAATGGGATTTGTACTACTTCACAACCCATCATTCCCCACAGACCACTGTGACCTAGAACCAAGACCGATAAAGACCAAACTTGGCACACAATACCCCCATGACCCACACTCCATCCGACTGCAGTTCAGAGGAGGACACACCATGGATAATGGTATTTCAAGTACCTCCACTCACTTCCAACCACACAAGCATCAACCTCTACATCAACACAGCAGACAGAAAGAAAAAAAATATTGTATAGGCACAAGCTATGCAGAACGCCAGCAACACCACACACCAACAACTCCACAGCACTTCAACATCCCACCCACCAGAACAACCCACAACGACACAGCCATGGCCCCAACAACACCATAACTACCGTAACAACAATTCCAACCCTTACATACTCAGACTTTCTCGCATCTCCTAAATAGGGCACAGCATCGCGTGCCGGGTACAGCTAGTATTACACTAAAACCGGAGCTATATCTCCTAAATATTACAGAAGAAAAAAAAAGGGGGAAATAGAAAAATTCCTAACCTTCTGCCGCCAGGATCACACTGGCGAGATACTGGAAATCAAGTGAACTCCCGAAGGAAGAAGAATGGCTATTCAAACTGCTAGAAATAGCAGAAATGGACAGACTGACAACATTATTAGGACATAACTAATCTAAACAGTTTAACGAGACTCAGAGACCTCTGATGAACTATGTAAAAAATAAGAAGAAAATTAATTTGAAAGGACTATCTATATATATATCAATCTGTTCATGTCGTGGTGACAGGCTTAAAAACAACAAAATGGCTGAACGCAGAAACACCAAATTTGGCGACAACACCTCAAACGGTACAAGGTGTGACCAACACTCGGAAAATTACACAAAAAACACAAACACTTAAAAACGCCAAAAAAACCCTGGTGGACTACATTTCCCAGCATCCCCTGTGCCAGAGCTAAACTGCGCATGCATGGAAATACTGCACACGTGCGCAAACCCCTTCTCCCCCCTTCCCCAGCCGACACAGAGAAAACGAGAGACAGGAAAAAATGGAGGAAAAGGAGGCTTGGAAACGAAGGAGGATGAAGATGACCATGGTGAAAACACGGGATGACACTAGGGAGGGAATGGAAGGAGCGGGGACCCATGGAGGGGAAGAAAAACAAAAAGAGGAAGAAGGCCCACCATCTTCCCTGAGGCCGGGAACTCGATTGGTGCCTCGGGCCAGGCTCCGTTCTCTCCTGCGCCGGACCAAAAAGCAGGCCAGCAGGTGGAGTGTGTCCAGGGGCGGTCTAAGGTAATTTTAAATGGTAGGCGAACATTATTTTGGTGCCCCCCCAAAAAAACATTATTTTGCCGCCCCCCATGTAAAACAAATATACAATTATAATATCACAATACCATTAGTAGTATTATATTGTATCAATGTATATACAATATATTTATACCATACTCATACTATATTATACCATAATTATATTATACTACATTACAATATAATTATATTATAATATATTGACATTATAATATAATGCAACATTCTATTATATTATTATCATAAAATAATAAAATTATTTATTTAAATAAAATTATCCTCTACTAAATATTTTCATTACTCCTATAAAACTCAAATAACCCAAAATAAAGTAAAATAAAATATTATATATTACGATTTTGTACAATACCACTATACTGCAATATTGTTTGTAATATTACATGTAATATAAAATATATCATTATTCTATTGTTATATTGTATTTGTATTATATTGTATGACAATATTAAGCAGAACTGTATAATAATCAACAAGAAATGCAATGTAAATGCATCAAAATCAGAATATATTACCTATCACCCGACTCATAATTCATAGGAGTCTCCCATAAGTCCAAAATTAGGATCCCAATGTAAATGTAAATAGAAAAACAGCCAAAATGTTCAAATGAGGTCGAATACAGGCAGCGTGGCCTGGGCAAACTTGGGCCCTCCCTCCCTCTAGGTGTTTTGGACTCCAACTCCCACAACTCCTCATAGCCTCAGGCCCCTCAGGTCTAGACAGAAATAGAGCCAAAGAAAGGAAGGAGGGAGAGAAGAGGTCACAGAGGAGGAGGAGGAAAGCCCTTCATTCATTCCTTCACTTACACTTCCTTCACTGATTCTTTTCTCCTTCCCCGCAAATGTGCACGCGGAGGAGGCAAAGGGAGACGAGAAGCACTCCCTGCCTGCCCGATAGGGAGTGCTTTGCTTACAGGCTTCTGTGCAAGGGAGCTACTGGGCATGCGCAGAGGTTTTCGCGCATGTGCAGTTGCTCCTGCGCTCAACTTCAGCTCCGGAACAACTGCGCCTGCGTGAAAACCTCCGCACGTGCCCAGAAGCGGCGTCGGAGCGCACAAGGCCGGGGTCAAAAGCAGGCAGCTGCAGCACTGTCTGAGGAACATCGGCAGGGCCAGGATGGCGCCCCATGCGGCCAGGATGGCGCCCCCTTCCCAGATGGCGCCCTAGGCGGCCGCCTACTTGGCCTATCTTGTAGGACCGCCCCTGAGTGTGTCTCTCTGTGGGGTGGCGCCACCGCTGGCTGGGAAAGAGGGAGGCCTGCCATCTTCGGCAAAGCTGGCGCCTTGATAGGTGGCGTAGCACAAGCTCCCTCTCGCCTCCGCAGGCCTCAAAATCAGGCTTGGCCCCGGGGGGGGGTCTCTCTGTGGGGTGGCTGTGAGAAGGTCCTCCATTGTTGCTGTTGTGAAGGAATGAGGGAGGGGAAGGAAGGAAAGAGAGAAGGAGGGAAGGAAAAAAAGAGGGAAGGAAAGGAAAAGCAGGCCAGAGGTAAAGAAGGAAGGCAGGAGAAAAGGAAATAAAAAGTGAACGTAAGAAACAGGGAAGGAAAGAAGCAGACAAAGGAAGAAGTAGAGAAAGGGGGAGGGAAGGAAGGAAAAAGAGGAGGAAGGATGGAACCAAAGAGTGAAGGCAGGAATGAAATACAGATGTACAGAAGGAAGAAAGGAGAGAAAGGGGAAGAAAAAGGGGGGAGGAATAGATAGGTACCTCTCTGCCATAATACTCCAGATATCTACCTCTAGTTCGACAGTTCTAACTATAGGCCACAGCAACTATAGGCCACAGTTCTTCCTACCCGATGAATTACAATTATTATTAATATATATATATATTGTATTTTTTATATCTATATATATATATATATATATATATATATATACACACACAGTATATCTATTATATAAATGGGTTCACGTCATGTGATGTATACCTCAAACAAAGAAACCATACAATGCAGAAACACAATACTTGCCAACAGAAATAGGCCTCAAGCAAGGTACGTTTGTAGCAAAGAACCTTTCCCCCCCATTCTGAACAACATGATTGGCTGCCAATAAGGGCGGATTTGCATAACTGCTGTAACCATAGCAACGCTGGCAAGAGCCATCCAAGGCTAGGATAGAATGCTGAGAGATTTCAGTTGGTGTTTGAGGGTTAAACTGCCAAAACCAAACTCTGAGGGAGCAATTCTCCAGCAAATTCCTACCCACACAACACAACACAACTTCCAATCACAACCCATCCCACCAACCTTACGGGACCCCGTACACACAACACCTACAAACACCAGAAACAAAAACCATACCTTCCTTCCACACAGACATAAACTGACCTTAAAAGACAAGCCATGCCTTATAAAAATAACAGCATCGGACGACACACTCACAACGCTACATACATCAAACAAAAAAGGGCAGAACAAACGCCAGAACAGAAACACACTGCGCAGCAGAGACACAGACAACAGACAAACACTACAAATCTGTGGCATAGACCTTGACACAGAATGCTTCTCCCACGGACAACTCTATGTAGCGTGCTCCAGAGTTGGGAAACCACAGAACCTCTACATCAACACAGCAGACGGAAAGACAAAAAACATTGTATATCCACAAGCTCTGCAGAATGCCAGGAACACCACACACCGACAACTCCACAGGACTTCAACATCCCACCCACCAGAACAACCCACAACAACACAGCCAAGACCCCACCAAGTAACATCATTTCCAACCCTTACATACTCAGACTTTCTCACATCTCCTAAATAGGGCACAGCAACGCGTGCCGGGTACAAGCTAGTATATATATATATTACTATTATTATTATAATTATTATAATTACTATTATTATTACGATTATTATTCCACTGGGGCTGACTGGCCATCTCTCAGGACTGGTTTGATTGTGCTTTTCAAGCATGAGAGTACAAGGGGGTTGCCACAGGCCATGCCACAACAAAAGAAAATATTAAAAACAAGCAGGTCCTCATTACTTATTTCCCCATACCACCAGACTATGCCACAGCAACGCGTGGCCGGGTCAGCTAGTACAGTGTTACCCAAACCTTTTAGAGCCGCGGCACACTTTTAACATTTAAAAACTCTGGGGGCACACGACCAACCAAAATGACACAAAGGTACACTCTAACACAGTAATACATATAGTTAATATGTTTTTAAATGTATTTATACACTCTGTGTGAAACCTGAGCCCGTTTCGATGAACAAAACGTATATATGACTTCCTCTCACATATTTATACATGGCTATCATGTCTTCTCTCAGCCTTCTCTTCTTCAGGCTAAACATGCCCAGCTCTTCAAGCCACTCCTCATAGAGCTTGTTCTCCAGACCTTTGTGAAATTTCACCCTGAGTGAAACTTGCTTCCAGTTAACTATGGATGCCGTGAAGCTGTTATAAACAGTTCCTGGGGGACCTCGCGAAAAATTCAGTAAAATAGTTTTTTTAAAAAAAACATTTCCAAGCGGAGAGGTTCAATTTGTTTCTTGGAAACCTGTGAGGGGGCTGCTAGGAGGGGGGAGAGTGCCAATTTCCCATGGCACATCTGATGATCGCTCACGGTACACTAGTGTGTCATGGCACACTGGTTGGGAAACACTGAGCTAGTGTATATATATATAAGGAACTAAGGTCTTACGTGCAATAGAAAGAGGATAGACTTAATCTATGTAACAGAGCATGAAGCCAATTATTCTTTTTATTTACCCCATGTGTCTTACCCATATGTTCCTTACCAGCCCCCCCCCCCCCAAATATATCCATATCTCACCCCAACCTCAGACACCTCAATGTGAAATTGCATGGAAATGTTCTTAAATGTGTCAGTATGTAATTGTACATATATCTGTGTAGTTGTTTTCTCTAATAAAAAATTATTTTTAAAAAAGAGTTAGGATCAGCTGTAAAGCAGGGCAACTTTTATTTCCAGACTAGCTTGGGGACCCGGCGGTGCCCGGGTTATTTGATAAAGGCATTGTGTGCCAAGGTTGTTCCTTATCAGATATTAATGTGGCTCACAGTGGTCTCAGGAACTTAGTGAAGGTACTGCAAGTCCCATCGGCCATGGTCCTCCCCCCTTCAAACAGCACCAGGATGTAGAGTGAGTCTTGGGGGCTCTGTGTGTCACATTTGGTCTTGATCATTCTTTGGATGAGGGTTGCAGCGGTCTCGGAAGGTGAGTGAAGATATTTCAAGTCCCATCATCTGTGGTCCACCCTCCTTGAAGCAGCACCAGGGTGTAGAGTGGATCAAGGGGGCTCTGTGTGCTAATTTTGGTTTGTATTGGTCGTTGGGTGAGGGTTGCATTGTGAAGTGGGCAAGTTTAGTCCTGATCCGTCACTGCTAAGGGGCGCAGAGTCTGACTGCCTGAGGACTTTCCTTTTTTTCTCTGATTCACTTTAGAATGTTGGAATGTGGATGGCCAATCGGAGTCCTTTATGCAAATACCACTTCAGTGGCAACCAATCCCGTCTGTCTGGGGCCGTAGAATGTTGGAATTCTGAGGCTGGCCAATCAGAGTCCTTTATGCAAATAATCCCATAGTGGCAACCTATCGAAACGCTGTCGCATATTCCTTGGCACCTCCGCATCTCCCAGAAAATGAACATTCCATTTCCAACCGAAAAAAACTGCCATTTGGCTAACTCAAGCATGCAGGTGCATTCTGTTTTGCGGGCCAATCAGAGTCCTTTATGCAAATTGTCTCTCAGTGGCAACCAATGCCCTCTGTCTGATGCCTTAGAGCAGGGGTGCTCACACTTTTCCAGCATGCGAGCTACTTATAAAACAACCAAGTCCCAAAGATCTACCTACGCACTACTCAGAGAGCCATAAAAGCAGAATATTAGGAAATGTATTTCAGTGAGAGCCATATAATACATTTTAAGCCTGAATTCAACTAAATGTGAGTATAATAAGCCCCTGAGCATTCCTCACAAATGGCATGGGAGCCATACACACTGGGCCTGCGATCTGTCTGGGATCTACCAGGACGCCCTTCGAGATCTACCAGGACACGATCTACCTAATGAGCACCCCTGCTTTAGAGTGTTGGAGTTCTGAGGCTGGCCAATCAGTGTCCTTTATGCAAATAATCCCACAGTGGCAACCAATCGAAACGCTGGCACATATTCCTCCCTCCGCACCACCGCACCACCGCAAACACTGACTTTTATTATATACATCAGGGGTGCTCAGAATGGTGATCGGGATCACCAGGGTGATCTTCGGGCCTCATCCTGGTGATCTTCAGGCCCCTGACCAGGTTTTTTTGCTGTTGGTCCTCTTCATGCGCCCCTGCACGCTGCAAAGAAGTCCTCCGTTGTTGCTCCTCCCGGCTCCCTGCTCGCGCGCCGCCTCCAAAAGCTCCAGAGTCCAAGAGGCAGAATGGCCCCCTCTTCTGGATTCCTCCTCCTCCCTCCGTCCTTCTCCAGCCACTCAGAGTCGTAGGAGACCAAAGGGGGTGAGCCTGGATGACGTGATGCATGGCTGGCCCCACGCGCATGCGCAGAAGCGCCCATTTTGCCTCTCAGACTTCTTGTGAGCTCTTGGAGGCGGCACGCATGCTGGCGGCATGGAAATAGGAGCAACGACGAAGGAGGAGGAGAAGGACGCTTTGGGGTCATTTCCTTACCGCATCTCAAAGATCGGTCTTTTTACTTTGGGGTGGGTGCTTGATTGTTCTGTGGCATGTCTCTTTGTTTATTTTTAATGTTTAAAAATGGCCTTTTAGCTCCAAAGCCTCTCTGCTTGCTTTGTTCCTTGAGAAATATATGTTGGGGAATATGGAAATGTGGGAGAAATGGGGTGGTTGGATGTATTTTTGCATGCCCCTTTGTTTAACTTGCTGAGTATTAAATGGGCTTGCAGTTCAACAGCCTCTCTTCTTACTTTCTGGCTGATAATATGTGTGGTAATATGGCAGTGTGGGAGAAATGGGGTGGTTGGATGTATTTTTATGCTCTGTTTTATATTGTTGTTATTAAATTGAAATGTTGATGTTTTATAACTTCATTTTATGTAAACTGCCCTGAGCCTGCTGGAAGGAGCGGTACATAAAAATGAATACTAAAAATAAATAAATAAATAAGAAAATAGTTTTACGTTTTACATTTCTGGGCAGGTGATCTTTGGGACTTGGTTTTTTAATCAGTAGCTCCCATGCTGAAAACGTGTGTGAGCACCCCTGATATACATAGATAGATAGATAGATAGATAGATAGATAGATAGATAGATAGATAGATAGATAGATAGATAGACAAACAAACAGACAGACAGACAGACAGACAGATAGATAGATAGATACAATATCTAAAAAGATATTAGAGGCAGAAAGAGAGGCATGCTGATCCAGATCATTAAGAGTCCAGCTTAATAACAGTGGCTGTTGTTGTTAGTCATAGGTCACCACAAGCCTATCCCTGTAACCTTGCTTACAAATAAAAAAACGAAGTAGTCAATCAACTGCATTGGAAAAAATGTTTGCAAAATCCATCTACCCCAAGAGTGGATTGATTTCAGGCTTTCTTGGTCTATTGTATCCATGGTCCACTAATTTGCTTGGAACTGATAAAGAACGTTTCTATTTATCTCCAAAGGGTTGGCATAACAAATATTTCTAAAGTGCACCTGAGTTTTCTGGTTAAGGATAACATATAATTGTTTCATCCCAAGTCCATATGGACATGATAGTTCCTCTGAGAACGGCCCAGAAGCATACCTTCTGCTTGCCATGCCTGACCTTCCCCAGATCCATCAGCTCAAAGTGGAATTGGAGTAAACGTTCAATGGGCTCTTGTAGATTGGTTTAAAGCAGGGCTGTCCAACTGGCGGCCCGGGGGCCGTATAAGGCCCCCCAGCCCCTTCCCTGCGGCCCCCTAAGCTTTTTAATAAAAAATAAAAATAAAAAAATAAATTAAATAATAATATTTTTTAAAATTACCCACTTCCGGGTTCCGGCAAGTATTGGAGATTACGGAAGCCACACGGGATTTCGCTCTCAATGTGAGATCACGCCTGCGTTGAGAGCGAAATCCGTGTGGCTTCCGTAGTCTCGCGATACTCCTGTTGTCGAAATCTCGGCTACTTAATCCCTGCGGCCCACGCTGCTGCCTCGGTCGGTCGTCGCCTCTGCTCGTGGTCCGGCTACTCCTGGATCCTGCGTGTTTGGGAAGGTAGGCTAACCTTTATGTTATTATGTAATTGTGTATGGATGCCCCTTATGTATTCCCTCCCTGAATTTCCCCTTAGTAAAAGATTATATTTGATTGTATGGATGCCTCTTATGAATTGTAAGTAAATTGGAGCCGGGGGAGGGGCGGGGGAGGAGCCGGGGCGGGGGCGGGGCAGACCCTTCGGCCCCCCGGGTCATCGGTGACCGGAATTCAGGCCCCTGGGCCGGTAGAAGTTGGACAGCCCTGGTTTAAAGAAGAAAGAGCTCTCACAGTGTGTCGCTCCTTGGCAGATTTGGCCAGTTTTTGCTGCTTTTGTGCCAGCCCAATTTGTGTCAGTACACCCTTTTCCATTCTTTTGGAGCACTCTGAATGATTTTTTTTTTTTGAGAGAGAAAGAAAGAGAAAAAAGCTTGAGTAAGGATTCCTTACTCGTTCCTTTCCCACCATTTATCTTGAAATGAAGTGAAAGGTAAGAGAAGTAGACACTCCAGCCCATGTTATGTACTACGGGGACTCTGCACCATCAATTTCAATGGTAAAAAAGTGGTTTACTGAATTTCATCGTGGCCGTACAAGCACGGAAGATGCCGAATGTTCTGGACGCCCAGTCGAGGTCTCTACACCAAACAATTGAAAAAATCACAATATGGTGTTGGCCGATCGGAGATTGAAAGTGCGAGAGATTGTGGAAGCCATTGGCATCTCACATGGCTCAGTGGTTTCAATTTTCAATGATCACTTGGGTATGAGAAAGCTTTCCGCAAGATGGGTGCCGCGCTTTGCTCACACCGACCACAAACGCAATTGTGTGACAATTTCGCAGGAGTGTTTGGTGTTGCTCAACCGCAACATGGACGAGTTTTTGCGCCAAGCCAGAACCGTGGACGAAACGTGGATCCACCACAACACACCAGAGACTAAACAGCAGTCACGTCTTTGTGATTCAAAAGAAGCGATTGTGCCCGGCTGAATGGATTGTGCCACCTTTACATTCTAATGACACAAAGCCAACTTTGTCTTGACAATACAGAGAAAATCTCCCTCGTCTTGGCAGGAGCTAAGCGCACGCAGAACCATGCTATTAAGAGGGGGAGAAAACGCGGCGAAGAAATATTTTTAGAGACCTGTTTGGTGGAAATAATCAAAGGACTGTCTTTGCTTCCATGTGGTATATGGAAAAGTACAGGTGTTCAAAAAAAGAGAGAAAAGAATGTGAAGTGCTCTCACATAAAATACAAGAACAACATATGCAGGGGCGGTCTAAGGTTATTTTATATGGTAAGCGAACATTACTTTGGCGCCCCCCTTGTCTCCGCCCCTTTCCCTTTGTCTCCACCCCCTCTCCCTTTGCCTCCGCCCCCTGCCTGCCCAATTGCGTCACGTGACGTGTTTACAGGCTTCTGTCCTGCAGGAGCTTCTGCGCATGCCCAGAAGCTCCTGCAGGCGCAGAAGCCGAAGCCTGTAAACACGTCACGTCAGCACTCTGTCCGTATTCGTCACACAGGGGGTGGTTAAGCCTCTCCCTTTGCCTCCGCCCCCTGCGTGCCGAATACGGACGGAGTGCTGACGTGATGTGTTTACAGGCTTCTGCGCCTGCAGGAGCTTCTGGGCATGCGCAGTGGCTCCGGAGCTCGACTTCAGCTCCGGAGCCACTGCGCATGCGCGAAAATCTCTGCGCATGCCCAGAAGCTCCTGCAGGCCAGGCGCCTAAGCCGACACAGCAGCAGGGAGGTTTGCTACAGCAGCGCAGCCGGCATGGCGGCGCCCTTCCCAGAAGTTAGCGCCCTACGCAGCCGTTTACTTTGCGTATACGTCGGACCGCCCCTGAACATATGGAATGAAAATAATTGATAAGCTACTAAATCAATGGCATGATTTTTGATATTAAAGATAAATGTTTTCAATGAAGTACCTTTCGATTTGACTGGATTGACATTTTGGACTTGACTGGACTGACAATGTGTTCCACTTGATGGCTTTAATTAATTATGGTTGTTTGTAGTGGTTTTTAATGTAATTTTTTAAAATGTTTTTAATGCTTTTTAATGACGTTGATTGTATGGTGTATTTTAAATTGTATTGTGGTGTTGCGGCCTGTAGTGCTGCGAATGTAAGCCGTGCTGAGTCCCTCTGCGGGGGTGAGAAGCTACGGGGTACAAATGCCACAAATAAATAAATAAATAAATAAATAAGTATGTTTAGGAGCCCTTCCAACAGGCCCTATATCCCAGGATCTGATCCCAGGTTTTCGAGCCCACACTTCCAGATAATCTGGGATAAACCGAAAACCAGGGATCAGATCCTGGGATATAGGGCCTGTCTGGAAAGGCCCTGGGACAACAGACTGTTTTCTATACAAATCAATTTCTGTATATACTCGAGTATATACAAGATCAATCCTGACAAGACAGAGGTCCTCCTGGTCGATTATAAGCCGGATCAGGGTATAGCGTGGCAACCTGTGCTTGATGGGGTTGCACTCCCCCAGAAATCACAGGTCCGCAGCTTGGGTGTCCTCCTAGACCAGGGCTGCCCAGGAAGTCGATCGCGATCGACCAATCGATCCCGGGACTGAAGGAGGTCGATCTCAGCCGGATGGGGCGCTTCTCAGAGGGGAGCGGAGCCAGGCCATGCCAAGGCTTCGGCACTCCCAGCAGCTTCTCCAGGTTTGAGGAGGGCAGGGCCAAGCCAGCCTTGTGCTAGCTATGCCACCGCTGGCTTGGCATTGCCATCCTCAAGCTTGGAAAAGCTGCTGGGAGCTCCAAAGCCAGTGGGGAGGGAAAGGGGCTTGGCATGGCCTGGCTCCGCCCCCCTCCGGCTTCCGCTCTACCAGCAGCTTCTCCAGGCTTGAGGATGGCAGTGCCAAGCCAGTGGTGGCATAGCTAGCACAAGGCTGGCTTGGCACTGCCATCCTCAAGCTGCTGGTAGAGCGGAAGTCAGAGGGGGCGGAGCCAGGCCCCACCAAGCCCCACCCCCACCCCTCCCCTCTCCAGCCTTGAGGAGGTAGGTAGATCTTTCTGACTTGGTTTTATTATAAGTAGCTCACATGCTGAAAAAGTGTGGGCACCCCTGTCCTAGACTCTTCGCCAACGTTTGAAGCACAGGTGTATGCTGTGGCTGGGAGGGCCTTTGCACAATCAAAACTCGTGTGCCAGTTGCGGCCGTACCTCGTGAAGTCGGATCTAGCCACGGTGGTCCACTTCTTAGTCACCTCCATATTGGACTACTGTAATGCACTCTACGTGGGGCTGCCTTTGAAGACGGCTCAGAAGTTTCAACTGGTCCAACGGGCGGCAGCTAGATTGCTAACTGGAACAACTTACAGGTAGCGGTCAACCCCCCTGTTTAAGGAGCTCCATTGGCTGCCGTTCATCTTCCGGTCCCAATTCAAGGTGCAGGTTCTTACCTACAAAGCCCTGAACAGTTTGGGACCCGCCTATCTACGTGACCGCATTTCTGTCTATGAACCCAGGCAATCTCTCCGTTCATCTGGAGAGCCCTACTCTCGCTCCCACCGCCTTCGCAGACGTGGTTGGTGGAGACGAGGGAGGGGGCCTTCTCTGTAGTGGCCCCCCGACTCTGGAACGTGCTCCCCAAGGATATTAGACAAGCCCCCACTTTGGTGGTTTTTAGGAGGAGCCTGAAGACATGGGCTGTTCCAATGTGCCTTCCCTGAATAAAGTAAATAACGCCCTGCTGTGTTCAATCCCTGCAAATGTCCTCATAAGCACTTTAACTACCTGTTGGGTCATCTGCCCCACATTGTCCTTGAAACCTTCCTGCTATACAATCTACCTCTGTCGGCATCCAATGTTTATTTATTTATTAAAAATTAATATTCACATTTGGTCTGACCGTAATGGTTTTAAATAGTTATTGCTTATGTTTGAGTTTTATTGATTGTATTTTTTTTATAATTGCTGTTGCATTGTTAGTATGTGTTATTGGGCTTGGCCTCATGTAAGCCACCCCGAGTCCCTTTGGGAGATGGTGGCAGGGTATAAATGAAGTTAATAATAATAATAATAATAATAAGCCTAGTTTTTCAGCCCTTTTTTTAGGCTGAAAAAATCTCCCTCGGCTTATACTCGAGTCAAGGTTATTTATTATTTTACTCTGTTATTCTTATTATTGTTATTACATTTATCATTGTACTCTTTTATTATTATTATCACATTGATTTTTTTGCTTTATTATTCCTCTTATTACATTTATTATTTTACTCTATTATTACTATTATTATTACCTTTCCATTCGTTGACTCTCTTTATTATTATTGGAAGGTAGCGTAAGCACATTTACATTGAAGGTTAGAATAATGGTTTAATCAGAGTTGGGCTGTCTTATGTTAAATTACAGTTTTATGTAAATTCAAAAACATTTAACCTATTGATGCCTCAATTGATGTAATTTTATGGGTATCTATTTTTATTTTGAATTTTACCAGTAGCTGATCCATTTCCTAGGCTTATACTCGAGTCAATATGTTTTCCCAGTTTTTTGTGGTAAAAAACTTATATTCGGCTTATATTCGGGTTGGCCTATACTCGAGTATATACGGTATTGTTCTGTCTTCCAGCCACCTGTTTTGTGTTGCTCCCAGTTCACCGCTCTTCGGCTAGACCTACCATCCATGCCCGATGACACGAGTGAGAGGGTAAAAGGACCACATACATCAACTAACCAGAAATTTGACCACTTCAAAGCTCTGGACCTGGAAGCAGTTAATAAAATCATCTCCACAGCGTGGGCAACCACCTGCTCCACGGACCCTTGCCCCTCCCATCTAGTTAAGGACTGCGCAGAGGAGCTCTCGGTCCCCCTGATACAGATAATAAACCACTCCCTGGAGCAGGGAATTTTCCCGGATGCCCTTAAAGAAGCTGTGGTCCGCCCACTCCTGAAAAAAGCCAACCTGGACCCTGCAATGCCGGCAAGCTACCGTCCCATCTCAAACCTCCCGTTCCTCAGTAAGCTGATTGAACGCGGGGCAGCAGCCCAGCTACAAAACTTCCTTGAGACCTCAGATGGCTTGGACCCCTTTCAATCAGGGTTCTGCCCCGGGCACGGGACCGAGACCGTCCTGGTGGCCATCTCGGACGATATCCGCTGCCAATTGGACAAGGGAGGCTCAGTAATTCTGGTATTATTGGACCTTACCGCTGCATTCGACACGGTGGACCACGACCTGCTGGCACGACAACTTGCCACCATAGGGATACAAGGAGCAGCTTTAGCCTGGTTTAACTCTTTCCTGCACAGACGTAGCCAGCGAGTTGAATTGCTAGGTCAAACATCTAGGAAATCTTTCCTCGAGTGCGGAGTACCCCAAGGCGCCATATTATCACCAACGCTGTTTAACATCTATGTCCGGCCTCTGGCTGGTATAGCCCGGAGCTTCGGCCTAGGGTGCTACCAATACGCCGATGACACCCAGCTCCTGCTGAAGCTAGAGCCTGGCGCAACTTCGGTGCCCGAAAACTTCACTCGAGGCCTGGAAGCAGTGACAAAGTGGCTCCGCGCTCACAAACTCAAAATAAACCCATCAAAGACGGAGATTTTATGGCCGGGCCGCCCAGAACCACCTTTCCCACTACCCCCTTTTGAACGGGAACCGTTGATTCCATCCCCCTCAGTAAAAAGCCTTGGTGTTATTCTGGACTCCTAACTGTCGATGGAGGCCCAGGTTGCCTCCACAAGCAAAAGGGCCTTCTTCCACCTGTGCCAAGCGAGACAACTGGCGCCCTACCTCCCGACGGAAGCACTGGCTACAGTTATCCATGCCACGGTTACATCACGGCTGGATTACTGTAACGCCTTATATGTGGGTCTTCCCCGGTCACTAACCCGCAGGATCCAGATTGTATAGAACGCGGCCGCCGGGCTTCTCACAGGAACATCGATGAGACGCCACATTACACCATCTCTGCAGTGCCTGCACTGGCTGCCCGTTGAGTACAGAGCCTTATATAAGATCTTGACCTTGGCTTTCAAAGCCCTACGGGGCCGGGGCCCAACATATCTGAAAGACCGCTTGTTGATGCCTGTCTGCTCAAGGACACCACGGCCAGCAAACAAGAACCTTCTTTGCGTCCCGAGCGTGAAAGAGGCCCACCTGGAGGCCACGAGACGGAGATCGTTCTCCGTTGTGGCCCCCGTTCTTTGGAACTCGATGCCACCGGACCAGAGAGCCTCCGTCGACCTGCCCCGGTTCCTGACCGCTCTGAAGACCTGGCTATTCAGGAAAGCCCATGGTTAATGCAGAACCAGGAACTAAACTACCTGAGCCTGGCTCCCGCATTTAACCCCTGAATATTTTAATCTAATTTTAATATTTTAATATTTTAACTGTTGAATTGCTGTGTGTAAGTCGCCCGGAGCACTAACGTGGAGGGCGACTCAGAAATAATAAAGTCAGTCAGTCAGTCAGTTCTGGATGGCAGCTTTCTTTTGCATTTTCCTTTAGGGTTGCCATAGACCCACTGGCACCCTGTTAGTTAATCATTGACAGGTTTGCAGCCAGTTTTGCAAAGCTTGCTGCTGGAACCTTGCAAAATGTATCCCTTTGGTTTGGGGCCCGCCCCTTTTTCCCCTGGGGATGAGTTCTCCATTTTGAGATCTCTCTTTAGTCCTTCTCGGGCAGGAGAAGAGCTCAGATGTGCTTGGCCAGTCAGGCTAGCTGTGTATAGGCCACCGTAAGTACTGAATGAACGACCAATTGCTTGACCGCTGGAGTTAGATAAGCTAATGATACCCTGCTGTGATTAGCACTGCTTGTTGTATATTGTAGTTATCTAACTGCCATTCCAGCACCGGTTCGCCTTCGAACTGGCTCTAGGCATAGATAGGGAAGGGGTAGTTCCTTCTATTCAGTAACCTAGGGTCAGGGTGAGGAATATCTTTGGATTTCCTTACCATTTGGAGGGAGGAAAGGGAGACTTCTTAGTCTTAGTCAGCAACACAGTGAATTTTCATCTTACCCTCGTTTTGTATTTTTGCAACCGTTAAGCTTTGTGCCAAGTCCTTCAAAGACTTTGTAGCTGAATAAACTATTTGTTCTTCAACTTCGACCTGGAGTGGTTTTTGGGTTGCTGGACCCCTGAGCTTCTCAAGTAGGCATCCTGCAGTCCACCAGGCTTATAGGAAGCACATCACAGTTTATTTTCAAAGGCGCCTGGTGCGATGGCATATGTATCAAGGTATTGCTTTAATACGTGGTCATGTTCAGCATAAAACACAATAGAGAACATGATTTTTGGAATGTGATCACATTGCAGTTTTTTCTACTCATAAGTAAAACTGAATTAATTTTGCAAGAATTTGGAAATGAGAAATTTGAAAATCTGGAGTCAATAAAAGAAACTCTGATGAATGCAAATGTTTCTATTCATAAACTTTTATCAACTATATAATGCTTCATAAAAAAAACCATACATGACAAAAACAAGGTCTCTGGTCAATCTGCTGTTGAATTTATGAGATGAAAGAAAGGGACACTGGAAATTAATTTGTCCACAAATGAATGATGTATGAAACAATGCAGGGCTGTCCAAATGGCAGCCCGGGGCCCATATACGGCACCCCAGCCCCTTCCCTGTGGCCCCCGCCTACCCTGCAAAAAATAATATTTTAAAAATATATTTTTTTAAAAAATTCGATCTCCGGGGGGCGGGGCTGGGTGACGTTAGGCGTGGTGCCAGCGCCGAGCCTGACGTCACCCAGCCCCGCCCGCTCCCTTCCTCCTCCGTCCCGCCACTCCCCCCGGCGCACCAATCGGGAACGCCGGGGAGGGAGGGGGGGAGGAGCGTGCCTAAAGAGGAGGAAGGGAAGCGCTGATCGGTGCCCTGCTCGGTGCGCCGGAGGGAGAGGCAGAACAGAGGAGGAGGTGTGCCTAAATAGGAAGACGGGAAATGCTTCCCTTCCTCCTCTTTAGGCACGCCTTCTCCGTTCTGCCTCTCCTCCCGGTGCACTGATCGGTACGCCGGAGGGAGAGGCAGAACAGAGGAGGAGGCTGGCGTGACACTTTAGGAGGGAGGGCGAAAGCCATGGAGGGCTCCCTTGGCTTTGCCCTCCCTCCTAACGGTTCACGCCAGCCTCAGAAGCGAAATCGAGGTGGGGCTGGGGGCGGGGCCGGGGCGGAGTGACGCGGAGCGGCCCCCAGGTCATCAGTGACTGGAAGTCTGGCCCTAGGTCCGGTAGAAGTTGGACAGCACTGAAATAACGCATACATTGGACATTACGAGTGCAGGAAGCAGAGACGCGCAAGATTAGGGTACGTCACATGTCTGCCTGTTAGGATATTTTAAAATCTTTGTTGAAGGGGGTGGGTGAGAGATAAAAATAAAATCATTTTCCATTATATTTAGTCAGAGCCCTTTGAAAAACTCCATTCACGAAACTCAAAACAGTTTTGTCTTTTTATACGGAAGACAGAAATCTGGCCACCTTGCTCTTGGGTCTCGTGGAAGCCATTTATCAAGTGCCATTTGAAACAGCACTTTAACATTGGTAGACTCACAGAAGGTTCATTTTGCAGGACTGCAACCTAAATTCGGTTTATATTCCAAAGTTATTCCTATTTCATCAGTAGAGTATGTATCATTTTAATTCTTCTTTCACTGGATCTACTTTTGGTGGGATCGGAAATTGTGTCTAGGGGGCCTTCCAGACAGGCCTTATATCCCAGGATCTGATCCCAGGCTTTCTGTTTATCCCAGATTATCTTGCAGTGGGGACTCATATAATCCAGTTTAAAGAAGAATCCTAGGACCTGATCCAGGGATATAGGGCCTGTCTGGAAGGGTCCTAGGTCCAGGGTTCCCACCAGAAGACCAGAGATCCAAATCAATTTTAAGGTTAAAAAAATCTCATCATGCCATCTACTACTATTTTCCTACAGACATTTTCGCTGAAACTTGTTTACAATGAACCCACATACAGACCTGTCTGTCCAGGGGCCCATTCATATCATAGATCTAATTAGGCTTATTTGATTTTAAAAAATGGTTCAAAACTAATTTCGGATGTAGGGGGCGCTGGTGGTTCGGATCTAAAGTCAATTTCGATTTTCACAGAAAAAAAAGTTCAAAACTATTCAAAACTCCCAAGACTTCCAAATAATGGTTTCAAAGTGTTATTTCCTGTTTCATTGGGTGATCTTTACTTTGAAAGTAATTGTTTACTTCCAGAAAAAATTGGGGGAAGCAAAGGGAAGAAATTCATCCAAACTGGGTTAAACTGCTTCTCTCGCCTGGGACTGACGCAGGAGAGAAAGGAAACCGAAGGAAAGCCATCCAAACTGGTTTAAACTGCTTCTCTCGCCTGGGACTGACGCAGGAGAGAAAGGGAACCAAAGGAAAGCCATCCAAACTGGGTTAGACAGCGACTCCAACATTCTACGGCCCCAGACAGAGGGGATTAGTTGCCACTGAAATGGTATTTGTATAAAGGACTCCGATTGGTCACCCACATTCCAACATTCTAAGGTGACTCAGAGGGAAAAGGAAAGGCCTCAGGCAGTCAGACACTGCGGTCCACAGCAGTAACGGATCAGGACCAAACTTGGCACGCAGGGCCCCAATGGCCCACTTCACAACGCGACCCTCACCCAAAGACCACTAAAGACCAAAATTAACACACAGAGCCCCCTTGACCCACTCAACACCCTGGTGCTGTTTCAAAGAGAATGGACCACAGATGATGGGACTTGAAATACCTTCACTCACCTTCCGAGACCACTGCAACCCTCATCCAAAATAATGATCAAGACCAAATGTGACACACTCAGCCCCCATGACCCACTCTGCACCCTGGTGCTGTTTGGAGGGGGATGGACCGTGGCCAATGGGACTTGCAGTACCTTCACTAAGTTCCTGAGACCGCTGCAAGCCACGTAAACATCTGATAGGGACCAACCTTGGCACACAATGCCTTCCTCAAATAACCCGGGCACCGCTGGGTCCCCAAGCTAGTAATAAATAAATAAATAAATAAATAAATAAATCACCGCAACCGGAATGCGTGAGTGGGATTTAAACAAAAAATTTAAACTATTGTATGCTTTAAAAAATATCACTGCGATGAAACAGGTTTAAAACTCACACATTCCGGTTGCAGTGATTACTTAATTATTTATTTACCATATTTTTTTTTCTGTGATGATTTTTTATTGAGTTTTAACAATGATATAAAAGATAGAGAGTGGGGAAAGTAGTATGGGAAGGGGGAGAAGGGAAGGGGTGTAGGGGTTGAGAGAAAGACAGAAAGCAGATAGTTACAAAACAGAAAGTCTTCCAGTTCGGGTTGTCGGAGATAATAGATACTTGAAATACATACATTTAACTTGTTAATGTCCTTCGCCTGTTAAGGTTCATAATGCATGGTCTTTCGCTTAACACATCATTATTTCAAAATAAAGCCTCACGGGCTGCCAACCCACCTTTATCTTTTCACTTCTTTCATATACCTTACTATATAGATCAGGGCTGTCCAACTTCTACCGGCCCAGGGGCCTGAATTCCAGTCACTGATGACCTGGGGGGCCATAGGGTCTGCCCCGCCCCCGGCTCTGCCCCCGCCCCCAGCTCTGCCCCCTCCCAACCCGCCCGGCCTTAAATCCCCCCGCGCCCTCTCCCCTTATTTTTATTTAATATTAAATATATTTAATTCCATCCTCCCCTCTCCCCTTATTTTATTTAATATTAAATATATTTAATTCCATCCTCCCCTCTCCCCTTATTTTAATGTATCCCATCTCCCCTTATTTCATCTTTAAATATATTTAATTCTATATTTAATACATGAGGGGAGATGGGAGGAGGGAATGAGGAGCCCCCTGAGGAGCCCCCTGCTTCGGCCTACCTTTTCCAAATGCGCAGGATCCAGGAGTACCCGGACGACGAGAGAGGCGATGACCGACTGAGTCGAAGAAGGTCCCAATGCGTCTGTGGGCCTCAGCGATCCAGTAGTAGAGTAGCCGAAGAGTATTGCGAGAATACGCAATCCACATTGGATTTCGCTGTCAACGCCGGCGTGATCTCGCGTTGACAGCGAAATCCTGTGTGGATTGCGTATTCTTGCGATACTTGCTCCGAACCCGGAAGTAGGTTTTTTTTAAAAAAAATTTATTTTATTTTTCATTTTTTATTTTTTATTAAAAAGCTTAGGGGGGCGTAGGGAAGAGGCTGGGGGCCGTATACGGCCCCCGGGTCGCCAGTTGGGCAGCCCTGGTCTATCCTATTATTTACCATATTTCTAACCTGCCTTTCTCAACCTCAGCCTTGCAGTTTGGGCTGCCGGTTCTACGTTTGTGTATTCCTATAGCAAGAAAAAAAATGAAATTGAGGGCCGTGGGATGAAAACCAAAAAGGAACGTTTCCTCTTCTGCTTCGATTTAGACAGCCATTTAATTTTGCTTGAGAAACTTTACTAGGCTGCCTCTTCTGCAGGAAGCTTTTTTTTTTTCAACAAGATAATTCTGTTCCCATTTTTCCTTTTTTTAAAAAAAAACATTGTATTCTTCTTTAAACCATTTACAAACTATCCTTGCTGCAGTCCTCATCTCCATGCAAAGAAAAGGAGGAAGCAGGAGGAGGAAGAGCGCAGGAACTTCTGGAAAGGAATGGCATATAGCAACCTGCTACATATTTGCTGCAACAGTTCACACCGTTTTGTTTCCCCTTCAAAGCATGTAAGTTCAGCATTTAGCTTCTTCTTTTTTTTTCCTCTCCAAAGCACATGCTGCGTGACTGTCCAAGAAAACCCAAAAGGGAGAAAAGCAAAAAGCTTCATAGCGACAGTAGCGTTTGATTCAAAATGCTTCCAAATCCACTTTATGTCCTTTAAATCAGTGTTTTTCAACCTTTTTTGAGCCGCGGCACATTTTTTACATTTTTTGACACTTAACAAAATACAGTGTTTCTTTTGAGCCGGGCACACCATTTGCAAAATCACACCACCACAAAATGACACAAAATGACACTCTAACACAGTCATACATATAGTTAATATGTTTTTAAATGTATTTATACACTCAGTGGGAAACCTGGGCCTGTTTCAATGAACTCAACATAGATATCCTGACAGAGCTGACAGAGGGAGCTCATCCGTGCTCTCCCCGCAGGGCCGTAGCCAGGATTTTGATTCGGGGAGGGCTGAGTCTGAGTTTGAGTGGAAGCCAGGGAGGGCTGAAGTCTGGAGCTCCCAAACTGCTGGTGCCAGAGTGGAATGCCAGAGGGCTTGGCACTGCCATCGGCCCGGAGGCCCTGCCAGAGCCCCTGCCAAGCCGCCCCCCCTCTGGCTTTGGAGCTCCCAGCAGCTTCTCCAGGCTTGACGATGGCAGTGCCAAGCCAGCCTTGTGCTAGCTATGCCACCACTGGCTTGGCACTGCCATCGTCAAGCCCGGAGAAGCTGCTGGTAGAGCGGAAGCCAGAGGGGGGTGGAGCCAGGCCCTGCCAAGCCCCGCCCCCTCCCCTCTGGCTTTGGAGCTCCCAGCAGCTTCTCCAGGCTTGACGATGGCAGTGCCAAGCCAGCCTTGTGCTAGCTATGCCACCACTGGCTTGGCTGAGACTGGGTGGAAGAGGGACTACCCTACCAAACCTTTTGTATTGTTATCCCAATAACCCCATGAATGTGGGATATAATGAGCATGGTGATCAGATCATGATATGAATAAGCATAACAGTTTAAATAATGTACCAGTAAGGCCTTCTCGCAGACCACCCAGAGAATTTCGGGGGGGGGGGGGCTGAAGCCTCCTAAGCCCCCCACCCAGGGGTGGTCCTACAGGTTGTCCAAGGAAGCGGCCGCATGGGGCGCCATCTGGGAAGGGGTGAATTCCTCCGCCCTCCGGGCGCCGGCGCCAGACAGCGTCCTGGCCCTGCTGATGTTCCTCAGGCAGCGCTGCGGCTGCCTGCTTTTGGGCCCTGGCCTTGTGCGCTCTGACGCCGCTTCTGGGCATGCGCGGAGGTTTTCGCGCAGGCGCAGTTGCTCCGGAGCTGAAGTTGAGCGCAGGAGCAACTGCGCATGCGCAAAAACCTCCATGCATGCCCAGTAGCTCCTGTGCACAGAAGCCTGTAAGCAAAGCACTCCCTATCGGGCAGGCAGGGAGTGCTTCCCCTCTCCCTTTGTCTCCGCCCTGCCGCCGAATACGGTGACCCAATTGGGCAGGCAGGGGGCGGAGACAAAGGGAGAGGGGAGGGGAGCCAAAGGGGTATTGGCGACGTATTGCCTCCTGACAGCCACCACTGGAAGTAGCCGCCGCGCGCTGAGGCAAACTCCCTAGCCAGGCCCAATCACGTGTGAACCCTACCACACCCATTCACCTCCCCATGTGCGTGCACGCGAGCGCCACCTGGGAGCATCAAGGAGAGACAGGCGCAACTGCGCAGGCAAATAGCAATATATAATATTTTATTTTACTTTATTTTGGGTTATTTGAGTTTTATAGGAGTAATGAAAATATTTAGTAGAGGATAATTTTATTTAAATAAATAATTTTATTCATCATTTTATAATAATAATAATATAGAATGTTATATAATATTATATTGTCAATATATTATAATATAATTATATTGTAATGTAGTATAATATAATTATGATATAATATAGTAGGAGTATGTACTATAACAGTGTTTTTCAACCTTTTTTGGGCCGCGGCACATTTTTTACATTTACAAAATCCTGGGGCACATCACCAACCAAAATGACACAAAATGACACTCTAACACAGTAATACATATCGTTAATATATTGTTTAATGTATTTATACACTCAGTGTGAAACCTGGGCCTGTTTCGATGAACACAACATAGATATCCTGGCAGGAATGGCAGAAAGACACAAACTTCCCGCACAGAACTGCCATAACTAAGATAAAATACTATAAGAGTTTGGTGGGCATTGACCTTGAGTTTTGGAGCTATAGTTCACCTATATCCAGAGAGCACTGTGGATTCAAACAATGTTGGATCAGGACCAAACTTGGCATGAATACTCAATATGCCCAAATGCGAACACAGATGGGGTTGGAGTTGGGGGAAAATAAACCTTGACATTTGGGAGTTACAGTTTCTGGGATTTATAGTTAACACACAATCAAAGAGCATCCTGAACTCTTGCAACAATGGAATTGAACCAAACTTGACATATTGAACTCTCATTACCAACAGAAAGTACTGAAAGGGTTTGCTTGGGAATTGACCTTGAGTTTGGAAGTTGTAGTTCACCTACACCCAGGAGGGGGAAGAAAGGGTATTGGAGATTCCAATTTCCCACGGCACACCTGATGATCACTCACGGCACACTAGTGTGCCACGGCACACTGGTTGGGAAACACTGTACTATAATATATTGTATATACATTGATACAATATAATACTACTAATGGTATTGTGATATTATAATTGTATATTTGTTTGACATGGGGGGTATAAAATTACCTTAGACCGCCCCTGCCCCACCCCACCCCCGGCTACATGCCTGTCTCCCCGGATTCGAATCTGCGACCTGTAGGTCTTCAGTCCTGAACTTCAGAACTTCACCAAAGCAAGACAAAAAAATTGATTTATTCCTTTAGAGTAGTGTTTCTCAACCTTCCCAATGCCACGACCCCTTAATCCAGTTCCTCATGTTGTGGTGACCCCCAACCATAAAATCATTTTCGTTGCTACTTCATAATTGTAACTTTGCTACTGTTATGAATCATCATGTAAAATATTGGATGTATTTTCATTCACCGGACCACATTTGGAACAAATACCTGATACATCCAAGTTTGAATACTGGTGGGGTTGTGGGGGATGATTTTGTCATTTGGGAGGCGTAGTTGCTGTGATGTATAGTTCACCACACTCAAAGAGCATTCTGAACTCCACCAACGATGGAGTTGAACCAAACTTGGCACACAGAACTCCCATGAGTGACCAACAGAAAATACTGGAAGGGTTTGATGGGCATTGACCTTGACCTTTGGAGTTGTAGTTCACCCACATCCAGAGAGCATTGTGGACTCAAACAATGGTGGATCTGGACCAAACTTGGCACAAATAGTCAAGATGCCCAAAGGTGAACACTGGTGGAGTTTGGGGAAAATAGTCCTTGACATTTGGGAGTTGTAGTTTCTGGAATGTATAGTTCACCTACAATCAAGGAGCATTCTGAACCCCCACCAACGATAGAATTGGGCCAAATTTCCCATACAGAATCCCCATGACCAATAGAAAATAATGTATTTTCTGATGGTC
This sequence comes from Anolis apletophallus, assembly GCA_030556195.1. NCBI lineage: Eukaryota > Metazoa > Chordata > Lepidosauria > Squamata > Anolidae > Anolis > Anolis apletophallus. The sequence continues at coordinate 13,153,143 of JARBWK010000012.1, forward strand.
TTTGGCAACCCCCCTGACACCCCCTTGCGACCCCCATAGAGGTCCCAACCCCCAGGTTGAGAAACACTGCTTTAGAGCAGTGTTTTTCAACCTTTTTTGAGCCGCAGCACATTTTTTACATTTACAAAATCCTGGGGCACACCACCAACCAAAATGACACAAAATGACACTCTAACACAGTAATACATATAGTTAGTATGTTTCTAAATGTATTTATACACTCAGTGTGAAACCTGGGCCTGTTTCAATGAACACAACATATATATGACTTCCTCTCACATACTTATACATGGCTATCATGTCTTCTCTCAGCCTTCTCCAGGCTAAATATGCCCAGCTCTTCAAGCCACTCCTCATAGAGCTTGTTCTCCAGACCTTTGTGAAATTTCACCCTGAGTGAAACTTGCTTCCAGTTAACTATGGATGTCATGAAGCTGTTATAAACAGTTCATTGGGGGGGGGGGACTTGCAAATAAATCCAGTAAAATAGTAAAAAAGAAAATTCCAAGCGGAGAGGCTCAATTTGTTTCTTGGAAACCTGTGAGGGGACTGCTAGGAGGGGGGAGAGTGCCAATTTCCCACGGCACACCTGATGACCGCTCACGGCACACTGGTTGGGAAACACTGCTTTAGAGCAGTGTTTCTCAACCAGTGTGCCGGTGCACACTAGTGTGCCGTGAGCAGGGCCGTAGCCAGCATTTTGATTCGGGGAGGGGGGGCTGAGTTTGGTTCGGGGGGGGCTGAGACTGGGTGGAAGAGGGTCTACCCTAGCAAACCTTTTGTATTGTTATCCCAATAACCCCATGAATGTTGGATATAATGAGCATGGTGATCAGATCATGATATGAATAAGCATAACAGTTTAAATAATGTACCAGTAAGGCTTTCTCGCGGACCATCCTGAGAATTTCGGGGGGGGGGCTGAAGCCCCCTTAGCCCCCCCCCTGGCTACATGCCTGGCCGTGAGCAATCATCAGGTGTGCCGTGGGAAATTGGAACCTTGGGGGGGGGGGGGGGGGAAGAGAGAGAGTCTAGTGTGTTGAGTATAAAAACCCTAAGAAACCTACCTCGATAAAGGCACAAAATTACACACACACCCTCCCCACCCGTTGTCTACTTGGTCTCTCCCTCTCCATGCATTGGGAAGGCCCGCCTCCCTTTCCCCAAGTAGAGACCTCCTCTTGCCTCCTGGGGGTTCTGTGTGGGAAATTTGGCCCAGTTCTATCATTGGTGGGGTTCAGAATGCTCTTTGATTGTAGGGGAACTATAAATCCCAGCAACTACAACTCCCAAATGTCAAGGTCTATTTCCCCTGAACTCCATCTGCGTTCATATTTGGGCATATTGAGTATTCATGCCAAGGTTGGTCCTGATCCAACATTGTTTGAGTCCACAGTGCTCTCTGGATATAGGTGAACTACAACTCCAAAACTCAAGGTCAATGCCCACCAAACTCTTATAGCATTTTCTCTTGGTTATGGGAGTTCTGTGCGGGAAGTTTGTGTCTTTCTGCCATTCCTGCCAGGATATCTATGTTGTGTTCATCGAAACAGGCCCGGGTTTCACACTGAGTGTATAAATACATTTAAAAACATGTTAACTATATGTATTACTGTGCTAGAGTCTCGTTTTCTGTCATTTTTGGTTGGTGGTGTGCCCCAGGATTTTGCAAATGTCAAAAGTGTGCCGCGGCTCAAAAAAAGGTTGGGAAACACTGTTTTAGAGAGCGTTGGAGCTGGAGTGAAAGGAATAAAGTATAAATAAGGAAATAAAGTAAATAAATAAAGGAGTCGGCTGGTGCCCTTTCTAAAAGCATCACACACCCTACAGTCTTGCAAAAATAGTTCATGGTCAGAATGAAGTGTCTTTACAGTTTAGAAGAGGAGAAGATCTGTCGAGCAAGGCAGAGAAAAGTGTTCACCTACCTGGAGTGCGTGCCTGGAGTCGGCTTAGCAGCATTCACTGGAATAAGGAAGAGATTCTGGGCAGCCAGCTAATGCATCTTCTTGCTTGGGTTGGGTTGGTTGCTTTTTTTTTTTTTTTGGTTTGTTGTTTGGTTGGTTTTTTTTTTTTTAATGGCCTGCTCAGATGAGAAGTATTGAGCAACTCCACTTTACAATGCCACTAGCTACAACAGATCTCTTTGCGCCTTCACCCCCACGCTCCAAGTCTTGGCCTTTGGGGAGTTTTCCGAAGACTGGAAAATGTGTCCAGGGAGAAACTTGCAATTAGTGGAACCAGCTGAGCAAAAAAAAAAAAAAAAAAGCCTGCCCTCTCATTGGCCCAAAGGACACATTCCAAAAGTGCTAAAAGGAGCTCTAATCGGGAGGCAATCTGTTAGACTAAATTCCTGACTAGACGTAAAGCCTTAAGTTCGGCTATTCCGCTTCCAGAACTTTCCAAAAAGGTGGTCGGAGGGAGTCCCACCAAGGCTGAAACTGGGACCCGGTGGGAAGTGTCAGGTCTCGGCCTCCTTTCTCCAAGGCTTTCTCAACAGCCCGCCTCCCCCTCCTCACAGAAGCAAGGTTGTCTCTCTCCGGCTCCCAGCTCACAAACTCACCAAACCAGATTTTTTTTTTGTGTGTGCTCAGAACAACTTCCCTTAAATCTGGACTGAAATTTTATCCTGTTCAGTGAGCCTTTGCTGGCTGAAGGCCACCTTCGCATTCCGGGTGGTTCAGTCAGGTAGATAACCTAGCGGCTGCTTCTCTTGTCCGGAGAGACATATCACACAAACACAAACACGAGAACCTTCTGGGACGCACAAGAGTCAGGAACGAGACAGCAAATTTAAACGCTGCCCTGGATATTCATGATTCTCACTTATTTTCGGAGTGGTTGTGCATACACATGTTAGGTTGCTGTGCATGTTCGCTGACTCACCTGCTTCATTCTTGCAGTCTCTCTCAAATTCAATTGCAGGCCTAGTGGTGAGAGGTGGGCACCATCATAGAGTTGGAAGAGACCACATGGGCTATCTCAGTGTTTCTCAACCTTCCGAATGCCGTGACCCCTAATACAGTTCCTTATGTGGTGGTGACCCCCAACCATAAAATTATTTTTGTTGCTACTTCATAACTGTAATTTTGCTACTGTTATGAATCGTAATGTAAATATCTGATACGCAGGATGTATATTCTGGACCAAATTTGGCACAAATACCCGATACACCCAAATTTGAATACTGGTGAGGTGTGTGTGTGTGGGGAGGGGGGATTGATATTGTCATTTGGGACTTGTAGTTGCTGAGAGTTATAGTTCACCTACAATCAGAGAGCATTCTGAACTCCACCAATGGGGGAACCGAAGCAATCTAGGCACACATGACCAACAGAAAATATTGGAAGGGTTTAGTAGGCACTGACCTTGGGTTTTTGGAGTTGTAGTTCACCTACTTACAGAGAGCTCTGTGGACTCAAACAATGATGGATCTGGACCAAACTTGGCACGAATATTAAATATGCCCAAATGTGAACACTGGTGGAATTTGGGGAAAATAGACATTGACAATTGGGAGTTCTAATTGCTGGGATTTATAGTTCACCTACAATCAAAGAGCACTCTGAACCCCACCAATGACAGAATTGGGCCAAACTTCCCACACAGAACCACCATGAACAACAAAAATACTATGTTTTCTGATAGTAATTGGCGACCCCTCTGACATCCACTCACGACCCCCCGAGGGGTCCCGACCCCCAGGTTGAGAAACACTAGTCCGACCCCCTGCCATGCACAATCAAAGTACCCCTGACAGATGGCCGTCCAGCCTCTGCTTAAAAGCCTCCAAGAAAGGAGCCTTCACCACAGCCCAAGGCAAAGATTTCCACTACTGAACAGCTCAGGGGTGGGCAATTATTTTTTCCAAGGGGCCACACGAGAGCCAAAAAATATTATGGAGGGCCGCACCTAAAGGCTGAACTACATTCTAATCCAGTGTTTCCCAACCTTTTTTGAGCCGCGGCACACTTTTGACATTTGCAAAATCCTGGGGCACACCACCAACCAAAATGACACAAAATGGCACTCTAACACAGTAATACATATACTTAATACGTTTTTAAAATGTATTTATACACTCAGTGTGAAACCTGGGCCTGTTTCAATGAACTCAACATGTGTCCTGGCAGGAATGGCAGGAAGACACCAACTTCCCACACAGAACTCCCATAACCAAGAGAAAATGCTATAAGAGTTTGGTGGGCATTGACCTTGAGTTTTGGAGTTGTAGTTCACCTAGATCCAGAGAGCACTGTGGACTCGAACAATGATGGATCAGGACCAAACTTGGCATGAATACTCAATATGCCCAAATATGAATGCAGATGGAGTTAAGGGGAAATAGACCTTGACATTTGGGAATTGTAGTTGCTGGGATTTATAGTTCCCCTACAATCAAAGAGCATTCTGAACCCCACCAATGATAGAACTGGGCCAAACTTCCCACACAGAACCCTCAGGAGGCAAGAGGAGGTTTCTACTTGGGGAAAGGGAGGCGGGCCATCCCAATGCATGGAGAGGGAGACCAAGTAGACAACGAGTGGGGAGGGAGGGTGTTTGTAATTTTGTGCCTTTATCGAAGTAGGTTTCTTAGGGTTTTTATACTTCAACACGCTAGACCCCCCTGGAAGTTCCAATTTCCCACAGCACACCTGATGATCGCTCACGGCACACTAGTGTGCCCCGGCACACTGGTTGGGAAACACTGAGGTGGATAACCTAGCAGCTGCTTCTCTTGTCCAGAGATCTATTACACAAACACAAACACAAGAACCTTCTGGGATGCACAAGAGTCAGGAACGAGAATGGAAATTTGAATGCTGCCCTGGATATTCATGATTCTCACTTATTTTCGGAGTGGCTGTGCATACACATTTTAGGTTGCTGTGCACGTGCTCTGACTCACCTGCCCAAAAGTCTCTCTAAAATTCAATTGCAGGCCTAGTGGTGAGAGGTGGGCACTATCATAGAATCATAGAGTTGGAAGAGACAACATGGGCCATCTAGTCCGACCCCCTGCCATGCACAATCAAAGTACCCCTGACAGATGGCCATCCAGCCTCTGCTTAAAAGCCTCTAAGAAAAGAGCCTTCACCACAGTCCGAGGCAAGGATTTCCATTTCTGAACAGCTCTTACAGTCAGAAATTTCTTCCTAATGTTTATTTATTTATTTACTAGCTGTACCCGGCACGCGTTGCTGTGCCCTATTTAGGAGATGCGAGAAAGTCTGAGTATGTAAGGGTGGGAATTGATGTTACTTATGGTCTTGGTGGGGTCATGGCTGTGTCATTGTGGGTTGTTCTGGTGGGTGGGATGTTGAAGTCCTGGGGAGTTGTCGGTGTGTGGTGTTGCTGGCGTTCTGCATAGCTTGTGGATATACAATGTTTTTTGTCTTTCCGTCTGCTGTGTTGATGTAGAGGTTGATGCTCATGTGGGTGGGGAACTTTGGAAGTGAGTGGAGGTACTTGAAATCCCATCATCCATGGTGTGCCCTCCTCTAAACTGCAGTTGGGTGGAGTGTGGGTCATGGGGGCACTGTGTGCCAAGTTTGGTCTTTATTGGTCTTGGTTCTGGGCCACAGTGGTCTGTGGGGAATGAAGGGTTTGAAAGTACTACAAATCCCATAATCCATGGAGGTACATCAAATCTCATCATCCATGGTCCACCCTCCTCCAAACTGCAGTAGGATGTAGCATGGGTCACAGGGGCTCTGTGTGCCAAGGTAGGTTACTGTAAATTCAGGCCATACACAATGTCCCATGAGCTGAGGCCTAGTCAGGAAAATCAAGTTAATGAAGCCTTACTGTCAATTCAGAGCTTAAACAGCATCCCATTAAGTGAGGCCTAGTCAGGAAAATCAAGTTAATGAAGCCTTACTGTCAATTTTGGGCGTGGTCCGTGATTTGTAGGGGTTTAAATTTTCTGTGGGAAGTGAATTGGGTCTCTGTGTTGGCGACTGCCTCGAGCCTTTGCCTTATCCTCCTCTGACAGTTTAGAGCAGTGTTTCTCAACCTGGGGGTCGGGACCCCCAGGGGGGTCGCGAGAGGGTTTCAGGGGGTTCTGAGACTCCAAGCGGGGAGGAGAGAGCAGGTGTGCTTGGCGCATGGCAGCATGATGCGCATGTGATTATTAACTATATTATATTATTATAATAATATAATATTATAATTATAATTATATTATATTATTAACTATAGATGCCAGCAACTACAACTCCCAAATGGCAAGGTCTATTTCCCCCCCAAACTCCACCAATGTTCACATTTGGGTGTATTGGGTATTCGCGTAATTTGGTCCAGTGAATGAAAATACGTCCTGCATATCAGATAATTACATGACGATTCATCACAGTACCAAAATTAGTTATGAAGTCGCAACAAAAATAATGTAATGGTTGGGGGTCACCACAACACGAGGAACTGTATTAAGGGGTCACCACATTAGGAAGGTTGAGAACCACTGGTTTAGAGGGTCTGAATGTTCATGTTGGCTGGCCAATAGAGGCGTTATGCAAATACTCCCTCACTGGCAACCAATCATGTTGTCAGAATGTAGAGGCCAGGAGATTTGCTGGCGGCCGCAGAGGGTGCTGGGAAATGTAGGGTTTTTTTGTATCGTTGTTTTGGGGGCCTTCTAGGTTTTTTTGGGGGGGGAAAGTTTTTGCTAAAAACCTACCTTGCCTGAGGCCTATTTTTGTTGCCAAGTTTGGTGTGTCTGCCGTGTAAGGTTTCTCTGCCTAGGATGGTCATTCCATGATGGGACCTCCTTTATATAATAGATTTATTTATTTTTATTTATTATTTCGATTTATATACCACACTTCCCAAGGAGGCTCAGGGTGGTTTACATCAGCGAACAACATAGTCAACAGAATTAAAAACATAATAAAACAGATTGAGGCAGAGTGGAATTTGACAGCCTTAGAGGTTAAACGCCTGTCTAAAGAGATTGGTCTTGTAGGCCCGCTGGAAGGCCTGTAGATCAGTTATTGCTCGAGCCTCCTCCGGGAGGGTGTTCCAAAGGGTAGGCGCTACTATAGAGAAAGTACGCTGCCGCATAGAATGTTGGAATGTGGATGGCCAATCAGAGTCCTTTATGCAAATACCATTTTAGTGGCAACCAATCCCCTCTGTCTGGAGCCGTAGAATGTTGAAGCTCTGAGGCTAGCCAATCAGAGTCCTTTATGCAAATAATCCCATAGTGGCAACCTATCGAAACGCTGTCACATATTCCTTGGCACCTCAGCACCTCCCAGAAAATGAGCATTCTATTTCCAATGGAAAAAAAACTGTCATTTGGCTAACTCAAGCATTCAGTTGCATTCTGTTTTGCTGGCTAATCAGAGTCCTTTATGCAAATAGTGTCTTAGTGACAACCAATTACCTCTGTCTGATGCCTTAGAGTGTTGGAGTTGTGAGGCTGGCCAATCAGAGTCCTTTATGCAAATAATCCCACAGTGGCAACCATCGAAATGCTGGCACATATTCCTCCGCACCTCCCGTCCTCCGCGCCACTGCAAACACTGACTTTTATTATATACATAGAAGATAGATAGATAGATAGATAGATAGATAGATGGGTGTGCATGTGCATTTGCCTCCAAATAGTCTGTTGATGTGACCCCATGAATTTCATAGGGTTTTCTTAGGCAAAGAATACTTGGGAGTTGGTTTTGGCAGTTCCTTCCTCTGAAATGTAGCTGGCAGCACATGGTATTTCTTGGCCATCTCCCTTCCAAGCACTAACCAGAGCTGATCCAAGATCAGATAATGGTGCCTTTGGGGTTTGTAGACCACTTGTTAACATACAATAGCTTAAAAGACAACACAACAAGAAGAAAGATTAGAATGCAAAGTACCAGTGAAGAGAATCAACCTAATCTTCGAGATACAATCTCTGGAAAACTTTGCTCAGGAGAGGAGTCCTCCAGGAATACTTATTTCCTATCAATGCCCTCCCAGTCTTATTTATTTATTTATTTATTTACTATTTTTATATGCCGCCCTTCTCAACCCCGAAGGGGACTCAGAGCGGCTTACAGCAAACAACAATACTGCCAGAGTGGCTTACAATGTACATATAACAATATTGCCGGAGTGGCTTACAGCAAACTGAAAAAACAACAATTTACATTATGGTCATAGCACAACATCAGCACTACACATCATATTGCACTACAACATATCGCAATATTGTTAGCAATATTGCATGTAATACAAATATACAAATTATAATATCACGATATAATTATTATATCACATTATCATTGGCAGTATTATACTGTGTTACAATACAACACCACCAATACCAAATGCATATACAACACACCATACCGTACTATTATTAGTAGCAGTATTACATTTCAATTATTATACTATAACATAATATATTGGCATTATAATATATTATATTATAATGTAATGTAATATAATCATATATTATTATATTATTTTATATTATTTCTAAAAAAAATAAATAACATTATTTAAACAAAATAAAATTACTTATTTAAATAAATAATTTTATAGAATTATTTTAAACGCAGCAAGACTTAGACAAAAGACGGGGGAGGGTGAAAATAATAATACAATAGGTCTTTGCAGGAACCTACGGCTGCTCCAAACTTTTCTTATGAAAGTAGGCTGTCCTTCAAATACCTTGATGCCAAGCTATCTAAATATTTCAAGGCATGGCACTGGAGCAAGGCCAGGAAAAATCTGAAACGTCTGTACAACACTACGTATGCAAATTCATGCCTTTTTATTTGGGAATCGGAGCTTGGCAACCCCTTTTCCAAAACAATTTGTTCTGCTGTTCATTAAAGTTTTTAAAAGTAACCTGTTCCTATGAGTCATGATAATGTTGAATGAAATCAAGGCATTCCTGTGCATCAGTGCTGTCCAACTTCTGGCGGGTCCAGGGCCGGATAAGAGGTCACTGATGACCTGCGGGCCGCTCGGCCCCGCCCCCCAGGCCCCCGCCCCGCCCCCAGGCCCCGCCCCAGGCCCCGCCCCAGGCCCCGCCCAGCCCAGGCCCCGCCCCTCCTAAAGCCACCGAAAAAGGAGTAGGCGGCGCCAACGGCAGCGTCACAGGCCTGGCGTGACGCGCTGCCCCTTGGCACCGCCTACTCCTCCTTTTTCGGCGCCCCCCTCCTTCCTAGGCTGGGGAGCCGCGAAAAAAGGAGGAGGCCCGTAAGCGGCGCCAAGAGCAGCGCGTCACGCCAGGCCTGTGACGCGCTGCTCTTGGCGCCGCCTTCTGCCCTTTTTGGCGGCTCCCGCCCTAGATAGGGAGGGGGGCGCCGAAAAGGAGGAGCTAGCTCTCTTCCTCCTCCTGCCCTGCCTCCCCTCCCCCTGGCCGCCATTTTTTAAAAAAATCGATTTTTTTAAAAAAAAAATTAAAAATGGCGGCTGAGGGCATAGGTGGGGCCGTGTCCAACAGGCTACGGGGCCGGATCCGGCCCCGGGGCCGCCAGTTGGACAGCCCTGCTGTACATTATGTGTTACACCGCTCATTAGAATAGATAGGAAATGGCATAACGCGGGAATATTTCTTGTTAAAGGGCCTCTTAAAATGTCCTTAATGATAACTTTTGGCTATAACCGGAAAGTGTTGCTTGTAGGACCAAGAGAGGAATTGTGCTCTTACTACCGTAGTTACGTTGCTTTTAAAAATGTCATTTTGTTGCACTCTGCTAAAAAATAATAACGTGAGGATACTCCTAAAGCAGGGCTGCCCAGGAAGTCGATCGCGATCGACCCGTCGATCCCGGAACCGAAGGAGGTCGATCCCAGCTGGATGGGATGCTTCTCAGAGGGGGGCGGGGCCAGGCCACTCCAAGCCCCGCCACCTCCCTGGCTTTGGCACTCCCAGCAGCTGCTCCAGGTTTGAGGAGGGCAGGGCCAAGTCAGCCTTGTGCTAGCTATGCCACCACTGGCTTGGCATTGCCGTCCTCAAGCCTGGAGAAGCTGCTGGGAGCTCCAAAGCCAGAGGGGAGGGGGCATGGAATGGCATGGCTCCACCCCCCTGTGGCTTCCGCTCTACCAGCAGCTTCTCCAGGCTTGAGGAGGGCAGGGCCAAGTCAGCCTTGTGCTAGCTATGCCACCACTGGCTTGGCATTGCCATCCCTGGAAGCCTGGCCAGAGGGGAGGGGCATGGAATGGCATGGCTCCACCCCCTGTGGCTTCCGCTCTACCAGCCTTCTCCAGGCTTGAGGAGGGGGCATCAGCCTTGTGCTAATGGCATGGCCTGGAGAAGCCACCCCCAGAGGGAGGGGGCATGGAATGGCATGGCTCCACCCCCTGTGGCCCGCTCTACCAGCAGCTTCTCCAGGCTTGAGGAGGGCAGGGCCAAGTCAGCCTTGTGCTAGCTATGCCACCACTGGCTTGGCATTGCCATCCTCAAGCCTGGAGAAGCCAGCTGGAATGGAGCTCCAAAGCCAGAGGAGGGGCATGGAATGGAATGGCTCCACCCCCCTATGGCTTCCGCTCTACCAGCAGCTTCTCCAGACTTGAGGAGAGCAATGCCAAGTCAGCCTTGTGCTAGCTATGCCACCACTCGCTTGGCATTGCCATCCTCAAGCCTGGAGAAGCATGGAATGGAGCTCCAAAGCCAGAGGGAGGGGGCATGGAATGGCATGGCTCCACCCCTGTGGCTTCCACTCTGGACCAGCAGCTTCTCCAGACTTGAGGAGGGCAGGGCCAAGTCAGCCTTGTGCTAGCTATGCCACCACTGACTTGGCATTGCCATCCTCAAGCCTGAGAAGCGGCTTGGAGCTCCAAAGCCAGAGGGAGGGGGCATGGAATGGCATGGCTCCACCCCCCTGTGGCTTCCGCTCTACCAGCAGCTTCTCCAGGCTTGAGGAGGGCAGGGCCAAGTCAGCCTTGTGCTAGCTATGCCACCACTGGCTTGGCATTGCCCTCCTCAAGCCTGGAGATGGAATGGCATGGCTCCACCCCCTGTGGCTCCAAAGCCAGGCTTGAGGAGGGGGCATGGAATGGCATGGCTCCCTGGACCCCCAGAGGAGGGGGCATGGAATGGCTGGCTCCACCCCCTGCTCTCTACCAGCAGCTTCTCCAGGCTTGAGGATGGCAGGGCCAAGTCAGCCTTGTGCTAGCTATGCCACCACTGGCTTGGCATTGCCATCCTCAAGCCTGGAGAAGCTGCTTGGAGCTCCAAAGCCAGAGGGAGGGGCATGGAATGGCATGGCTCCACCCCCTGTGGCTTCCGCTCTACCAGCAGCTTCTCCAGACTTGAGGAGGGCAGGGCCAAGTCAGCCTTGTGCTAGCTATGCCACCACTGACTTGGCATTGCCATCCTCAAGCCTGGAGAAGCGGCTTGGAGCTCCAAAGCCAGAGGGGAGGGGGCATGGAATGGCATGGCTCCACCCCCCTGTGGCTTCCGCTCTACCAGCAGCTTCTCCAGACTTGAGGAGGGCAGGGCCAAGTCAGCCTTGTGCTAGCTATGCCACCACTGGCTTGGCATTGCCATCCTCAAGCCTGGAGAAGCGGCTTGGAGCTCCAAAGCCAGAGGGGGGGCATGGAATGGCATGGCTCCACCCCCCTGTGGCTTCCGCTCTACCAGCAGCTTCTCCAGGCTTGAGGATGGCAGGGCCAAGCCAGCCTTGTGCTAGCTATGCCACCACTGGCTTGGCATTGCCGTCCTCAAGCCTGGAGAAGCTGCTGGGAGCTCCAAAGCCAGAGGGGAGGGAAGGGGCAGGGCTTGGTGCAGCCTGGCTCCTCCCCCCTCTGGCCAAGCCCCTCCCCTCTCCAGTCTTGAGGAGGTAGGTAGATCTTTCTGACTTGCTTTGTATATAAGTAGCTCGCATGCTGAAAAAGTGTGGGCACCCCTGTCCTAAAGCATATACACCTGAAAATAAAATTACACCAATGGGATTTACTTAAGCGAGTTGGCAAAAGACAACAGTCAAAGAGTATTAAAGAGTAGCAAGTCTGTGTTATGGCATCAAGGGTATGTAACCTTATAGTGATATAAAATTCCAGACCTACAGGTAAAGGTGGCTGTTGTTTTCTTCTTGTCTATTTATCTATCAGGCCTGGGGGCGCTGGCGCTTCTAATCTGATTGACTTCTGAAATTTCCCAAAATAATTGCGGGAATTTTACAAATTTTTCTGAAATTTCAGTATGGCTTTGTTAATGGCAGACATGCATGCACAGTAAGAAAAAGAACAGCACTACCAGTAGGAAAGAAACAGCACTGGTTAAACACCCAGTTTTTACGGGGATGTCCTTCCCTCCACGGCAGAACTGGAGCGAGATCCGTGTGCGGCTCTCACCACAGGTCAAAGGTGGAGGGAAGGAGATCCACATCCAAAATACGTTAAACACCCAGTTTGGACGGGGATGTCCTTCCCTCCGTGTTAAACCTGGAGCGAGATCTGTGTGCGCCTATCGCCCCAGGTCTAACACGGAGGGGAGGAGATCCACATCCGAACTGGGTTAAACACCCAGTCTGGACGGGGATGTCCTTCCCTCCACGTCAGAACTGGAGCAAGATCCGTGTGCAGCTCTCGGCCCAGGTCTAACGCGGAGTAAAGAAGATCCGCATCCGAACTGAGTTAAACACCCAGTTTGGATGGGGATGTCCTTCCCTGCGTGTTAAACCTGGGGTGGAAGCCACCACCGTCATTTTTTGAAAGGAAACGGCGGGTTTCCCTTCCCTTCCCTTCCCTGTGTGGCTCTCACCCCAGGTTTAACGCGAAGGAAAGGCATCCGCATCCAAACTGGGTTAAACACCCAGTTTGGACGCGGAGGTCCTTCCTTCCACGTCAGAACTGGTGTGAGAGCCTCACATGGAAGAAAAGGCCAGGGAAGGGAAACCCACCGTTTCCTTTCCAAAAATGGCGGCGGTGGCTTCAAAATGGCAAATTCACTTCCGGGTTGCTTACATCGCTTCAAAAGTGCTTCAAAAGTGAATTTAATCCAAATTCATTCTGATTTTACGAGCATTCCGACGAACCTAACCAGGCCTACTATCTATCTCAGGGCTGTCCAACTGGCGGTCCTGGGGCCGTACACGGCCCCCCAGCCCCTCTCCTGCGGCCCCCTCAGCTTTTTAATAAAAAATAAAAATAGGAAAATAAATTAAATAATAAAAATAAAAAAATTACCCACTTCCGGGTTCCGGAGGAAGACTCGCGAGACTACACCAACCACGCGGGATCTTGCGTTGAGAGCAAATCCCGTGTACCTGGCGTAGTCTCGCAATAGTTAATACTGTTGCCGAAATCTCGGGATTCAGCGGCTATGCCAGGCGAGGCCGTACAAGGCCAAGGCGAGGCTTGCGAGGAGCTCCGCCTGGGCCTGCTCCAGCTCCTGGCCGCCCTGCTCGCCGCCAGCGAGGGCCCGGCCCTGGTTCCCTTCCTGCCCGAGGCCTCCGCCGCCTTCCGCGCCGGCCTCTGGGACCCCTTCCCGCCCACACAGAGGCAGGGTTGCGATGACATCGCTGCCTCCGCTCGTGCCTCCCCAGTTAATGAACCCACAGCCTCATGGGTTGGGAGGGTTCCCCCAGGCGGGAAGCATTAATTACCGTATTTTTCGCACCATAAGACGCAGTTTTTTTCCTCCCAAAGTGGGATGAAAAATCAGCCGCGTCTTATGGAGCGAAGATGCAGGCAGGGGGGCGCTGGAGCAGAGGGGGGCGGCGATATACTCACCCTGTCGCCGCCTCTCCTCTTCTCTGGTCCGTTGTGGCGGCGGAGGGACGCTGGTTCGCTCCCCCTCTTGCTCCTTTTCCCTCCCTCCGCCCTTTCTTCCCTCGAGGAAAGGGGGGAGAAGAGCAAGAGGAGGAATGAAGGAGCATTGCCCCAGAGGGCTCTGGCGCGATGCTCCTCCATTCCTCCTCTTGCTGCTTTTCCTTCCCCTGCCCTTTCTTCCCTTGAGGAAAGGGGAGGGGAAAGAAGGAGCAAGAGGAGGAATGAAGGAGCATCGCCCCAGAGGGCTCTGGCGCGATGCTCCTCTATTCCTCCTCTTGCTGCTTTTCCTTCCCCTGCCCTTTCTTCCCTCAAGGAAAGGGGGAGAAGCAACAAGAGGAGGAATGAAGGAGCATCACCCCAGAGGGCTCTGGCGCGATGCTCCTTCATTCCTCCTCTTGCTCCTTCTTCCCCCTTTCCTCGAGGGAAGAAAGGGCTCTGATAAGGCACCTGCTGATAAGACTTACCTAGATTTTAGAGGGGAGCGAAAATATTTTTTTCTATTTTCCTCCTCTAAAATCTAGGTAAGTCTTATCAGCAGGTGCGTCTTATGGTGCGAAAAATACGGTATATTTTATTAATGTATGTATATCCCCTCCCTCCATCCATGTCCCTTTCTGATATTATTATATTTAATTAATGTATTTATATTCCCTCCCTGGAGCCGGGGGAGGGGGTGGAGCCTGGGAGGGGGCGGAGCTGGGGGCGGAGGCACACCCTTTGGCCCCCCAGGTGCAGTAGGAGCATGCGCGCGCATGCTCCTACTGCAGCCTTCTGTCCGCGCGGGGCTTCTTTCTTGCCTGCCCACGAACTCGCCGCGCACACCCGGGAAGGGGATCCTCCTTGCCTGCGCTCTCTCTCTCTCTCTTAATATCTTCGTTGCTTTCCTCCTTCCTGCTGCGTGCTTTTGCGAAGCAGGAAGTCCCCATCCTGTCCTGCTTCTTGCGTGCACAGCAGACCCCTCCCACGCACGCAGCAGGAGGGTATTTATAGGCGCACCCGCCAGTGCTCCAGCCAGATATGGCTTCAGCGGCGGCTCGGAAGGCGCAGGGCTGGGAAGAGGGGCCACCTGTCTGCTGCCTGGGCCAGGAAACTCAACCGAGAGAGGGACCCATGTGAGGCTGGAGCCTCCCACGGCAGCCTCCCCCTCCCCAGGCTTCCTTACCTGGGCAGAAAAGGAAGAGTGGAAGAGGTGCTTCCCCAAAGTGAGAGATGTAGCGGGGGGGGGGCGCCCTTTCTTCCTTTCAAGGGTGTCACTCAGAAAGGACGCCCAAGTGGATGGCTGGCAGGAAGGAAGGACCCCTCCCACTGGTGGCAGTCCATGTCCACGGGAGTGAGAGGGAAAGAGAGGGTGGCTCTTCCTAGCTGGCTCTGAAGAGCCACCCCCCCCCTCTCTCGTGGGCCCTCACCGCCTTTCTCCTTCGAGGGTGAGGGAGGGCGAGGCAGAGAAAGGTGGCGAGGGCACAAGCTGCAGCAGCAAGTGGAGTTTCCATCCCCGCAGCCCCCTCCCCTCGGGTTCAGCCCCAGGAACACGGCGGAGCCCTTCCTCCTCACCCCCAACCAAGGAAAGAAAGCAGCCCCACACAGCTCGCTCGCCCAGGAGTCCCGAGGGCAGCAGCAGGGTTTGCAGCGGGGCTTGTTTGGCTTTGCCCCACTTTGCCCGGCCTCCTTCGCCTCTTTTTCTCCCTCTCTCTCCCTCTCTCCTTCCAGTGCCCCCGCCTGCCTGCCTGCCAAAATGATCCAAAAAAGTTCTCCGGATTTCTTTCTTCTCCTTGGCTCTCTCTCTCTCTCACACACACACACTCCCTCCATCCCTCCCACAGCCTCGCATCCTATCCGTGTGCATGCCTTCGCCTTGCTCCCCCCCCCCCCCCCAGCAGCAACCAATGGGCGGTCATGTCACCACACTGTGCGTGGCAAGACGAGTGCCAAGGCCCGCCCACTAAAGCCTTATTTTGGTAAAAGAAGCCCCACAAAGGTGGTGGCGGGAGCGCACGTGCGCACGCATGGCAGGAGCACGCCATTTGGCTGGTGAAGCCCAAAGATCACCTGGAAGAGGGCCAAAGATCACCTAGGTGCTCCCGATCACCATAATGAGCACCCCTGCTCAAGGGCAATGCCCACCAAACCTATCTATTGTTTTCTATTGGTCATGGAGTCCTGTGTGCCACGTTTGGTTTCGTTCCATCATTGGTAGAGTTGAGAATGCTCTTTGATTGCAGGTAAACTATAAGTCCCAGCAAGTACAACTCCCAAATGACAAAATCAATTTTTTGAGTGATGGTCACTCCTTGGGAGTTACTGGGTGTCTTGTGGCAGCAATTTGTCCAGTGGTTTTTGAGTTATGTTAATCTCACAAATGAACATTACATTTATATGTTTCGAGCCCTCCAAAGCCGGGATGGCAGGCACTCTATTCCATCTTGGGATCCTTCCTCTCTTGAGGATGTCAGCCTCTATCTTGGTTCGCACCTTGCCTTCTTGAATTTCATTTTATTTTATTTTAGTGGTTTTTATTATTATTTGATAATAATTTTATAATAATACTATAGTAATATAATAAATAATATAATGTTATATTATAATTTCAATATATAATGTCTATATATATATATACATACTATAATATAATAATTATGATATTAATACTAATAATATATGAATATTCCTTGATATATTAATATGTTAAGATTAATGATGTGTAATATATAGTAAATATAGTAAGTAAATAAATAAATAATGTAGATTAGAATGTAGTTCAGCCCTTAGGTGCGGCCCTCCATAACATTTTTTGGCTCTCGTGTGGCCCCTTGGGAAAAAATAATTGCCCACCCCTGATCTAGAGCAAACTTGCCCAACATGACAAACTTCAACTATGGATGGAGTTTCAGGGGGTTAACCTGGCATGATGGGAGTTGTAGTTCTAAATATGGGGTGGTAGGATCTGTGTGTGGGGGATCTGCCATGATTGATGTCATGATTGAGGATTGACTTAGGAATCCACCATGGAAACTCATTGGATGACCATGTAAACAAGTCACATTTTCTCAATCTAAGAGGAAGACAATGGCATAATGTCTCTGAATCAATCTTGCCAACCCCAGGCTCTGATTAGATCACAATAAGTCTTGAAAGCACAAAACAACAAAATAGTGAGTCCCATGGGGTGGGATTGTCTTCTTTTAACAACCTATTTGTCAAAATGGTTGTTTGTTTTATTTTGACTGTCTGATTGAGAGAAAGGAAATAAACCCCTCAAAAGAAGCTGACTTAGACGTAACAGGTAAGCTCTTTCAATCACTCTGACAGTTATCTTGAGCCCTTAAACAAAGCCATGAGAGCCAAGAAGGCCAAGGTACGCCTCCCAGGTTAGTAGCCCTCCTGCTGTTTTATGGCGAAAGGCCTGATGGATTTAAACAAGGGATCAAAGCTGCTTTACAATGCATGCAGCCAAGCATCTGACTCAGAGCCTGTGACTAAAACAAAGCACACAAAAGAATACCACAAACATTAGAAGAGGAAGCACCCAGCACAGAAATCTTTTTGACAGTTGTATTTCTGCTTCCATTCTTACGCAATTGACAAATGTTGCATTTCTTTCATTTGTATGAAAGGTTCCTTCTATCAATAGTTGAAAGAGGTTTTCTAAATGCACCCCAAAACTCTGGGATGTTTACTGGGATCTCCCTTTGTAAAGTGGGCCTTGACATAGGCTATCCATTCAAGTATGCAATTGCCCTTCCTTTCCCCCAATGCTGGAACTCAAGGAACTGGGAAACTGCCATATAATCCAGACCACGGGTGCCCACACTTTTCCAGCATGCGAGCTACTTATAATAAAACCAAGTCAGAAAGATCTACCTACCTCCTCAAGGCTAGAGAGAGGAGGGGCGGGGCTTGGCGCAGCCTGGCTCCGCCCCCCTCTGGCTTCAGCTCTACCAGCAGCTTCTCCAGGCTTGAGGATGGCAGTACCAAGCCAGCCTTGTGCTAGCTATGCCACCACTGGCTTGGCACTGCCATCCTGAAGCCTGGAGAAGGTGCTGGTAGAGCGGTTGCAGAGGGTGGGAGCCGTGCCGTGCCCCTCCCTCCCCCTCTGGCTTTGGAGCTCCCAGCAGCTTCTCCAGGCTTGAGGATGGCAAGGCCAAGCTAGCCTTGTGCTAGCTATGGCACCACTGGCTTGGCATTGCCATCCTCAAGCCTGGAGAAGCTGCTGGGAGTGCCGAAGCTGGGGAGGGGGTGGGGCTTGGCACAGCCTGGCTCCCCCCCCCTCTAAGGAAGTGCCCCATCCAGCTGGGATCGACCTCCTTCGGTCCTGGGATCGACTGGTCAATCACGATCGACTTCCTGGGCAGCCCTGATCCAGATGATCAAAAGCAGACAATCCACATTATCTGCTTTGAACTGGATTCTATGAGTTTACACTGACATATAATCCAATTCAAAGCAGATAATCTGGATTTTACACAGCAGTGTAGAAGATAAAATCAAAAGAAATGAAAACACTATGGATAAAAAGACACAAAAATCAACTTTTGCTAAATTGTCTACTAGGCCTGGTTGATTAAAAAAATGTTCAAAACCCGTTTTGGATGTAGGGGGCACTGGCGCTTCGAATCTGAATGCCTTCCGAAATTTTTTTCAAATTTTTTTCCAAATTTATTTGGAAAAATTTCAAAATTTATTCGGAAAAATGTCAAAATTTATTCGGAAAAATTCCGAAATTTCGGAATGACTTTGTTATTGGCGGACACGCATGTTTAACCTAGTTTGGCGCGGATTTATTCCCTCTGCCTGAGAACTGGGGTGAAAGCCAACTTTGAGGTGGTTTTTGCCCCCGTTCTCAGGCGGAGGGAAGAAATCCATGCCAAACTGGGATAAACAACCAGTTTGGCGTGGATTTCTTTCCTCTGCCTGAGAACTGGGGCAAAAGCCACGTTAACAAATATGCGTGCCCCGACCCTTCCTCCAGGATACTGCAGCAGAAGAGGAGGAGAATAAGGAGGTTGAAGAGGATGAGGACTCTGATCTACTCCCCAAGGGAGATCGAGACCGATGCCGGCCCCATGGCGCTCGGCGTCAGCTGCGGGATGGCACATGTGTGCGGGGATGGCGCGTGTGTGAGGAAGCCCTCGAGCCCATCAGTATCAGGTAATACGGGCCCGAAGGAGGCGGGCTAGTGTTGTGCTATCTCCGTGCTGTTTAATGTGGCTTTCGCCCCAGTTCTCAAATGGAGGGAATAAATCCGCACGGAAGGGAAGGCCAGGGGAGCAGGGCTGTCCAACTTCTACCGGCCCAGGGGCCTGAATTCCGGTCACTGATGACCTGGGGGGCCATAGGGTCTGCCCCTCCCCTGGCTCTGCCCCCTCCCTGCCCCCGGCTCCGCCCTCTCCCCGGCGCCCTCTCCCCTTATTTTTATTTAATATTAAATATATTTAATTCCATCCTCCCCTCTCCCCTTATTTTTATTTAATATTAAATATATTTAATTCCATCCTCCTCTCTCCCCTTATTTTTATTTAATATTAAATATATTTAATTCCATCCTCCCCTCTCCCCTTATTTTTATTTAATATTACATATATTTAATTCCATCCTCCCCTCCCCCTTATTTTTATTTAATATTACATATATTTAATTCCATCCTCCCCTCTCCCCTTATTTTAATGTAATATTAAATATATTTAATTCCATCCTCCCCTCCCCCTTATTTTTAAGGTATCCCATCTCCCCTTATTTCATCTTTAAATATATTTAATTTTATATTTCATACATGAGGGGAGATGGGGGAGGTAATGAGGAGCCCCCTGAGGAGCTCCTGCTTCGGCCTACCTTTTCCAAACGTGCAGGATCCAGGAGTACCCGGACGACGAGAGAGGCGACGACCGACTGAGTCGAAGAAGGTCCTAATCACGTCTGTGGGCCTCAGCGATCCAGTAGTAGAGTAGCCGAAGAGTACCGCGAGAATACGCAATCCACACGGGATTTCCCTGTCAACGCCGGAGTGATCTCGCGTTGACAGCGAAATCCCGTGTGGATTGCGCATTCTCGCGATACTTGCTCCGAACCCGGAAATAGGTATTTTTTTAAAAAATTATTTGTTTTATTATTCAATTTTTATTTTTTATTAAAAAGCTTAGGGGGCGGAGAGAAGGGGCTGGGTGGCCATATACGGCCCCCGGGCCGCCAGTTGGACAGCCCTGGTCTACAGAGCATCCAAAACACTGATTTCCAAGCAAAGATTAGATATAGTACAGCATATTTTTTCTTGTTTGAAAAAATCCCAAAAGCTTGCTGGAATTAAATAGATTAGCCTTAGGATAATGAGATACTAAAGAAAGCAAAGCTCCTGCATGCTTACTGTTAATATAGGAGGGAATTCCTTATATAGGGGGAAAAGTTGGTGAAGACCAACTCTTCATATTGCCAGCAGTGTAGACCTCCATATGTTGTGTGGCAAGGACGAGGTATAATAGTCCTTTTATTATTTGCTGTTTTTGAAGTCTCTGGGCAGACCCAGCAGTTGTCTTTAAGACAACTACAAAGAAGTTCACTAGGACCCATAGGACTAAAGCAAACCCTTAGGATTTTCCTGCTCCTGAACTGGCTTTTCTAAAAGCCGCTCTGTTTACATGCCTGTCCTGGTGGACATATAAAACTTTCTGTTGATTAAAAAAAGGTTTGGAGTGAGAAAAATTGGCTGATCAATGACCCGCAGGCTGAGGCCGCATTGATTATACCTTCCTGATTGAAAAGGTCTGTATTTTGGTTTATATGACATGTTGTTTTCCACCTTGAATGCGTGTATTCTTTATTAATGTATAAATATAAATATTGTTTTTAGCCTTACTTGGGCTGATACGGAACTATTGTCCTTACACATTGGATTTTCGGTCCCGAAGAAGCTGCCGCTTTGCAGCGAAACGGATTAGCGCAGGAAAATATCCTGTCCGTCGACTGAAGAGGAGCGTCGTTCCCTTTGGTTTTGGATTTACAAATTTATATACTTTCAATTGAACTTTGGACTGAACTTTGGATTTAACACTCGTAGGAGCAATTGTGCACTGCGTCAGCTCCCTCTATCCGTTTGTGGGTAAAAATAGCAGGCTTTCCAGACGCATATATATCAAGAGGACTGATATATTTTCCGTTATGCCTTTTACTATGATGTATTTGATTGCATGGTTACAAGAAATTATATGGAACTAGCTGTACCCGGCACGCGCTGCTATGCCCTATTTAGGAGATGCGAGAAAGTCTGAGTATGTAAGGGTTGGAATTGTTGTTAGTTATGGTGTTGTTGGGGCCATGGCTGTGTCGTTGTGGGTTGTTCTGGTGGGTGGGATGTTGAAGTCCTGGGGAGTTGTTGGTGTGTGGTGTTGCTGGCGTTCTGCATAGCTTGTGGATATACAATGTTTTTTGTCTTTCCATCTGCTGTGTTGATGTAGAGGTTGATGCTTGGAAGTTAACTTTGGAAGTGAGTGGAGGTACTTGAAATCCCATTATCCATGGTGTGTCCTCCTCTGAACTGCAGTCGGATGGAGTGTGGGTCATGGGGGGCATTGTGTGCCAAGTTTGGTCTTTATCGGTCTTAGTTCTGGGCCACAGTGGTCTGTGGGGGAATGATGGGGTTTGAAGTAGTACAAATCCCATTATCCATGGAGCTACTTCAAGTCCCATAATTCATGGTCCACCCTCCTCCAAACTGTAGTAGAATGTAGCGTGGGTCATAGGGGCTCTGTGTGCCAAGGTAGGTTACTATAAATTCAGGCCATACACAATGTCCCATGAGCTGAGGCCTAGTCAGGAACAGCAAGTTAATGAAGCCTTACTGTCAATTCAGACCATACACAATGTCCAATGAGCTGAGGCGTAGTCAGGAGAATCAAGTTAATGAAGCCTTACTGTCAATTCAGAGCATAAACAGCATTCCATTAAGTGAGGCCTAGTCAGGGAAATTAAGTTAATGAAGCCTTACTGTCAATTTTGGGCGTGGTCTGTGATTTGTAGGGGTGTAAATTTTCTGTGGGTAGTGAATTGGGTGTTTGTGTTTGTGCCTCAGCCCTTTGCCTTAGCCTCCTCTGACAGTTTATTGTGGGTTGGAATGTTCATGTTGGCTGGCCAGTACAGGAGTTATGCAAATCCGCCCTTATTGGCAGCCAATCATGTTGTCAGAATGTAGAGGCTGGGAGAGTCGTTGGCAGCCCCGGAGGATGCTGGGAAATGTAGGTTTTTTACTCGTTGTTTTGGGGGCTTTTAGGTTTTTTTGGGGGGGAGTTTCTTTGCTACAAACATACCTTGCTTGAGGCCTATTTCTGTTGGCAAGTTTGGTGTTTCTGCGTTGTAAGGTTTATCTGTTTGGGACTGTCGTTCCATGACGGGAACCCCTTTATATAATAGATGATTCTATTACTACTTTTGGATTTTGAGTTCTAGCCTTTCTATGTATAGTTGATTAAGATGGAACAGTTGGCGTTTTGTAGTGTAAGGGAGCGAACGACGGCAAACTTGCTGGTCCTGCAGCAAATCCGCTGTATATTCCAAGGCTGATGAAGTGTAAGGTTGTACTCTCACGGCGCTTACCAATGATACGGGACAGCCAGATTGGCACACCGCCTGGCAGAATATTCCCAGCACCGTTGGATAATCCAGGATAGCCCTCGCTCGTTGAGCTTTTTCAAGTCCATATATTTGCAAATATCAGTTGGCATCCACACACACATGTATACAGAGTCGCATCTTGTTCATACAATACATATAATGTAACACTTTAATGATGCGAGTGTGTCTATCGATCTTAGAAAACTATTTCTTTATTTAAGTCGTTGGAGTGCTTGCTGATACTCAAATAGGGAATGGGCTGGAGATGTCACTGTTGTGTATTTTCCATGTGGCCTTCCTTTTCAGAATCATATTGAGGCATCTAGCCCCATGACCTGATAAAGTTGATGTACACAGCTTGGTACCCAACATGGTCTGATATATACAGATAACATATATCTTATCCCTATCTTTAACATTTTCTATCTGAAAACAGAATGATAGGGTAGGTTTTATAAGGCTTATAATGTTTTTGCTTTATTGCATAAGCATTATATGAACATTGTAATTAGTGGTTTCTATTAATGTTACCAAGATCATCTTGAATAGCTCCTGACGGGAGTTGTACCTAACATAAAACCGGTTCTTCTCTGAGATTTCCAAATGATTTACTAGAACTCATTACAGAAACATGCCCTCCAACCATACCTCCTGAATACGCCATTTTTCTCATTCTGCTTGCTGGTTCCTACTCTATGCAACTTTATGTTGCAAAGTATGGTATAACTTTGCAACATAAAGTTAGAAAATAAATATTTTCAGACAATGTAGAACTATGGTCCTGATAGCCATGCCTATAAAAGGTTTGCTCACACACAATATAGGTAGCCTACACTTCAACATACAAGTTAGGAGAGACTGCAGTAGTTTGCTTTTGCCTGAACCTTTAAGTAAGGCAAGATTCCAAATAGTGACTTCCTATAAGACATTTTGCCCTTTGTCTCTTTATGCCCTTTGTCTCTGGTATCCGAGATGGTCTCCACTTGTTTGTGGAGTTCTGCAAGGGGCCATTCTCTCCCCCCTGCTCTTTAACATCTATATGTGACCTCTCGCTCAGCTGGCTCGGAGCTACGGACTAGAGTGTTACCAGTACGCTGATGACACTCAACTCGTTCTGCGAATGGACAGCTGTTCGGCCTCTGTACCTGATAATTTCCAACAGTGCCTTGAAGCTGTGACTGGATGGGTGTGTGCTAGCAGGTTGAGGGTGAACCCAGCAAAGATTGAAATGTTGTGGCTGGGTCACCCTGGTGGAGGAACTGTTCAGTTGCCTACCCTAGACGGCGTACCTCTGTGTCCGTCGTCCTCTGTGAAGAACTTAGGAGTCCTGCTGGACCCTCCGCTATCAATGGTGGCTCAGATCTCCAATGCCAGCAGAGTGGCTTTTTTCCATCTCTGGCAGGCTAGGCGACTGGCTCCCTATCTGACCAGGGAGGATCTGGCCACGGTGATCCAGGCCACAGTCACCTCGAGAATAGACTACTGCAACGCCCTCTACATTGGCCTACCTATGGTGTATAAACTGCTATGGAAGCAGTGGCTATTAATGACCAGCAGAGTGTGTGTAAACTGCTGAGCTATTACTTTTAGGAGTGCAGTAGCTTTGTGTTAGACTGTATCTCCATAGTTAGCATCTTGTAACCTTAAGAAAGTACCTCTGAGTAGATTGTAACCACCCAAGCTCTTGAACTCTTGAAACCTCCAAGCTCGAAACACTGTTTAAATAAACTTGATAGTTCTTTGATAAAACATCTATTCTGGTGATTCTTTCTCCCACAAGCCACGAAACACCTCTTTCTTAGTGGGTAGCCAAGCTCAGTAAAATAAATGGTGGCAGCAAGTAAAAGTTAAAAGAATCCTTACATATTGTAGTGGCATTGATAGTATATTCTGCTCTGTGACAGGCCTGAGTTCGAATCCTCACATTCTCTCCACACTTAAGACCTGAATTCGAATTCAGATCCATCACACGATTGGCTGTAAGTCAGATCCTTACACTGCTGTATATATTGTTGTTCTGTTTGACCTTGGTTGGTTGAACTGTGGTAAAGCTTCTGTTCATTTTACATTTACAACCTCCAACACCTTCCACAGTGTCTTACCCGAATGCGTTGTGGTTCTGCTTTCACCTTCGGCTACACCCTGAACTTGACACAGCAGAAGGAAGAAACTTGCCTCGAACTTTCAGTTCCCTGCCTTTATTTAACCTTTTTATATTTTCAGCACAATATACTGACCTTCAGCAACAGCCACTACTTAGCTTTGCAGAAATGGACACCAATTAAAGCTGTGGTTCCCAAAGTGGGTGGTACCGCCCCCTAGTGGGCGGTGAGACGATCCAAGGGGGCGGTGGGAGGCTCAGGAGAATTTGGGGGTCACTGAAGCCCTGTAAGGGGGCGGTGGCGGTATTCCAACTCGTAAGCACGCGAGTGTGCACCTGCCAGTTGGAAACCCCATGCAGGTGCTGCCTGGAAACCGCAGCGCGTCCCCACTTCCTCTCGTCAACTCTGCCCACAACGCAGTTCTGTATCGCCCCTTCCAATCCAACGGGTCCCTTGTAAGGAAGGGGTGATACGGGACTGCGCCTTGGGCAGAGTTGAGAAGAGGAAGGGGGGCACGCTGCGGTTTCCAGGTATCGCCTGCCCAGGGATTCCAACTGGCAGGCTGAGAACCACTGCATTAATACATATATCTTTCTATTTAATTGCTATTACATTTTTTTTTAAAAAAAAATTTCTAGGAGGGCCGTGAGTATTTTTTTTTTTCTGGAAAGGGGGCGGTAGGTCAAAAAAGTTTGGGAACCACTGAATTAAAGTCTCAGTCAATATAGAACAGGGGTGCTCATTAGGTAGATCGCGATCTACTGGTAGATCGCCTAGGGCGTCCTGGTAGATCGCAGGCAGGGCGGGAGGAAGGCTCAGTCGTGCCCCACAGGCTCCCGACGCTGCCCAGGTGCTGCCGGCCAGTCAGCGTGGCAGCGGCGTGACCGGTTTCGCTATGGCCCATATGGTGTGTATGGCTGCCATGCCATTTCTGCCGCTGCCATGATGTCATGCGCAACATTTTCCCTACCATTTTGTGGTCTCGCCAGAAGAAGGGTGAAGGGGAGGGGCACGGCCAGAGGTGGTTCCAACTGCGGCTGCTGCAGCATGGACTGGGACTCAGAGCTGTTGGTAAGCCAGTGGAGGGGCTTCCTCTTTTTTTCCCTCCCTGTCCCTCGCTCTCTTTCCTTCCATCCTTCTTCCTTTTCTTCCTTCCCTCTTTCCTTCCTTCCCTACTTCCCATCCTTTCTTTCTTCCCTTATTTCCCTCCCTCCCTTCTGTTCTTCCTTCCTTCGTCTCTCTCTCTCCCTCCTTTCCCTTCCTTCCCTTCCTTTCTCATCTCCTTTCTTCCTTTCCTTCCTTTCTCCCCTCCTTCTTGCCTTGCCTTCTTTCCTTCCCATTTCCTCCCTCCCTCATTCCTTCCTTCCTTCCTTTCCTCTCTGCCTTGAATATTTTCTGTTGGTTGTGGGGGTTCTGTGTGGGAAGTTTGCCCCAATTCCGTTGTTGGTGGGGTTCAGAATGCTATTTGGTTGTAGGTGAATCCCAGCAACTACAACTCCCAAATGACAAAATCAATTTTTTTAGTGATGGTCACTCCTTGTAGGTGTCTTGTGGCCAAATTTTGGCAGCAATTCGTCCAGTAGTAAGAACAGGCCCGGATTACCCATAAGGCCACCCGAGGCCATGACCTTGGGGGCAGCTTTGGGGGAGCGGCAGATTCGGGCCTGAAGGAAGGAGTGAAGGAAGGAGTGGCGCCTGCCCACGTGAGGGAAAAGGAGCCGGGGGGAAGCCCCACCACCCCTAGGGTGTCTTACGTGGCTTCCGCTGCCGCCGCTTCGCTCACGCGGGCGGGCACCACTCCTTCCTTCAGTGAAGGGAGGAGGGGCGCCGGTGCGAGCGAGGCGGCGGCGGGGGAAGCCACGTCAGATGCCCTAGGGGCGGGACTTCCCCGACTCCTTGTCTCTCATGCTGGCAGTGGCTCCGCCCCTCCTCCCTTCAGTGAAGGCGAAGCAGGGAGTGGTGCCCGCCCGTGCGCGGGACAAGGAGCCGGGTGAAGCCCTGCCCCTAGGGCGACTGACACGGCTTTCCCCCACCGCCTCCTCGCTCGTGTTTGGGGCACGGGCAAGCGAGGAGGTGGCGGGGGAAAGCGACGTCAGTCGCCCTAGGGGCGGGACTTCCCCCGGCTCCTTGTCCCTCACGCCGGCAGCGGCTCCGCCCCTCCTCCCTTCAGTAAAGCAGGAAGTGGCGCTCGCCCGCACGTGGGATAAGGAGCCAGGGCGAAGCCCCGCCTCTAGGGCGACTGACGCGGCTTTCCCCCACCGCCTCCTTGCTTGCCCGTGCCCCAAACACGAGTCAGGAGGTGGCGGGGGAAAGCTGCGTCAGTCGCCCTATGGGCGGGGCTTCGCCCCGACTCCTTATCCCACACACGGGCGGGCGCCACTCCCTGCTTTGCCTTCACTGAAGAGAGGAGGGGCGGAGCCGCTGCCGGCGTGAGGGACAAGGAGCCGGGGGAAGTCCCACCCCTAGGGCGACTGACGTCGCTTTCCCCCGCCGCCTCCTCGTGCCGCCCCCACAAGAGGCCCTGCCCCCTGGGGGCGGCATTTAAACAGGGGGGCCTAGGGCGGCACAATCCGCTAATCCGGGCCTGAGTAAGAAATCAGTTTGTGTGTGTCAACTGTAAAATAGGATGTGTGGAAGGGCCCTGGGTTATCCGAGGTCCTTTCCACACAGTTGAATAAAATCCCATGTTTTCTGCTTTGAATCGGATTATATGGCAGTGTGGACTCAGAAAACCCAGTTCAAAGCAGATATTGTGTTATATGTTTCACATTTTTGTATTGGGTAGGTAGATCATTTGGGCTTGGTTGTTTTATAAGTAGCTCGCATGCTGAAAAGGGGTGAGCACCCCCCTGATATAGAAAATGGCGACTTCCCCTTTTCAAGGGCTCTCCTGTGCACAGATTCCTTTCTTTATATGTTTTCTTCCTTCCTTCCCCCATTATTTTCCTTGCCTGCTTCCTAATGAGCCTTTTAGGATTCGATTGGGCTTCTTGGAGCGACTGCCTCTTGCTGCTAGAATGTAAAGCTGTCTAACCCCATTCAGGCACCTGAAGTCAGCATTTCAAAGAGATGCTGGTTAATAAATTCACAACAGAAGGGCTGTTTTGAGACAAATCTTACAGCTCAGCCTAGTCTCAAAAGAGCCAAAGAATGAGAGTGAAAATAACTTTAGGCTGGGTTTTATTATTTATTTATTTATTTATTTATTTATTTATTTATTCGAACTTGTGAGTCGCCACTCCCGGATGGCTCGGGGCGACTTACAGTGAGTTGAATATTCAACAGAGTAAAAACAGAGTAAAAACACCATAAAACAAAACAGAACAACAGACAGTAAAACACCGTAAGTACATCAATGTGATATACCCAGAAGGCAGGGGCCTGCCAGCCTTATTGTTAAAACCCAAAGGCCTGCCGGAACAGCAGGGTTTTACACGCCTTCCGGAAGGCGACTAGATCCGTAAGAACCCGGACTCCGGAAGGGAGGGCATTCCACAAAGTCGGAGCGATTATTGAAAAGGCCTTCCGCCTTGTAGCCGTCAGGTGGTACAATTTGACACCGGGCACCTCTAATAGCTGACCCACCTCAGAGCGTAGTGACCTAGCGGGGCAGTATGGGATAAGGCGGTCCCTAAGGTACGCTGGCCCCAGACCGTTCAAGGCCTTAAAGGTCAAGACCAACACTTTGAAGGTAATCCGGTGTTCCACTGGTAACCAGTGCAGCTCCTGCAGGACAGGTGTTATATGGGCAGACATCGGAACGCCAGCCAGGAGTCTAGCTGCCGCATTCTGGACCAGCTTCAATTTCCGGATCACCGACAGAGGAAGGCCGACGTAGAGAGCATTACAGTAGTCTAGCCTCGAGATGACCGTGGCTTGGACCACTGTGGCTAGGTCGTGACGTGAGAGGTAGGGAGCCAGCTTCCTCGCCTGACGAAGTGGGAGAGGGAGAAAGACTGTGCCTAAAGAATCTGGATGCAAACATCGCTTATTAGCAAGTTGTCAACAACCCAAGTCGAAAACTACTGGTTACTTTAATATGAGCTTCCTGCTTCAGTACCACTGTTCCCAGGGCCGGCCTTCCCAATTAAGCGACCTACGCGGTCGCGTGAGGGCGGCGTTCCCGGGAGAGGGCGTGGCCACCTGGGAGGGGCGCCGCCCCGCCCGCCCCGCCACCGTGTCGCCGCAGCCAGCCGGCGCCGCGGAGGAACGGGGGAGAGGGACTCACAGGGCAGGCTCCCGGACCCGAGGAGGAGCAGGAGGAGGGGGGAGGCCATGAGGGCGGCCCCCACGGAGACGCAGCGGCAGCAGCAGCGCCCCCGGAAGGGCCAGAGGCGCATCTTCCTGACGTCACTTCCTCGTCGCCGCCTCTGCCGAGGAGGAAGGGGAGGAAGGCCTCGCCGGCCGCGCGCTGCAAGGACACCCGGAAGGAGAGACGCCGGAGGGAGGGAGGGAAGGAGGAAGAGGCCACCACGCCTCCGCAGGGAGCAGCCAAGGGGGGGGGGACCAAAATATTGTTCACTTACTCCCCCCGGAGAGCTCGGACCGCCCCTGACTGTTCCACAAAATCACTACAATTCCGTGATTCAGTGTTTCCCAACCTTTTTTGAGCTGTGGCACACTTTTTACATTTGCTAAATCCTGGGGCACACCACCAACCAAAATGACACGAAATGACACTCTAACACAGTCATACATATAGTTAATATGTTTTTAAATGTATTTATACACTCAGTGTGAAACCTGGGCCTGTTTCAATGAACTCAACATAGATATCCTGGCAGGAATGACAGAAGGACACAAACTTCCCACACAGAACTCTCATAACCAAGAGAAAATGCTATAACAGTTTGGTGGGCATTGACCTTGAGTTTTGGAGTTGTAGTTCACCTATATCCAGAGAGCACTGTGGACTCAATAAATGTTGGATCAGGACCAAACTTAGCATGAATACTCAATATGCCCAAATATGAACACAGATGGAGTTCAGGGGAAATAGACCTTGACATTTGGGAGTTGTAGTTGCTGGGATTTATAGTTCCCGTACAATCAAAGAGCATTCTGAACCCCACCAATAATAGAACTGAGCCAAACTTCCCACACAGAACCCCCAGGAGGCAAGAGGAGGTCTCTACTTGGGGAAAGGGAGGCGGGCCTTCCCAATGCATGGAGAGGGAGAGACCAAGTAGACAACGGGTGGGGAGGGTTTTTTTTTATATAATTTTGCGTCTTTATCGAGGTAGGGTTCTTAGGGTACTTCAACACACTAGACTCCCCTCCCCCTCCTGGAGGTTCCAATTTCCCACGGCACATCTGATGATCGCTCACGGCACACTAGTGTGCCCCGGCACACTGGTTGGGAAACATTGCCGTGATTGACAGGTTAAATAATTTTTATCCCATTATTCCACTAAGAAAATAATGCTCAAGGCAGCTGAGAAACATCACCAGAACCAAATCTCAGACTGCACGTTGACAGGCAACAAAGCTGTATTATCTGCCCCGCAAAGCACTATATTTCCCATTGCCCCATCTAACGTCAGAAGCATATACAGATCATGCAACAGGATTTTCTTTCTTCTCGCCTCAAATCTGTTCCAGACCAGAATTGTGAATTTATTTGTTTGTTTGTTTACCATATTTCTAACCCGCCCTTCTCAACCCCAGAAGGGGGACTCAGGGCGGCTTACATTCAGCCCCAACAAGAGGCTATTTCAGCAAGACAATAAAATCACAACATCCACAAACATGATAAAAACAACATAATAAAAACTATACAAATAAGCATTACACATTAAGTCAGCCTCATCAGTTTTTCGCCAATCCAGTTCATCCCTTAAGGCAGTGTTTCTCAACCAGTGTGCCGGGGCACACTAGTGTGCCGTGAGCAATCATCAGGTGTGCCGTGGGAAATTGGAACCTCCAGGAAAGGGGGAGAGTCTAGTGTGTTGAAGTATAAAAACCCTAAGAAACCTACCTCGATAAAGGCACAAAATTACAAACAGCCCCCTTCCCCACCCGTTGTCTACTTGGTCTCTCCCTCTCCATGCATTGGGAAGGCCCGCCTCTCTTTCCCCAAGTAGAGACCTCCTCTTGCCTCCTGGGGGTTCTGTGTGGGAAGTTTGGCCCAGTTGTATCATTGGTGGGGTTCAGAATGCTCTTTGATTGTAGGGGAACTAAAAATCCCAGCAACTACAACTCCCAGATGTCAATGTCTATTTCCCCTGAACTCCATCTGGTTCATATTTGGGCATATTGAGTATTCATGCCAAGTTTGGTCCTGATCCAACATTGTTTGAGTCCACAGTGCTCTCTGGATATAGGTGAACTACAACTCCAAAACTCAAGGTCAATGCCCACCAAACTCTTATAGCATTTTCTCTTGGTTATGGGAGTTCTGTGTGGGAGGTTTGTGTCTTTCTGCCATTCCTGCCAGGATATCTATGTGGAGTTCATTGAAAGAGGCCCAGGTTTCACACTGAGTGTATAAATACATTTTAAAAACATATTAACTATATGTATGACTGTGTTAGAGTGTCATTTTGTGTCATTTTGGTTGGTGGTGTGCCCCAGGATTTTGCAAATGTAAAAAAGTGTGCCGCGGCTCAAAAAAGGTTGGGAAACACTGCCTTAAGGTGCTGATTGCATTTATTGACCAAACGCCTGGTCCCACATCCATGTCTTTACTTTCTTTCGGAAAGCCAGGAGGGAAGAGATCGATCTTATCTCCGTTGGGAGTGTGTTCCATAGGCGAGGAGCCACCACCGAGAAGGCTCTGTCCCTCGTCCCCGCCAGGCGCATTTGAGCTGTAGGCAGGAGTGAGAGCAGGGCCTCCCCGGATGATCTTAGATTTCGAGGTGGGACGTAGTGGTGGATGCGTTCAGACAAGTAAGCTGGGCCAGAACCGTTTAGAGCAGTGGTTCTCAACCTTTCTAATGCCGCGACCCCTTAAGATAGTTCCTCATGTTGTGGTGACCCCCAACCATAAAATCATTTTCATTGCTACTTCATAACTGTAATTTTGCTACTGTTATGAATCATCATGTAAAATATTGGGTGTATTTTCATACCCGATACACCCATGTTTGAATACTGGTGGGGTTGTGGGGTGTGTTTGTGTGTGTGTGATTTTGTCATTTGGGAGGTGTAGTTGCTGGGATGTATAGTTCACCTACAATCAAAGAGCATTCTGAACTCCACCAAAAATGGAGTTGAACCAAACTTGGCACACAGAACTACCATGACCAACAGAAAATACTGGAAAGGTTTGGTGAGCATTGACCTTGAGTTTTGAAGTTGCAGTTCACCTGCATTGAGAGAGCACTGTGGATTCAAACAAAGATAGATCTGGATCAGACTTGGCACAAATACTCAATATGCCCAAATGTGAACACTGGAAGAGTTTGGGGAAAATAGACCTTGATATTTGGGAATTGTAGTTGCTCGGATTTATAGTTCACCTACGACCAAAGAGCTTTCTGAACCCCACCGACAATAGAATTGAACCAATCTTGTCACGCAGAACTCCCATGACCAATAGAAAATACTAGTAGGGTTTGGTGGACATTGACCTTGAGTTTTGGAGTTGTAGTTCACCACCTACATCCAGAGAGCACTGTGGACTCAAACAATGGTGGATCTGGACCAAACGTAGTATGAATAGTCAAAATGCCCAAAGGTGAACACTGGTGGATTTGGGGAAAATAGACCTTGACATTTGGGAGTTGTAGTTGCTGGGATTTATAGTTCACCTACAATCAAAGAGCATTCTGAACTCCACCGATGATAGAATTGGGCCAAACTTCCCACACAGAACCCCCAAGACCAATAGAAAATAATGTGTTTTCCGATGGTCTCTGGCGGCCCCTCCGACAACTCCTCGCGACCCCCATAGGGGTCCCGACCCCAAGGTTGAGAAACACTGGTTTAGAGCTTTATAGGTCAACACTAGCACTTTAAATAGTAGCATATATTGTCCGTACTCACGAAGCGTGGAGGGCGCTCCGCATGTGTTTGGTGCAGACACACCAAACACATGCGGACTTATTAAGAACTTATGGTCTGCACCAAACACATGCGGAGTGCCCTCACGCATCATGAGTACGGACAATATATACTACTATGCATCGCCCACTTTAAAACATGGAACTGTGATTGTGTGTAGCTAACATACAGAGGTTTGTGAATGTATTGTTGACACAGATGCATATTCTCCAGATCTTGTATAAGAGTGCTGTCCAACTTCTGCCGACCCAAGGGCCGGACTTTCTGGGGGGCCAATCACCTGGGGGCCAAGTGGCCATGCCCCCGGCCATGCGGCTCCGCCCCCTCTCCCAAAGCGTCACAATAGCCTTGGAAGCGGGCGATTTCGCCCACTTCCGAGGCTGTTGTGATGCTTTGGGAGAGAAGGAGGAGCCACGGGGAGCCTTCCGCGGCTCCGCCCCCTCGCCCAAAGCATCACAACAGCTGTTGTGACACTTTGGGGGAGAGGGTGAAGCTGCAGCTCCACCTCCGCCCCTCGCCCGCAGGCCTGGATGGCTCGCAGGGGAAGCGGCGCCCGGTTCTCGCTTTCCCGTGAGCCATCCAGGCTTGCGGGAGGGTTTTTCGCCCGGCTCTCGTGTCCCTCTGGTCAGAGGGATGCGAGAGCTGGGCGAAAACTCTCCCGCAGGCCTCCCTGGAAGGCCTGCCCCCTCGCTCCCTCCCGCCCTTCCCGACGCCGCCGGTGTCCCAATCGCCGCGGCTCTGGGGAAGGAGAAGGAGGGAGGGAGGATTCCTCCTCCTTCCCCGGCGCCACGGCGATCGGGACACCAGCGGCGCCGGGAAGGAGGAAGAGGAGGGAGGAAGGAGGATTCCTCCTCCTCCCTCCCCTCCCGCCCGCCACTGCGAACCGGATCGCAGCGGCGGGCAGAGAGGACGGAGGGAGCAAGGCAAGGAGGAGGAGGGAGCTGGCTCTCTTCCTCCTCCCTGCCCGCCTCCTCCCCTCCCTCCCGCCCGCCGCTGTGAACCGGATCGCAGCGGCGGTCGGAGAGAGGGACGGGAGGGGCAAGGCAGGAGGAGGAGGGAGCTGGCTCCCTTCCTTCTCCCTGCCCTGCCTCCTCCTCCTCCCCTCCTCCCGCCCGTCGCTGTGAACCGGATCGCAGCGGCAGGGCGGAGAGAGGGACGGAGGGCAAGGCAAGAAGGAGGAGGAGGGAGCTGGCTCTTCCTCCTCCCTGCCCCGGCTCCTCCTCCTCCCCTCCCTCCCGCAATCTCGCAGCGGCAGCGCGGAGAGAGGGACGGAGGGGGTGGTGCAGGGGGAGGAGCTAGCTCTCTTCCTCCTCCCTGCCCCGCCTCCCCCCCCCCCCTGGCCGCCTTTTTTAAAAAAAATTAGATTTTTTTATTTTAAAAATTTAAAAATGGCGGCCGGGGGCATAGTGGGGGCCATGTCCAACAGGCTGGGGGCGTGTACGGCCCCCGGGCCGCCAGTTGGACAGCCCTGTTGTATAACAAAGTGCAATTTTTATATGTATTTTGCTGTGTATTATGACTTTGAGTATTTGATATTGTTGATGCTACTGCCCTTTAGCCTTATATCTATATATATAAAGGAGACACGGTCGTGCAAAGATTGATATAGACAACGAAACTATACGTCGCAGAAACACCACACTAAACAACTGACTGGCCCAGACCCCAAAGGAACAGACAACAGTCAAAAAACCCGACCTAACTACCTAGCAACACCCTAAAACACCACCCCTAAAATTTAACAAAGGGAATCCCACCCGGCCACTCGCTGCCAGTGCGAACGTTTAGAACGTTCACACATGGCAGCCAGAGCGCTCCTCCGCCTCCTCCTTGGATCAGGAAGAGCGGGGGGGACCTGGAAGGAGGAGGGGAAACCCCTCCCCTCCTCCCCAGCCCCTCCCCCCTCCCCCCGCCACCCCCCCCTCGCCGCCCGGTTTAAAGAGTGGCAAGGGGGCGTGGCCAGGGGGGCGGGGACACCCCTCTCCCCTCCCCAGCCCCTCCCACCTCCCCCGCCACCCCCCGCCACCCGGTTTCCAAGAGTGGCGAGGGGCGTGGCCAGGGGGGGGACACCCTCCCCTCCCCAGCCCCTCCCACCTCCCCCCCGCCACCCCTCGCCACCCGGTTTCAAAGAGTGGCGAGGGGGTGTGGCCAGGGGCGACACTCCTCCCCCCCCAGCCCCTCCCACCTCCCCCCGCCACCCCCTCGCCACCCGGTTTCCAAGAGTGGCGAGGAGGGAGCTGGCACCCCCCTCCCCAGCCCCTCCCACCTCCCCCGCCAACCCCCCTGCCACCCGGTTTCAAGAGTGGCGAGGGCGTGGCCAGGGGCGGGACACCCTCTCCCTCCCCCAGCCCTCCCACCTCCCCCGCCCCCCTCGCCACCCGGTTTCCAAGAGTGGCGAGGGGCGTGGCCACGGGACACCCCTCCCCTCCCCAGCCCCTCCCACCTCCCCCCCGCCACCCCCTCGCCACCGGTTTCCAAGAGGACCGGGCCGCGCCGCCGCCTCCTCGCCTCTTCCGCCGCCTCATAGCCGGTCCATGGCTGGGAAGCGGTGGAGGGGGCATCGCCGGGGGAGGCGGAACGGGAGGAAGGGCTAAGGAGGAGGTGCCTCCCTTCCTCCCTTCTCCACTCCTCCTCCTTCCGCTCTCTCCTCGAGCCCTCCTCCGCCGCTTCCCAGCCGCTGACCTAGGAGGCGGCGGAGAAGGCCAAGGACGCGGCGGTGCGGCCCGGTCCTGAGCTCCTGCTCCGAATGCCAGAGAAGCAGGCTCCCCGAGAGAAGGCCTTGGGCGGGCTCCCTCAGGCAAGGAAAGGCAGAAACGAAGGTCCAGGCCTGCTTCCCACTCACCTCTCTCCCCCCCCCCTCCCGCCTGACTCCATGCTCGCCTGCCTCCCTCTCTCTTTCCCTCTACCTCTCTCTCAGGGGGAGGGAGGGGAGGAAAAAAAAAAGGAAAGGAAGGGAGGACAGAGGGAAAGAGCTGAAGAATGAGGAAGAAAGGGAGAAGAGAGGGAGAGAGGAGAGGAGGAAAGACAGGCAGGCACACTCCCTCCTCCCCACCTCCCCGCTGCTGAGCACCACAACGAGGGAAGACAGGAAGGCACAAAGGGGTGAGCACAGTTCACTTCTGCCCCTCCTTCCTGTCCTTTCCTCCCCTCCCATGCTGCCAACGACAGGGAGGAGAAGGAAGACCTACAGCACGCCTGGGCCAACTTTGGCCCTCCTTCCCTCCAGGAGTTTGGGACTCCCAACTCCTCCGAACTCCCCCAACAATGGATTTCAACCAAAATTAGCACACAGAACTCCCCAGACCCATCGGAAATAACACAAGGTGTGTTTAGCCTTCAAAAACCACACAAACAATAACAATAAAACACTCCAAAAAGCCAAAACATCTGGGAAACTACAATTCCCAGGATCCCCTGCACCCCAGATGCACTGTGCATTCACGTCTTCCTGTCCTGTCCTTTCCTCCCATACTGCCAAGGAACCCTTCCATGCCTACATGAGGGGGAGAAGGAGAGGGAAGAGAAGCAAGACCTACAGCACGCCTGGGCCAACTTCGGCCCTCCTTCCCTCCCAACTCCTCTGAACCCCCCCCCCCCCAACAATGGATTTTAACCAAACTTAGCACACAGAACTCCCATGACCCATAGGAAAAAAGGAAGGGTTTGGTGGGTATATTGTCCTTGACTTCTGAAGTTGTAGTTCAACCACATCCAGAGAGCACTGTGCAATCAATGACAGATTGGAACCAGCATTGGCATCAATACTCCATATGCCCACCTGTGAACACTGGTGGAGTTTATGCCCAAATGTGAACACCAGTGGAGTTTGGGGGAAAAACCTTGACATCTGAGAGTTGTAGTTACTGGGATTTATAGTTCATATACAAGGAGCAAAGAGAGAAGGAACAAGCTGAAGGATAAGGAAGACAGGGGGAGAACAAGACCAAAAGGTAGGAAGGGATGTTGCTGTTCTTTGCCACAGCAAAGCGTGGCCGGGTACAGCTAGTTCTTTATGTGTGTTATAGAAACAGTATTTATGTGACATCTGCGATTGATTATTTATTTATTTATTAATAATGTTATCTGCGGAGAAAATGCTGTTAGGGAGGTTACACCAAAACTAGTAAGACCACTACATGCTTTCTCGCAGAGCTCACACTGCAGCACAGGCACTTCCCACACAATGCCTTTTTTACCACTCCTTTAGGCTACGAAGGCCTCTTTGTCGTGCTTTCCAGTAAATATACCTTGGCTTCAGGCCATACAGGGTTCTGAACTACCAACCACACCTCTTCATGAATTATGGAGATTGAAAAGCTGTCTAACAAATTGGCATTCCTGGTTTTCAAGGCAGATTTGTTTCCCTGAAAATAAAACGTGGCTACCTCCATTTATTATATATTTTATTTATTTATTTATTTCACGACATTTATATGCCGCCCTTCTCAACCCCGAAGAGGACTCAGAGGGCCTCACAAGCTAAATGCAAATCCAATATAACACATTATTGCCACAGCACAACATCAATATTACATATCACATTGTACTATAACAATTATATCGCAATATTATTACTAATATTGCATGTAACACAAAATATACAATTATAATATCTTATTATTAGTAGTAGTATTATATTGTATTACATTACAACATTATCAATATTATATGTATATACAATATACTATATATATTATATATCATATATTATATGTATATATACAATATTATATTATATGTATATACAATATATATATACACTATACCATATGTATATACAATATATTCTATCATACCATATTATACTATAATAATATATCATATTATATTACACTACATTATATTATAGAATAATGAATAAAATTATTTATTTAAATTATATATATATATATATAATAAAATTAACGTAATTAAGCAAATAAAGATAACATACACAATTTATTTATTTATTTATTTGCCATGCTTCTATACCGCCTCTCTCAGCCCGAAGGCGACTCGAGGCGGTGAACAAGCGGCAACAAGTGCCCATATACAATACATCACAAGATAAAAACAGTCATATAAAAACATATAAAATTAACAGGTTAAAAACTACAAAATACAAATCTCTGCTCCACAATCTTAAAATCGGTTTCCGTTTCATCGTCATAGTAATCCTTGATCTCGATTAAAGTTCGTCTGCGAATGCTTGCTCGAAAAGCCAAGTCTTGACTTTCTTACGAAATGTCAGGAGGGAGGGGGGCCGATCTGATGTCACTAGGAAGGGAATTCCAAAGCCGAGGAGCCACCACTGAGAAGGCCCTGTCTCTCGTCCCCGCCAGGCGCGCCTGCTAAGCAGGCGAGCCCGAGAGCAGGGCCTCTCCGGATGATCTTAAGCATCTTGATGGTTCATAGGGAGCGATGCGTTCAGACAGGTAAGTTGGACCAGAACTGTTTAGAGCTTTAAAGGCCAAAACCAGCACTTTGAATTGTACCCGGTACCAAACTGGTAGCCAGTGGAGCTGGCACAACAGGGGAGTTGTATGCTTCCTGAGTGCCGCTCCTGCTATCAACCTGGCTGCTGTCCGTTGGACCAATTGAAGCTTCCGAGCAGTCTTCCAAGGCAGACCCACGTAGAGTGCGTTGCAGTAATCTATACAGCAGGGGTGCTCAGAATGGTGATCGGGATCACCAGGGTGATCTTCAGGCCTCATCCTGGTGATCTTCGGGCCCCTGACCAGGTTTTTTGCTGTTGGTCCTCTTGCAGCGTGCACCCCTGCACGCTGCAAAGAAGTCCTCCGTCGTTGCTCCTCCCCGCTCCCTGCTTGCGCGCCGCCTCCAAAAGCTCCAGAGTCCAAGAGGCAGTATGGGCCCCCTCTTTTGGATTCCTCCTCCTCCCTCCGTTCTTCTCCAGCCACTCAGAGTCGTAGGAGACCAAAGGGGGCGGGCCTGGATGACGTGATGCATGGCTGGCCCCGCGCGCATGTGCAGAAGCGCCCATTCTGCCTCTCGGACTTCTCGTGAGCTCTTGGAGGCGGCACGCATGCTGGTGGCGTGGAAGTAGGAGCAACGACGGAGGAGAAGAAGAAGGACGCTTTGGAGTCATTTTCTTACCGCATCTCAAAGGTCGGTCTTTTTTACTTTGGGGTGGGTGCTTGATTGTTCTGTGGCGTGTCTCTTTGTTTATTTTTAATGTTTAAAAATGGCCTTTTAGCTCCAAAGCCTCTCTGCTTGCTTTGTTCCTTGAGAAATATATGTTGGGGAATATGGAAATGTGGGAGAAATGGGGTGGTTGGATGTATTTTTGCATGCCCCTTTGTTTACCTTGCTGAGTATTAAATGGCCTTGCAGTTCAAAAGCCTCTCTTCTTACTTTCTGGCTGATAATATGTGTGGTAATATGGCAGTGTGGGAGAAATGGGGTGGTTGGATGTATTTTTATGCTCTGTTTTATATTGTTGTTATTAAATTGAAATGTTGATGTTTTATAACTTCATTTTATGTAAACTGCCCCGAGCCTGCTGGAAGGAGCGGCACATAAAAATGAATAATAAATATAAATAAATAAATAAATAAGAAAATAAGAAAATAGTTATACGTTTTACATTTCTGGGCAGGTGATCTTTGGGACTTGGTTTTTTAATCAGTAGCTCCCATGCTGAAAAAGTGTGAGCACCCCTGCTATACAGGATGTAACCAGACTCAGAGCATGGACTACCGTGGCCAAGTCAGACTTCCCAAGGTACGGGCGCAGCTGGCGCATAAGTTTTAATTGTGCGAATGCTCCCCTGGTCACCGCCGAAACCTGGGGTTCCAGGCTCAGCGATGAATCCAGGATCACACCCAGACTGCGAACCTGCGTCTTCAGGGGGAATGTAACCCCATCTAACACAGGCTGTAACCCTATGCCCTGTTTGGCCTTTCGGCTGACCAGGAGTGCCTCCGTCTTGTCTGGATTTAGTTTCAATTTGTTCGCCCTCATCCAGTCCGACACAGCGGCCAAGCACCGGTTCAGGACCAAGACAGCCTCCTTAGTAGCAGGTGGAAAGGAGTGACCGAGTTGGACGTCATCTGCGTACAGATAACACCGCACCCCGAAACCATCAATTACACTCCAAAACCCTACACAGACGTTCAATCACATTCCAAAACCATCAAAACCACAAAAGTAAAATAAAATAAAAGATGACGAGGTGCAGCAGGAACCATGATGGAGGCCGTTGTCCTCAGGAGGGGAAGGATCACAAGATGGTGGGGCTCCTCGATGGCAGGAAGGCTCCTTTCTCCCCCACCCCCGGTTCGGGGTGCCCCTTCTTTCCCCATTTTAACAACCTAAGGAAATAGATATATGGCTTTATCACGCCATTCATTTTTTCATCCTGCTTGATATCCAACCCAACCAATCTCATGAGGGTAGCCGATTGTTGCCAAGACATCTGCGATTGGGTTATTTTGGGGTCAACTTAAAGGCACACAACAAGAACAATCCATATTCCCCATTCTGTTTGCCCACCTTCTACCATTGTTCTCCACATTTTCCCTATCTATCTCCTCTCTTAATTGACAGCCTTGTCTAAAACAGATAAAATACTAAACAGTCATTTTGTGTATTCTTAAAGGCTTTTGCTGCTGGAATCATTGGGGTTGTGGGGTTTCTGGGTTGTATGGCCGTTTTCTAGTAGCATTTCACCAGATGTTTCATCTGCACTTGTGGCTGGCATCTTCAGAGGATCTGATGGTGGTCAAGCAAGTGGAGTATATACACTAGGCCTGGGCAATCATGTTCCTAAATGGTTCTAAAATACTTACAAAACTGAAGTTCTGGTGGTGAACACTAGGTGGTGCTGGTGCTTTGCTTCTACAGTGTTGCTAAAGTTCTGGTGGTGAACACTAGGTGGCGCTGGTGCTTTGCTTCTACAATGTTGCTAAAGTTCTGGTGGTGAACACTAGGTGGCGCTGGTACTTTGCTTCTACAATGTTGCTAAAGTTCTGGTGGTGAACACTAGGTGGCGCTGGTGCTTTGCTTCTACATTGTTGCTAAAGTTCTGGTGGTGAACACTAGGTGGCGCTGGTACTTTGCTTCTACAGTGTTGCTAAAGTTCTGGTGGTGAACACTAGGTGGCGCTGGTGCTTTGCTTCTACAGTGTTGCTAAAGTTTTGGTGGTGAACACTAGGTGGCGCTGGTACTTTGCTTCTACAGTGTTGCTAAAGTTCTGGTGGTGAACACTAGGTGGCGCTGGTACTTTGCTTCTACAGTGTTGCTAAAGTTCTGGTGGTGAACACTAGGTGGCGCTGGTGCTTTGCTTCTACAGTGTTGCTAAAGTTCTGGTGGTGAACACTAGGTGGCGCTGGTGCTTTGCTTCTACAGTGTTGCTAAAGTTCTGGTGGTGAACACTAGGTGGCGCTGGTGCTTTGCTTCGACAGTGTTGCTAAAGTTCTGGTGGTGAACACTAGGTGGCGCTGGTGCTTTGCTTCTACAGTGTTGCTAAAGTTCTGGTGGTGAACACTAGGTGGCGCTGGTGCTTTGCTTCTACAGTGTTGCTAAAGTTCTGGTGGTGAACACTAGGTGGCGCTGGTACTTTGCTTCTACAGTGTTGCTAAAGTTCTGGTGGTGAACACTAGGTGGCACTGGTGCTTTGCTTCGACAGTGTTGCTAAAGTTCTGGTGGTGAACATAGGTGGCGCTGGTGCTTTGCTTCGACAGTGTTGCTAAAGTTCTGGTGGTGAACACTAGGTGGCGCTGGTGCTTTGCTTCTACAGTGTTGCTAAAGTTCTGGTGGTGAACACTAGGTGGCGCTGGTACTTTGCTTCTACAGTGTTGCTAAAGTTCTGGTGGTGAACACTAGGTGGCGCTGGTGCTTTGCTTCTACAGTGTTGCTAAAGTTCTGGTGGTGAACACTAGGTGGCACTGGTACTTTGCTTCTACAGTGTTGCTAAAGTTCTGGTGAACACTAGGTGAACACTGTTGCTAGGTAGTGAACACTAGGTGGCGCTGGTACTTTGCTTTGTTTGCTAAAGTTCTGGTGGTGACAGTGTTGCTAAATGTTGCTAAAGTTCTGTGGTGAACACTAGGTGGCGCTGGTGCACTGCTAAAGGGTGGTGAACACTAGGTGGCGCTGGTACTTTGCTTCTACAGTGTTGCTAAAGTTCTGGTGGTGAACACTAGGTGGCGCTGGTGCTTTGCTTCTACAGTGTTGCTAAAGTTCTGGTGGTGAACACTAGGTGGCGCTGGTGCTTTGCTTCTACCGTTGCTTCTTGGTGGTGAACAGTGTTGCTAATGTTCTGGTGGTGAACACTAGGTGGCGCTGGTACTTTGCTTCTACAGTGTTGCTAAAGTTCTGGTGGTGAACACTAGGTGGCGCTGGTACTTTGCTTCTACAATGTTGCTAAAGTTCTGGTGGTGAATATTTCAGAACTCTAACATAACTTTCAAAACTTAATTATTATTTCATTATTGGCGATATATAATGACAGAACCAATTAGGAACTGCCACTTATAACAACATTTTCCCAGTTATCATTCAATCTGGTTGTCATAATCTTAGTTTTTTGTTTTTAACTGAAAACCAGCTTTTGTAAGATTGTAAGGATTGTAAGGGTGGTCAATCTTGGTGACACCCAAAATTGCCATGTTTCACCACATGAGGGAGCACTCGGAAGTTCAGGAAAAAGAGGGAGTATAGAATACGTAGTGATTTAATCATTTCTAAGATTGACATAGTAATAAGGCTTAATTCTTCCTGCTTCCTGTTTGATCTACTCCCTAGAGGCAGTTGCTTCTTTGAAACAAAATTGGCAATTATTTTCTACCTATGGCAATTAAAATATGCAGCTCAATAAACCACTTAGTAAAATAGAGACAACGGATTCACATAGTGATAAGACAAGGGAAGTTAATCTAATAAAAACAACACAGAAACAATAAAATACACCCCGGAAAACTCACAACAACCCAATAAAATAAACCCATTGGTTGTGTCTAAATTCTAGTCCTTGCGGAATGGAGGGAAAATAGAGAAATCCACACCCCTGGGGTCGTACATAGATATCAAGTCCCAGATTAAATGTGATGAAACTTCAGACCAGTGGTTCCCAAACTTTTTTGGCCTACCGCCCCCTTTCCAGAAAAAATGTTACTCACCGCCCCCCTAGAAATTATTTTTAAATTTTTTAATAGCAATTAAACAGAAAGATATATGTATTAGTGTTTCTACCTTTTTCGTAAAATTAAATGTTTCAATGTGTTTTAGTTTAAATTTTAATGTTATTTTAATTGCATGTTGTTTTTATGGCATTGAAAAAAGAAAGGGCCGGCATTGGACAAGCGACGCCCGCCTTGAAAAGTGCCTCCCGCTCGCCCCGCCCCGGGTCCAGCTAGGTGCGCTTGCGAGGACGTCCCCATTGGAAGAAAGAGGCAATACATAGGACTGTGCCGTGGGCGGGGTTGACGAGAAGAAGGAGGCGCACACTGCGGTTTCCATGGCAATGCCTGCCCGGGGATCGTGTGCTTGTGACTGTGTCCCTGCGAGTTGGAATCCCCGGGCAGGCATTGCCGTGGAAACCGCAGCACGCGCCTCCTTCCTCTCGTCAACCCCGCCCACGGCGCAGTCCTGTGTATCGCCTCTTTCTTCCAACGGGGACGTCCTCGCAAGTGCACGACCCTGCAAGTGGCAAGCAAGCCTGGCTCCCCAAATTCTCCTGAGCCTCCCAGCGCCCCCTTGGATCGCCTCACCACCCACCAGGGGGCGGTACCGCCCACTTTGGGAACCACTGGTCTAGAACAGTGTTTCCCAACCAGTGTGTCGTGGCACACTAGTGTGCCATGAGCAATCATCAGGTGTGCCATGGGAAATTGGAACTTCCAATCTCCTTTCTTCGCCCTCCTGCTGAACATTTTTTTCTTCTCCACTCGGGCTCCCTTCTTCCCAGCCTTGCGCTGCTTGCTTTGCCTCGCTTTGCTCATGCTGCCGCTTCTGCGGGAGGGGGAATGGAGGGAGACGTGACCCCGTGTGGGCAATACTGCGCAGACTCACCCCACGTCTTCCTCCGTCCCCTCCACAGTGCTCTCTGGATATAGGTGAACTACAACTCCAAAACTCAGGGTCAATGCCCACCAAACTCTTATAGTATTTTCTCTTGGTTATGGTAGTTCTGTGAGGGAAGTTTGATTCCATTCCATCATTGCTGGAGTTCAGAATGCTCTTTGATTGCGGGTGAACTATAACTCCCAGCTGTTGAGCAAGACCTTCGTGTGTGTCTTTCTGCCATTCCTGCCAGGATATCTATGTTGTGTTCATCGAAACAGGCCCAGGTTTCACACTGAGTGTATAAATACATTTAAAAACATATTAACTATATGTATTACTGTGATAGTGTGTCATTTTGTGTCATTTTGGTTGGTGGTGTGCCCCAGGATTTTGTAAATGTAAAAAGTGTGCCGCGGCTCAAAAAAGGTTGGGAAACACTGGTCTAGAATATTGTGGGGTGTTGCCTAGCTACTACTGACATTGTGACAATTTAAGACCAGGGGGCTAACCAGTGTTGAAGTGGAATCAGATGGTCTCAGGGGTTTGGTATAGTCTGGTCTGTTCACTCACTCTCTGTAACATCAGTCCAATGGATTAGAAAGAAAAGGATCTTGCTGCCTTAATTTTGAACTGACTCCTGGCTAGTAAACTGAAGCTATAGGACAGGGCTGTCCAACTTTTACCGGCCCAGGGGCCTGAATTCCGGTCACTGATGACCTGGGGGGCCGTAGGGTCTGCCCCCGCCCCTGGCTCCGCCCCTCCCCTCCCCACCCCCAGCTCCACCCTCTCCCCAGCCCCCTTATTTTAATTTAATATTAAATATATTTAATTCCATCCTCCCCTCTCCCCTTATTTTTATTTAATATTAAATATATTTAATTCCATCCTCCCCTCTCCCCTTATTTTAATGTATCCCATCTCCCCTCATTTCATCTTTAAATATATTTAATTTTATATTTAATACATGAGGGGAGATGGGGGGAAATGATGAGGAGCCCCCTGAGGAGCCCCCTGCTTCGTCCTACCTTTTCCAAACACGCAGAATCCAGGAGTACCCGGACGACGAGAGAGGCGATGACCGACTGAGTCGAAGAAGGTCCTAATCGCGTCTGTGGGCCTCAGCGATCCAATAGTAGAGTAGCCGAAGAGTATCGCGAGAATACGCAATCCACATGGGATTTCGCTGTCAACGCAGGCGTGATCTCGCGTTGACAGCGAAATCCCGTGTGGATTGCGTATTCTCACGATACTTGCTCCAAACCCGGAAATAGGTATTTTTTTTA
Source organism: Anolis apletophallus (assembly GCA_030556195.1). Classification (NCBI taxonomy): domain Eukaryota; kingdom Metazoa; phylum Chordata; class Lepidosauria; order Squamata; family Anolidae; genus Anolis; species Anolis apletophallus. The sequence goes on from JARBWK010000012.1 coordinate 13,197,844, forward strand.
AAAAAAATATTATTTACTTTGTTTTTCAATTCAATTTATTTTTTATTAAAAAGCTTAGGGGGCCGTAGGGAAGGGGCTGGGGGGCCTTATATGGCCCCCGGGCCGCCAGTTGCTATAGGAGATAAGACTGTATATATAATTCCCTTTGGCACCTCTCCCCTACTTTTGCTCATGTGTTTAAAATACTACAGTATGTAGTCAGTTGCAAAATTATGGTGTGGCTGCCCTGAAATGAAACCAATTGAGTTTCTGAATGTGCTAATGCCACAAGTTCTAACCACAAGACAGAAAGATCCCTGCTTCCTGGATTCCCTGCAATGTCGAAACTGCCATGTAGAAAACATGAGTTTCTGGTGAGAGTGGGACATGTTCCAAGTTACCCAGTGATGTTCTTATGAACTTTGTTTGCATTTCAGTCAATACCCTGAACAGCCAAGCCTACCAGCCATAAATTAACAAAGTAGATTAAATTTTGATTAAATATGGCAGGGTCATGAAGCCGCCACTAAGGCAAAGTACAGTGTTGTCTTGGCAATTTGCGATATCGACGGCTCATTTGTCTTAGCAATTAGACTGCACAGACATTGGGTCAGGGGAGACAGAAGAGGAAAAGATGGGCAGGTAGTTCAGGTCTAGCCAATCCTCACGATTGTCCCAGGAAATGTGTCCCTTGGAAACCTTTCCCACTGCCCCCAAATAGATAGGTTCACATGCAATTTGGGAGGCCAACTGGTGGCACAAATGTATTGTCAAAGGCTTTCATGGCCGGAATCACTGGGTTGTTGTAGGTTTTTCAGGTTGTATAGCCATGTTGTAGAACAGGGCTGTCCAACTTCTACCGGACCGGGGGCCTGAATTCCGGTCACTGATCACCTGGGGGGCCTAAGGGTCTGTCCCTGCTCCGGCTCCGCCCCCACCCTGGCTCCGCCCCTGCCGACTCCGGCCCTGCAGCCGCCTTCAAGGCCCTCTTCGGCAGCGGCCTCCTCCTCGCCACCTCCACTGCTCTGTGCCACAGAGGATCCCTTCCTCGCCAGGCTGGGCGCCAAAGCATGGCGCCCAGTCTGGCAAGGCAGGAGCGAGGAACAGGGGAGGGGCAAGTGGGAAGCCACAGCCTCTGAGGCCCTCTTCGGCAGCGGCCTCCTCCTCGCCACCTCCACTGCTCTGTGCCACAGAGGGTCCCTCCGTGCCTCAGAACAGCAGAGGGGCAAGGGGAAAGCTGCCGCCCCCAAGGCCTCTTTGGCAGTGGCCTCCTCCTTGCCACTTCCATTGCTCTGTGCCACAGAGGGTCCCTCCGTGCCTCAGAACAGCAGAGGGGCAAGGGGAAAGCTGCCACACCAAGGCCTCTTTGGCAGCGGCCTCCTCCTTGCCACCTCCACTGCTCCGTGCCGCAGAGGGTCCCTCCATCCCTCACAGCACAGGGCTCTTCGGCAGCGGCCTCTTTCTCGCTACATCTGCTGCTCTGTGCCACGGAGGGTCCCTTCCTCGCCAGGCTGGGCACCCAAGCCTAGTGTCCAGTCTGGCAAGGAACGAGCGTGGAGGGGCAAAGGGCTGAGGTGGGAAGCCCTTTTTGGTAGTGGCCTCCTCCTCCTCTTCGCCACCTCTGCTGCTCCCCGCCATGGAGGGTCCCATCCTCACCAGGCTGGGTGCCCAAGGGTACCCAGCCTGGCAAGGAAAGGAACGGGGAGCAGCTATACAATGTTCCCTTGCTGCTCCCCACGATATAGCGAGCCTGCAATAAGCGAACCACGAAATAGCAAGGGAACCACGAAGTAGCGAGGGAACACTGTAGTTCTAATGTTTATTTCTATTTAATTTTTTTATGTTTTTATGTTTTTATTTATTTATTTATTAAGTTCGATTTAGTATACCGCTCACTCCGGAGCTCAGAGCGGTTTACAAGGAAGCATAGACACAGTGAATATGATAAAACAAGTTAGGCAGATTAAAACACATTAAACATCAAAACATTAAAACAGTTAAAACAAGATTAGGCAATGGCCCTCAACGAAGGCTAGAGCGGCATGAAGAACATCTGGGAACCATAGGCGATCTGGCGCACAATAGGATTGAGCTAAGGGACGAACGCCTTCCTGAAGAGCCAGGTCTTCACCGCCTTACGGAAGGGCAAAAGGACACGGATGGCCCGGATCTCCTCCGGGAGGCCGTTCCAAAGACTTGGGGCAGCTACAGAGAATGCCCTCCACCGTGTGGTGGTCAATCTGCAGGTTCCGAGGGAAGGCACCTCTAAGAGGTTGAGCTCCTCAGAGCGCAGTGATCTCGCAGGCACATAAGGGGTAAGTCGCTCCCTCAAGTACACTGGCCCCAAACCATAAATGGCCTTAAAAGTTAGAACTAACACCTTGAAGAGGACCCGGAATTCAATCGGGAGCCAGTGCAGCTCGTGCAAGAGTGGAGTCGCGCGGTCGGATCTTGAAGCTCCCATAAGGAGACGCGCTGCGGCATGCTGCACTAGCTTAAGCTTCCGGATCATCGACAGGGGAAGGCCAATGTAAAGTGCATTACAGTAGTCGAGCCTAGAGATGACCGTGGCTTGGATCACTGTGGCTAGGTCGTGTTGGGAGAGGTAGGGAGCCAAGCGCTTAGCCATCCGTGGGTGGTAAAATGCTGTCCTGCAGGTGCAGCCGATCTGCTCCTCCATGGACAGCTGGGCGTCCAGCCGGACCCCCAGGCTTTTCACCGATGGCTGAGGGCAGAGGGCCACACCATCGAACGTTGGCAGCTGGGTCGCTACCCCCCCCGGACGGCCCAGCCACAAGATCTCCGTCTTCGCCGGGTTCACCTTCAACTTACTGGCTTGCAGCCATCCAGTAACGGCTTCAAGGCAAAGATGGAAATTATCGGGGACAGAGACTGCCCCGGGGTCCAACCTCAGAATGAGCTGGGTATCATCAGCGTACTGATGACACTCCAGCCCAAAACTCCGTACCAGTTGGGCGAGTGGTCGCATATAGATGTTAAATAACAGCGGGGAAAGGATGGCCCCCTGAGGGACCCCGCAGCTCAGCGGGGAACCTCCGGAGACCACCCCTCCCCACTTCACTCGCTGCTGACGGCGTTGGAGGAAGGAGGACAGCCAGTTGAGGGCTGTCCCCCTCACCCCCGCTACCGCCAGGAGGTGTATCAAAAGTTGGTAATCGACGGTATCAAACGCTGCCGTGAGGTCCAATAACACGAGCAGCGCCGATCCACCTCGATCCAAGTGGCAATGGAGTAGGTCTGTGATGGAGACCAGGACAGTCTCCGTCCCATGGCCTGAACGGAAGCCGGACTGGAAGGGGTCTAGCCAGGTTGCATCATCCAGGAACGTCTGCAGCTGGTCCATTGCTGCCCTCTCAATCACCTTGCCCAGGTACGGAAGATTCGACACTGGGCGGTAATTGGAGGGAGCCGCAGGGTCTAGCCCGGGCTTCTTCAGCAATGGACTGACCACTGCCTCTTTTAGCTCCTCTGGAAACGCCCCTTGCTCAAGGGAGCAGTTGACTATCTTCAACAGAGGGCCTCGTAGCCCCTCCACACAAGCTCGAATCAGTATATATATTTAAAAGGATATTGTATTGTTTCTATTGTTAACTGCGTTGGGTCTCTTTTTAGAGAGAGAAAGCAAGTTAGAAATAACAACCATAACAATCTACTACTACTTAAGTATCCTCGTCTATTCCTCTGATCGCTCATTCCAGCCACTATGTTAGCCTTTCAAGGTAGGTTTTTGCTGTAAAGACCTCGCCTGCCAATATCTCAGTGGCTTTCCAAATGCTGAATGACACCATCTGGTCAGCCCATTTCTCAGAACAGGTGCCCCCTCAAGTGGTGGAAGGTGTGTTTTTCTCTTCACAGTTCAAAAGAGATTTTGACAAGCTAGAACAGTGGTTCTCAACCTTCCTAATGCCGTGACCCCTTAATACAGTTCCTCACGTTGTAGTGACCCCCCAATCATATAATTATTTCCATGCTACTTCACAACTGTGATTTTGCTATTGTTATGAAGCGTCATGTCAATATATCTGATATGCAGGATGTGTTTTCATTCACTGGACCAAATTTGGCACATATACCCAATATGCCCAGATTTGAATACTGGTGGGACTGGAGGGAGAGATTGTCATTTGGGAGTTGTAGTTCCTGGGATGTATAGTTCACCTACAATCAAAGAGCATTCTGAACCCCACCGATGGAGGAATTGAACCAAACTTGGGACACAGAATTGCAATGACCAACAGAAAATATTGGAAGGGTTTGGTGGGCATTGACCTTAAGTTTTGGAGTTGTAATTCACCTACATCCCAAGGGCACTGTCAACTCAAAACAATGATGGATCTGGACTAAACTTGGCACGAATATCAACACGCCCAAATGTGAACACTGGTGGAGTTCGGGGAAAATAGACTTGACATTTGGGAGTGGTCGTTTCTGGGATTTATAATTCACCTACAATCAAAGAGCCTTTTGAACTCCACCAAAGATAGAATTGGGCCAAACTTCCCACACACACACACACACACACAGACACAGACACACACACACACACACACACACACCATGATAGACAGAAAATGCTGTGTTTTGTGATGATCTTTGGTGACCCCTCTGACACCCCCTCGTGACCCCTCCAGGGGTCCAGACCCCCAGGTTGAGAAACACTGTGCTAGAAGGTGTCCAGAGGAGGACAACTACAATGATCTGGAGACCATGCCCTGTGAGGAGCATCTTAAAGAACTGGGTATCTCCTCTGATGATGATTTTGGCCTTCAACTCTCATTAGTCCTTTGATCCCACTGAGGGTGAACAGTCAAGGGCCCCCTGCATTCAAGTTGATCTGACTTGCAGCAGGGAGTTCTGCAGTTCCTGGATGTTCCCATTGGACGCATTATTGCTGGGAGTGTGGCTACAGCAGCAGTTCAACCAAAGAACCTCTCTTTCCTTGCTTCTTCCCCCGACACTAACATTACAATAAATCCCCAATAAAAGAAACACCAGATTGCAACTTTTTCCTCTCCGTAGTGTTACATTGTGCCCTTTACTGCAGTGATTTTCAACCTTTTTTGAGCCGCGGCACACTTTTTACATTTACAAAATCCTGGGGCACCCCACCAACCAAAATGACACAAAATGACACTCTATCACAGTAATACATATAGCTAATATGTTTTTAAATGTATTTATACACTCAGTGTGAAACCTGGACCTGTTTCGATGAACACAACATAGATATCCTGGCAGGAATGGCAGAAAGACACACACAAAGGTCTTGCTCAACAGCTGGGAGTTATAGTTCTCCCGCAATCAAAGAGCATCCTGAACTCCACCAATGATGGAATGGAATCAAACTTCCCACACAGAACTCCCATAACCAAGAGAAAATACTATAAGAGTTTGGTGGGCATTGACCTTGAGTTTTGGAGTTGTAGTTCACTTATATCCAGAGAGCACTGTGGACTCAAGCAATGTTGGATAAGGATCAAACTTGGCATGAATACTCAATATGCCCAAATGTGAACACAAATGGAGTTTGGGAAAAATAGACCTTGACATTTGGGAGTTACAGTTGCTGGGATTTATAGTTAACACACAACCAAAGAGCATCCTGAACTCTTGCAACAATGGAATTGAACCAAACTTGGCATATTGAACTCTCAATTTCCCACGGCACACCTGATGATCGCTCACGGCACACTAGTGTGCCACGGCACACTGGTTGAGAAACACTGTACTACATTACAATATAATTATATTATAATGTCAATTTAATTATCATTGACATTATACTATAATATAACATTCTATATTATTATTATTATTATTATAATAAAATGATAAATTTATACACTCACTTAGTGTGAAACCTGGGCCTGTTTCGATGAACACAAAATACATATCCTGGCAGGAATGGTAGAAAGACACACGAAGCTCTTGCTCAACAGCTGTCAGTCTCTCTCTGTTTTTAGTTTTTATCGCAGTCAAGCTTGAAAAGCTCATCTCACACAGATATGTGGTTGAAAAGCTCACCGTCTTTTCTTTTTTCTTTTGTCCACCACTGACATTAGGGCCCTCATCTGTGTCATAATTTTGTCCAGGGCCCTGTTCGGCATTTGCATTTTCCCTCCTCAAAAACTTCTCCATCACTGTCACTCGCTTGTCTTGCTGTGATCCCAAATTGAGGCGCAGCTGCAGCACTAACTCTAACTTTGTTTACTTAGCGAATCCAAGATGGCACGACCATAGCACTCTTGCGTCACTTCTTAGGTGACGCGAGAGTGCTATGGTTCCATTTCTTAAAGGGACTGATGCGCCTTATAGTTTATATATAAATGAAGTTCGAAAATAATTTCCATGGCACACCTGATGATCTCTCATGGCACACTAGTGTTCTGCAGCACACTGGTTGAAAATCACTGTCTCCAACCCTCTCCAAGCATGAATCTTTCCCTTTCCGAGACACAGCACACTGCAGGCTTGCCTGGAATGCCCATACAGCATCCCGGGGAGGCTGAACCGGTGTCCCTTTGAACTGTGGATACTGAGACCCATCGGGCCCCAGTATCCACAGTATAACAGATCGCCTCAATTTTGGTGCCATATTTTTCCTAGATTAATTATAACACTAACTGCTATCTTGCTTTTGTTCATTGGGCCTCTCTGCCCCGGGAATAACCTATTTTTTATCATAAAGATATAAAGTTTAAAGGGAAACCAGTTGATTGTCATCCATGGCTCCCTGCTGCATCAACCGATCCTGCCACTGCCTTGTGGACATCCAGAAGCCTGTGACCTAGAGAGCCTGCTGTGGTCAGCCCGTAGGACCCCTGGGAAGCAAGCAGGCCACTCTGGCTCCATGGCCAGGCGGGATTTGTAGTTTTCCCCTTCCAAATGAACAGACCTCTGTTCCCGCATCTGGAACAAACTCCAGTGTGGATTACATGAACTCACCTTCATGACATCTAGCAGGGCACAGATACACATTCCTGCTGCAAAGATGAATCAATGCCTTATTTATTCAAAGTGGTATACATTAGGCATGAGGAAAATGAAACGGAAATTAAAAGGATTCGTAAGAGATTCGTATGTAATGGGACTTTTGAGCTTTTACGGATCGCTGCCGCGAACCCGGAAGTAGACTTCCTTTTACAGTCCTTGAGGCCAACAATCTGCGTTATGATCGTAATAAATTCTTAATTCTTAATTAATTAATTATTGTACTACGTACTCACTTCTCCCTGTCTTCTCCCCTCATTTCCTTCTCGCCTTCATTCAGCTTCTTTTTCCCGCATTTCTATGGGGAACTGGAAGTGACGCTGCTGCTAGGTAGGCAATGCATTCTGGAAAGTGTAGTCCTCCACGCCCCCCTCCTTCTCTTCCCCGTTGCTCTGCTGCCATGCCCCATCGCAGGGGCCAGCTGCACACACACGTGCGCGCTTCTCCTCCTCTCTCTCCCTGCGCTCTCTCAGATGCTTCTCTTCCCTGTTGCTCTGCTGCCATGCCCCATCGCAGGGGCCTGCTTCACACACACACACGCACACTCGCGCTTCTCCTCCTCTCTCTCCCTGCGCTCTCTCAGATTCTTCTCTTCCCTGTTGCTCTGCTGCCATGCCCCATCGCAGGGGCCAGCTTCACACACACATGCGCTTCTCCTCCTCTCTCTCCCTGCGCTCTCAGATGCTTCTCTTCCCGTTGCTCTGCTGCCATGCCCCATCGCAGGGGCCAACTTCAGCCCTCCAGGTACGTGTTTTGGACTTCAACTCCCATCATTCCTCACAGCCTCAGGCCTCTTCCTTTCCTCTCAGCCTGGGCAAACTTGGGCCCTCGCTCCTCAGGATCGGGGTGAGAGAGAGGCAGCGAGGAGCGGGGGCGTCCCTCCTCCTTTTTTTGCTGCTTCCAAGAATAGAATACCCCCTCCCTCCCTTCCTCCTTCCCTCCCTCCTTCCTATTTGGAGAGTCCCATCTAGAATTCAGTGTGGTTTATTCAAGTTTTGTTTACAACTCCAGAAATCCCAGCCAATTTACCAGCTGTTAGATTTCTGGGAGTTGTAGGCCAAAACTATCTGGAATGCGCATGCTCTGGCATACGAATTACTAACGATTTCGTTAGTACTTGTTACATTTAGAAATTTTTGGAAAATTTTTTGTAAGTCTTTCTTTTACAAATCAAAAAAAATCCCCCCCCCCCCATTTGATTTTAGAATCGCCATTTTTGGGTTCTAAAACATGCCTAGTATACATAACAAATGTAGCCTCCTGCATGGAGGATTTATTTAGAAGCAAAAAGAAATGAGGATTATAAGAACCGTGCTAATACGGATGCCAAAGGTTCCTTCCACTGAGTAGATAACCAGGGGACCGTGTCTACCTGAGCTGAGTAAACACACTGGAACAGTATAGAAATAAACAATATATTGCAAAAGTGCTGGTTATATCACATATATCATATGCATCAAGGTATAATGTAGGATACATAAATGAATGAGTGGATACAAACAACAACACATGAGGCACACTAATACAGCAGGTTCCTACCCTAAATGTGAAGTCCAGATCCACAATATTCATGTACTCATATAATGATGGTCTGATAGAGTTCAATGTAGACCAAAATTCAATAAGGAACTGGAACTGAAGACACAATCAATGATGGAGAAATCCACATAAGGTAAGGACCCAAGTTTGTAAATCCACAATGGGAAGAAGTGGCCAAAAGATTGCCGCAAAGCCAAGCCGCTCCGTGGAATGCAAACGGAGGCGGTAGCAGATGCTGGGGCGAAAAGCCTGGTCATTAGGCATTATGCACCTTTATGTATGAGCCTCTGTATCCAGAAATTGTATGCCTGCTGCCTCAAAGTGTATTTTACACAGGATTTCTTTAATTACCACTTGGCCTTGAACAGGGGCGGTCCTACAAGATAGGCCAAGTAGGCGGCCGCCTAGGGCGCCCTCTGGGAAGGGGGCGCCATCCTGGCCATCCTGGCCCTGCCGATGTTCCTCAGGCAGCGCCGCAGCTGCCTGCTGTTGGGCCCCGGCCTTGTGTTCAGCGCCGCTTCTGGGCATGCGCAGAGGTTTTCGCGCAGGTGCAGTTGTTCCAGAGCTGAAATTGAGCACAGGAGCAAGTGCACATCCGCGAAAAACCTCCGCGCGCATGCCCAGTAGCTCCCTTGCGCAGAAGCCTGTAAGCAAAGCACTCCCTATTGGGCAGGCAGGGAGTGCTTCCCTTCTCCTTTTGTCTCCGCCGCACGCACGTTTGCGGGGAAGGAGAAAAGAATCCGTGAAGGAAGTGTAAGTGAAGGAATGAATTAAGGGCTTTCCTCCTCCTCCTCTGTGACCTCTTCTCTCCCTCCTTCCTTTCTTCGGCTCTATTTCTGTCTAGACCTGAGGGCCCTGAGGCTATGAGGAGTTGGGGGAGTTGGAGGCCAAAACACTTAGAAGGAGGGAGGGAGGGCCCAAGTTTGCCCAGGCCGCTGCCTGTATTCGACCTCATTTGAACATTTTGGCTGTTTTTCTATTTACATTTACATTGGGATCCTAATTTTGGACTTATGGGAGACTCCTTTGAATTATGAGACGGGTGGTAGGTAATATATTCTGATTTTGATGCATTTACATTGCATTTCTTGTTGATTATTATACAGTTCTGCTTAATATTGTCATACAATATAATACAAATATAATATAACAATAGAATAATGATATATTTTATATTACATGTAATATTACAAACAATATTGCAGTATAGTGGTATTGTACAAAATAGTAATATATAATATTTTATTTTACTTTATTTTGGGTTATTTGAGTTTTATAGGAGTAATGAAAATATTTAGTAGAGGATAATTTCATTTAAATAAATAATTTTATTTATTATTTTATAATAATAATATACCGTAATAGAATGTTATATTGTATTATACTGTCAATATAATATAAGATAATGAGATTGTCATGTAGTAGAATATAATGTTGATATAATATAGTATGAGTATGGTAGACTATATTGTATAGACAATGATACAAGATAATACTACTAATGGTATTGTGATATTATAATTGTAAATTTGTTTTACATGGGGGGCCACCAAAATAATGTTCGCCTACCATTTAAAATTACCTCAGACCGCCCCTGGCCTTGAAAAAGATCATTTATGGTTGAAACGAGATGTGGGATTCCTTGGGTAATCTCTCCCTCGTCGGCCTTTGTGTAGTGGTATTCATTTTTCCAGCTGCGACTGTCTCCCGTTGGATTTCCTGGAGCAGCTCGCCACTTGGCAGCGGCTTTTCACCCCAGCATCTGCTACCGCCTCCGTTTGCATTCCACGGAGCGGCTTGGCTTTGCGGCGATCTTTTGGCCACTTCTTCCCATTGTGGATTTACAAACTTGGGTCCTTACCTTATGTGGATTTCTCCATCATTGATTGTGTCTTCAGTTCCAGTTCCTTATTGAATTTTGGTTTACATTGAACTCTACCAGACCATCGTTATATGAGTACATGAATATTGCGGATCTGGACTTCACATTTAGGAAAGGTTCTTTCCACACAGCTGTATAAAATCCAACATTACCTGCTTTGAACTGGGTTATGTGGACTCAGATAACCCAGTTCAAAGCAGATATTATGGTATTTTCTGCCTTGATATTCTGGATTATATTGCGGTGTGGAAGGGCCCAAAGATGTCATATAGCAGCGTTTCTCAACCTGGGGGTCGGGACCCCTGGAGGGGTCGCGAGAGAGTGTCAGTGGGGTCACCAAAGACAATCAGAAAACACAGTATTTTCTGTTGGTCATGGGGGGTTCTGTGTGGGAGGTTTGGCCCAATTCTATCATTGACGGGGTTCAGAATGCTTCTATGATTGTAGGTGAACTATAAATCCCAGCAACTACAACTCCCAAATGTCAAGGTCTGCTTTCTGCAAACTCCACCAGTGTTCACATTTGGGCATATTGAGTATTTGTGCCAAGTTGGGTCCAGATCCATCACGGTTTGAGTCCACAGTGCTCTTTAGATGCAGGTGAACTACAACTCCAAAACTCAAAGTCAATGCCCACCAAACCCTTCCAGTATTTTCTGTTGGACATGGGGGAGTTCTGTGTACCAAGTTTGGTTCAATTCTACGGTTGGTGGAGTTCAGAATGTTCTTTGATTGTAGGTGAACTATAAATCCCAGCAACTAAAACTCCCAAAATGGCAAAAACCAATCCCTACCAACCCCACCAGTATTCAAATTTGGGCATGTTGGGTATTTGTGCCAAATTTGGTCCAGTGAATGAAAATGCATCCTGCATATCAGATATTTACATTACAATTCACAACACTGTCAAAATAATAATAATAATAATAATAATAATAATAAACTTTATTTATACCCCGCTACCATCTCCCCAAAGGGGACTCGGGGCAGCTTACATGAGGCAAAACATACAGTTCTGAAGTAGCAATAAAAATAATTTTATGGTTGGGGTCACGACAACATGAGGAACTCTATCAAGGGGTCACGGCATTAGGAAGGTTGAGAAACACTGTCATATACAAAGAATATAATATGGCTGAATAATTATTTTAATCTCAAATTTTCCAGTAGGTGGCAGTCTTAAGTTATTTACAAAACTGCTAGTAAGAAAACTATTCATTCCGGCTACATGCTTTTATGGGCACAGATTACTAATAAATAATAATACAACTCTATGTGTATACCGCCCTATCTCCCCTAGGGGACTCAGAGCGGTTTCCACATGTGCAAAATAATGCAAAAACATACTGTACAATATAAAACAGAAGCATAGACATAAACTGTTAACACAACATATACAGTACATTCAATTTAAAACCAGTTCCGCTCTCTTCTTCATGCTAGTTAAGCTTTCAGGTGCATAGGCAGAGGCGGCCCCAGCGATTCCGCGATGTAAGCGGCCGTGAGCGCCACCGGCTGGGCGGGGCGTCACCAGCTGGGAGGGGCGTCGCGGCACCACCTCGCTTCGCGCCCCTGCCCTACCTGCCCGGTGCCGCCGCCAAGCCATTTCTGCCATGCCCAGCGCCTGTAGTTTCTTCTGGGCATGCAGGTGCGCTCGGCGCAGTGGCGCATGCGCGGACGTTCGCATGCGCAGAAACGTACTGCTTTGGGAGGCTGCAGCACGCCCCCGCACAGACATTTCTGCGCATGCCCAGAAGCGAAGCAGCGGCGGGCGGGCGGGCGAAGCAGCGCGTAGTGGTGGAAGCGAGCGGCGTGGCGGCGGAAGCAGCGGCGGCGCGGGTGAAGCAGCGGCGGTGGCGGGCGGAAGCAGCGGTGGCGGCGTGAGCGGGCGGTAGCGGTGGCGGAAGCAGCGGCGGGCGGCGAAGCGCGGCGGAAGCGGTGGAAGCGGCAGCGGCAGAAGCGGCGGTGGCGGCAGAAGCGGCGGCAGCGGCGGCGGCAGCATGATGCGGCGGCCGGGGGGGGCAAAATTTACTTCGCGTACTCCCCCGGAAAAGGTCAGGCCGGCCCTGTGCATAGGTTTCAATAAGGGGCCTGGGCTATTTGGAATGGTATGGGCCAAGGAAAAGGAAAAAAGGGGCTGGCTGAATACTATAGCACGGGGCTGTCCAACTGGCGGCCCGGGGGCCGTACACAGCCCCCAGCCCCTTTCCTACAGCCCCCTCATCTTTTTAATAAAAAATAAAAATAGAAAAATAAATTAAATTAAAAAAATTAAAAAAATAACCCACTGGCGAGACTAGGCCAGCCACGTGGGATTTCAATCCCAATGCGAGATCACGCCTGCGTTGATATCAAAATCCCGCGTGGCTGGCGTAGTCTCGCGAGACTCCTGTTGCCGAAATCTCGGCTACTGAAGCCCTGCGGCCCACACAGACGCGATTTGGACGCGATCTCTCCATCCTTCTTTGGCTCCTGGCTCGGTCGCGCGTCGCCTCTTTCGTGGTCTGGCTACTCCTGGATCCGTTTGGGAAGGTAGGCTGAAGCAGGGGCTCCTTTATTAATATAAATATATTTAATGGTATGTTTTGGCCTCATTATGTGTTCCATGCATGCATCCATCCCTCTTTGTTAATATAAATATATTTAATGGTATATTTTGGCCTCATTATGTGTTCCATGCATGCATCCATCCCTCTTTATCTATATATATAATTTTGGTGAGTCCGTTTAAAGTCGTATATAGACAAAGAAACTATGGCTCGCAGAGGCACCAAACTTGGCAGCCTACTGGACCATTACACTCGCTACAGACAACAGCCAAAAACGGACTTACATCCTCCCAGCACCCCAAAAACGATCCCCAAAACATTGCCACCAGCACTCCCACCCCGGCCACTTCGCTGCCAGCGCGAACGTTTAGAACGTTCGCACATGGCAGCCAGAGCGCCTCCTCCGCCTCCTCAGGAAGAGCGGCGGGGGGGGGGGGGACTGGAAGGAGGAGGAGACACCCCCTCCTTCCCAGCCCCCTCCCGCCTCCTCCCGCCCCCCCTGCCGCCCCCCGGTAAGGGAGAGTGGCAGGGGGCGTGGCAAGAGGCGGGGGCCCCCGGTAAGGAGAGTGGCAGGGGCGTGGCAAGATGCGGGGACACCCCCCCCCTCCTTCCCAGCCCCTCCCGCCTCCTCCCGCCCCCCTGCCGCTATCCGGTAGAGGGCAGGGGGCGGCAAGATGGGGGACACCCCCCCTCCTTCCCAGCCCCTCCCCTCCTCCCGCCCCCCTGCCGCCCCCCCGGTAAGGGAGAGTGGCAGGGGGGCGTGGCAAGAGGCGGGGACACCCCTCCCTCCTTCCCAGCCCTCCCGCCTCCTCCCTGCCCCCCTGCCGCCCCCCCCCGGTAAGGGAGAGGGCAGGGGCGTGGCAAGAGGCGGGGACACCCCCCCCCCTCCTTCCCTGCCCCGCCCGCCTCCTCCCCCCCCCCTGCCGCCCCCCCGGTAAGGGAGAGTGGCAGGGGGGCGTGGCAAGAGGCGGGGACACCCCTCCCCTCCTTCCCAGCCCCTCCCGCCTCCTCCCGCCCCCCCTGCCGCCCCCCCCGGTAAGGGAGTGGCAGGGGGCGTGGCAAGAGGGGACACCCCTCCCCTCCTTCCCAGCCCCTCCCGCCTCCTCCCGCCCCTGCCGCCCCGGTAAGGGAGTGGCAGGGGCGTGGCAAGAGGCGGGGACACCCCCTCCCCAGCCCTCCCCCCCTCCCGCCTCCCCCCCTGCCGCCCCGGTAAGGGAGAGTGGCAGGGGCGGCAAGAGGCGGGGACACCTCCCTCCTTCCCAGCCCCTCCCCTCCTCCCCTGCCCCTGCCGCCCCCCGGTAAGGGAGAGCAGGGCGCGGGCAAGAGGCGGGGACACCCTCCCTCCTTCCCAGCCCTCCTCCCGCCTCCTCCCCCCCTGCCCCCCGGTAAGGGGAGAGTGGCAGGGGGGCGTGGCAAGAGGCGGGGACACTCCTCCTTCCCAGCCCCTCCCTCCCCCCTCCTCCCCTGCCGCCCCCCCGGTAACGGAGAGTGGCAGGGGGGCGTGGCAAGAGGCGGGGACACCCCTCCCCTCCTTCCCAGCCCCGCCCGCCTCCGCCCGCCCCCTGCCGCCCCGGTAAGGGAGAGTGGCAGGGGGCGTGGCAAGAGGCGGGGACACCTCCCCTCCTTCCCAGCCCCCTCCGCCTCCTCCTGCCCCTGCCGCCCCGGTAAGGGAGAGTGGCAGGGGGCGTGGCAAGAGGCGGGGACACCTCCCTCCTTCCCAGCCCCTCCCGCCTCCTCCTCCCCCCTGCCGCCCCCCGGTAAGGGAGAGGGCAGGGGGCGTGGCAAGAGGCGGGGACCCCTCCCCTCCTTCCCAGCCCCTCCGCCTCCTCCCGCCCCTGCCGCCCCCCCGGTAAGGGAGAGGGGCAGGGGGGCGTAGCAAGAGGCGGGGACACCCCCCTCCCCTCCTTCCCAGCCCCTCCGCCTCCTCCCGCCCCCCTCTGCCGCCCCCGGTAAGGGAGAGTGGCAGGGGCGTGGCAAGAGGCGGGGACACCCCCCGCTCCTTCCCAGCCCCCGCCTCCTCCCGCCCCCTGCCGCCCCGGTAAGGGAGAGTGGCAGGGGGCGTGGCAAGAGGCGGGGACACCCCCTCCTTCCCAGCCCTCCCGCCTCCTCCCGCCCCCTGCCGCCCCGGTAAGGGAGAGGGCAGGGGCGTGGCAAGAGGCGGGGACACCCCTCCCTCCTTCCCAGCCCCTCCCGCCTCCTCCCTGCCCCTGCCGCCCCCCGGTAAGGGAGTGGCAGGGGCGGGGCAGAGGCGGGGACACACCCCCTCCTGCCCAGCCCCTCCGGCCTCCTCCCGCCCCCTGCCGCCCCCGGTAAGGGAGAGTGGCAGGGGGCGTGGCAAGAGGCGGGGACACCCCCCCTCCTTCCCAGCCCCTCCCGCCTCCTCCCGCCCCCCCTGCCGCCCCCCCGGTAAGGGAGAGTGGCAGGGGGGCGTGGCAAGAGGCGGGGACACCCCCCCCTCCTTCCCAGCCCCTCCCGCCTCCTCCCTGCCCCCCTGCCGCCCCGGTAAGGAGAGTGGCAGGGGCGTGGCAAGAGGCGGGGACACCCCTCCCCTCCTTCCCAGCCCCACCCCCCAACACCCGCCACCCCAACCCCCCCCCCGGTAAGGGAGAGTGGCAGGGGGCGTGGCAAGAGGCGGGGACACCCCCCCTCCTTCCCAGCCCCCCCCGCCTCCTCCCGCCCCCCCCTGCCGCCCCCGGTAAGGGAGAGTGGCAGGGGGCGTGGCAAGAGGCGGGGACACCCCTCCCCTCCTTCCCAGCCCCTCCCGCCTCCTCCCGCCCCCCCTGCCGCCCCCCCGGTAACGGAGAGTGGCAGGGGGCGTGGCAAGAGGCGGGGACACCCCCCCTCCTTCCCAGCCCCTCCCGCCTCCTCCCGCCCCCCCTGCCGCCCCCCGGTAACGGAGAGTGGCAGGGGGCGTGGCAAGAGGCGGGGACACCCCTCCCCTCCTTCCCAGCCCCTCCCGCCTCCTCCCGCCCCCCCTGCCGCCCCCCCGGTAACGGAGAGTGGCAGGGGGGCGTGGCAAGAGGCGGGGACACCCCTCCCCTCCTTCCCAGCCCCTCCCGCCTCCTCCCGCCCCCCCTGCCGCCCCCCGGTAACGGAGAGTGGCAGGGGGCGTGGCAAAAGGCGGGGACACCCTCGGATCCTGCCCTGCCCCTCCCGCCTCCTCCCGTGCCCTAAAAAACACACATTCACCCTACAAACACCCACACAACATTAAACCAAGAAGACGCACAGAAATGTACTCACAAACAACCCCAGTACCATGCATTCACACACAACACACAACACACCACAAACTTTCCTTACCTTCTTTACAGCAAACATCCGTGGAACGCTGAGCCGATGGCATGTTTCCTCTAACAAAAACCAAACTACATTTCCCTGCATCCTTTGCAACAGGACACGCCCACACCTGGGAGGAAAGGAAGAGGCCGGAGGGGAGCCTTTGCTGGCTCCTCCCCCTCCGGGCTTTTCCTTTCCCTCCCAGCGGTGGGC
This sequence comes from Anolis apletophallus, assembly GCA_030556195.1. Classification (NCBI taxonomy): domain Eukaryota; kingdom Metazoa; phylum Chordata; class Lepidosauria; order Squamata; family Anolidae; genus Anolis; species Anolis apletophallus. The sequence continues at coordinate 13,214,296 of JARBWK010000012.1, forward strand.
GTGTCCCAGTGCAAAGGATGCAGGGAAATGTAGTTTTTTTTGTTAGAGGAAACATGCCATCGGCTCAGCGTTGCACGGATGTTCCTGTAGAAGGTAAAGAAAGTTTCTGGGGAGGAAAGTATACAAGGAATGAAGGAACAGAGAAGAAAGGAACACATACACACAAAAGGGGTTAGCCACAGACACACATATATACATACACATGAATACATATATACACATCCACACACATATACACATCCACACACATATATATACACATATATACACATCCACACACATATATACATACAAACATATATACATACACACATATATACATACACATATACATATATACACATCCACACATATATACATACACACTTATACATATATACACATCTCACGCATATATACATACACACTTATACATATATATATTATCCACACGCATATATATATATATATATATATATATATATATATACACACATATATACATATATATACATCCACATATATACTGTATACATATATATACATGCACATACATACATATGTACACATCCACACACACATATATACATACACATATACACACATGCACACATACATATATACACATCGGCAGACATATATACAAACACACATATACATATATACACATCCACACACATATATACATACACACATATATACATATATACACATCCACACACATATATACATCCACATATACATATACACACATCTACACATATATACATATATACATATACATATATACATCATATATACATATCCACATCCACAAATATACATATATACACATCCATATATATTGTATACACATATATACAAATGCACACATATATATATATACACATCGACACACATATATACATACACACATATAAATATATATACACATCCACACATATATATACACATCGACACACATATATACATACACACATATACATATATACACATCCACACAAATATACATATATACACATCCACATATATATACATCTGTACACAGCCACACACATACATACATACACACATACACACACATGCACACACATATATACATATACATCAATAGACATCCACACACATATATAGCACAGCAACGCGTGCACGGGTCAGCTAGTTAATATATATATATTTAATGATATATTTTGCCCCTTATGTGTTCCATGCATCCATCTCCCTTTGTTATTAGTAATATATTTAATTGCATATTTTGTTATTAGTAGTATATTTAATTGTATATTTTGCCCCTTATGTATTCCATCCATCCATCTCCCTTTGTTATTAGTAATATATTTAATTGTATATTTTGTTATTAGTAATATATTTAATTGTATATTTTGCCCCTTATGTATTCCATCCATCCATCTCCCTTTGTTATTAGTAATATATTTAATTGTATATTTTGTTATTAGTAATATATTTAATTATATATTTTGCCCCTTATGTATTCCATCCATCCATCTCCCTTTGTTATTACGGTAGTAATATATTTAATTGTATATTTTGTTATTAGTAATATATTTAATTGTATATTTTGCCCCTTATGTATTCCATCCATCCATCTCCCTTTTTATTAGTAATATATTTAATTGTATATTTTGCCCCTTATTCTTTTATAATCATTCTGTTCCATTGTTTTATTTATTTTTTTATAATTATTAATGCAACTAGTAATTTGTGGGTGGAGCTGGGGGCAGGGAGGGGGCGGAGCTGGGGCAGGGAGGGCGGAGCCAGGGGGCGGGAGGGGAGGGGCGGGGGGGGGGTGGGAGGGGGTGGGGAGGGGCCGAGCCGGGGCTTGGCCCCCAGGTGATCAGTGACCGGAATTCCGGCCACAGGTCCGTAGAAGTTGGACAGCCCTGCCACAAAAATCGGTCTCAGCAACGGCCCTACTAGGGGACCGGAGCCACTCAGTTCTAGGGCCAATTAAAGGACTATATCGAAGATCTGGGCTGGAAGAAAAGGTGTCCTCAGATGACTGGGAACTGGGGAATGGTTGGGGTATAAGGCCAAGTCCTAACTGTTGGACTAAGGCAGTGTTTCTCAACCTTCCCAATGCCGCGACCCCTTAATACAGTTCCTCGTGTTGTGGTGACCCCCAACCATAAAATCATTTTTGTTGCTACTTCATAACTGTAATTTTGCTACTGTTATGAATCATCATGTAAAATATAGGATGTATTTTCATTCACCAGACGACATTTAGCACAACTACCCGATACTCCCAAGTCTGAATACTGGTGGGGTTGTAGGGGGTGATTTTGTCATTTCAGAGGTGTAGTTGCTGGGATGTATAGTTTACCTACAATCAAAGAGCATTCTGAAATCCACCAATGATGGAGTTGAACCAAACTTGGCACACAGAACTCCCATGACCAACAGAAAATACCGGAAGGGTTTGGTGGGCATTGACCTTGAGTTTGGGAGTTGCAGTTCACCTACATCCAGAGACTCAAACAATGATAGATCTGGATCTAACTTGGCACAAATACTGTTATGTCCAAATGTGGAGTTTGGGGAAAATATACCTTGATATTTGGGAATTGAAGTTGCTCGGATTTAAAGTTCACCTACAACCAAAGAGCTTTCCGAACTCCACCAATAATGGAATTGAACCAAACCTGGCACATAGAACTCCCATGACGAACAGAAAAAACTGTATGGGTTTGGTGGGCATTGACCTTGAGTTTTGGAGTTGTAGTTCACCTACATCCAGAGAGCATTGTGGACTCAAACAATGGTGGATCTGGACCAAACTTGGCACGAATGGTCAAGATGCCCAAAGGTGAACACTGGTGGAGTTTGCAGAAAGTAGACCTTGACATTTGGGAGTTGTAGTTTGCTGGGATTTAAAGTTCACCTACAATCATGGAGCATTTTGAACCCCACTGACGATAGAATTGGGCCAAACTTCCCACACAGAAACCCCATGACCAACAGAAAAAAAATGTGTTTTCTGATGGTCTTTGGCGACCCCTCTGACACACCCTCGCGACCCCCATGGGGGTCCCGACCCCCAGGTTGAGAAACACTGGACTAAGGGCTTGAGACATGAGACTAGTCATTCTCGACGGCCTGATGAAACCACCAAATCTTCACGTTCTTACGGAAGGAGGTGAGGGATGGGGCCAACCTTATCTCCTTGTGCTCTTGTGTTATATTGTTTAGTGTATTGATGGGCGTGGACTCATGTGAGCCACCCCGAATCCCCTTGGGGAGATGGTGGTGAGGTACAAATAAAGTTATTATTATTATTATTATTCACATCCCTATTCCGAATACAAATCTTGCAGAACATTTTGCTGCAGTGGTTTTCATGTAGAAATCTTCAGGTAGAAACCCTCTCAAGTTATACAGATTAGACCACTGTTTCCCAACCTATTTTGAGCCGCGGCACACTTTTAACATTAAAAAAAATCCAGGGACACACCACCAACCAAAATGACACAAAATGACACTCTAACACAGTAAAGAACGGCTGGGGGATGGTGGCCTGCTGGGAGCAGCTGCTGGAAGCGCCGAAGCCGGGGGAGGGGGAGGAGCCAGGCCGTGCCATGCCCCACCCCCTCCCCTGGCTTCAGCTCTCCCACAGCTTCTCCAGCCTTGAGGGGGCAGTGCCAAGCCAGCGGTGGCAGAGCCAGAACAATGCTGGCTTGGCACTGTCCCCTCAAGGCTGGAGAAGCTGTGGGAGAGCGGAAGCTGGGGGAAAGGGAGGAGCCAGGCCGTGCCGTGCCCCGCACCCTCCCCCAAGCTTCAGCTCTCCCACAGCTTCTCCAGCCTTTGGGGGGCAATGCCAAGCCAGCGGTGGCAGAGCCAGCACAATGCTGGCTTGGCACTGTCCCCTAAGGCTGGAGAAGCTGTGGAGAGCTGAAGCCTGGGGGAAAGGGCAGAGCCAGGTCGCGCCATACCCGCCTCCTCCCCCTGGCTTTCAGCTCTCCCACAGCTTCTCCAGCCTTACGGGGCAGTGCCAAGCCAGCGGTGGCAGAGCCAGCACAGTGCTGGCTTGGCACTGTCCCCTCAAGGCTGGAGAAGTTGTGGGAGAGCTGAAGCCTGGGGAGGGGGGCGGAGCCAGGCCACACCATGCCCCTCCTCCTCCCCTGGCTTCAGCTCTCCCACAGCTTCTCCAGGCTTGTGGGGCAGTGCCAAGCCAGCGGTGGCAGAGCCAGCACAATACTGGCTTGGCACTGTCCCCTCAAGGCTGGAGAAGCTGTGGGAGAGCTGAAGCCGGGGCACGGGGCGGAGCCAGGCCACACATACCCCCACCCCTCCTGGCTTCAGCTCTTCCACAGCTTCTCCAGCCTTACGGGGGGCAGTGCCAAGCCAGCGGTGGCAGAGCCAGCACAATGCTGGCTTGGCACTGCCCCCTCAAGGCTGGAGCAGCTGCTGGGAGAGCTGAAGCTGGGGGGAGGGGGCGGAGCCAGGCCCCGCCATGCCCCGCCCCTCCCCTGGCTTCAGCTCTTCCACAGCTTCTCCAGCCTTACGGGGCAGTGCCAAGCCAGCGGTGGCAGAGCCAGCACAATGCTGGCTTGGCACTGTCCCCTCAAGGCTGGAGAAGCTGTGGGAGAGCTGAAAACTGGGAGGGGCGGAGCCAGGCCACACCATGCCCCGCCCCTCCCTTGGCTTCAGCTCTCCCACAGCTTCTCCAGCCTTGAGGGGGCAGTGCCAAGCCAGCGGTGGCAGAGCCAGCACAATGCTGGCTTGGCACTGTCCCCGCAAGGCTGGAGAAGCTGTGGGAGAGGTGAAGCTGGGGGAAGGGGCGGAGCCAGGCTGCACCATGCCCCGCCCTCTCCCTGGCTTCAGCTCTCCCACAGCTTCTCCAGCCTTGCGGGGGCAGTGCCAAGCCAGCGGTGGCAGAGCCAGCACAATGCTGGCTTGGCACTGTCCCCCTCAAGGCTGGAGAAGCTGTGGGAGAGCTGAAGGCTGGGGAGGGGCGGAGCCAGGCCACACCATACCCCACCCCTCCCTGGCTTCAGCTCTCCCACAGCTTCTCCAGCCTTACGGGGCAGTGCCAAGCCAGCGGTGGCAGAGCCAGCACAATGCTGGCTTGGCCCTATCCCATCAAGGCTGGAGAAGCTGTGGGAGAGCTGAAGCCGGGGGAGGGGGCAGAGCCAGGCCCCGCCATGCCCCCCTCCCTCCCCTGGCTTCAGCTTTCTCACAGCTTCTCCAGCCTTACTGGGGCAGTGCCAAGCCAGCGGTGGCAGAGCCAGCACAATGCTGGCTTGGCACTGCCCCCTCAAGGCTGGAGAAGCTGTGGGAGAGCTGAAAACTGGGGAGGGGGCGGAGCCAGGCCCCGCCATGCCCCTCCCCCTCCCCTGGCTTCAGCTCTCCCACAGCTTCTCCAGCCTTGCGGGGCAGTGCCAAGCCAGCGGTGGCAGAGCCAGCACAATGCTGGCTTGGCAACGTCCCCTCAAGGCTGGAGAAGCTGTAGAAGAGCTGAAGCTGGGGGGAGGGGACGGAGCCAGGCAGCGCCATGCCCAGCCCCCTCCCCCCAGCTTCCTCCTCCGCGAGGCTTCAGCGAGCGAGGGGCGAGAGTCATGGCGGGAATCATGGCGGATTGGAGGCTGGCTGGGGAAACGGCCAAAGGATGCAGAGCCCTGGCCCCTTCTTATTTTTCTTCGCCGCCGCCCGGCCCTTCGTCCTCCTCTCCCAAGCAGCAGGAGTTCGGCAGGAGGAGGGAGGAGGAAGGGGGGCAGATTGCTTTTCTCGCGGCACAGCAGGAGGTCCGTCACGGCACACTTCTGTCAAAGAAACTAGAGGGGAAAGACTTGGGGGGGCGGGAGTCACTTGAATGCAAAGAGAGTCCTACATTTGAAATTAAAAATTAAGTCTTAATCTTAGCTCACAACAAAGTGCTGCGCTCCCAATTAATTTATCTTAATAATTAAATATCTGTCTGGAGGGTCTTCTCTCTTGCCGTCATTCAAGCACTGTCAGCTGTCCTGCCTTTGATCTTAGCTGTTCAAAAGGGAAGAGTCTTTCAAATAAATTACAAGACTATGAAGAGAGAGAGTTTACTCATCTGTCAAACAAGGTTTTAACTGCTCCTTGGAGACGCAAGGAGCTTGGGAGCTTTCAAGGAAAAAAGAATCCCAGTAATAGAGGCATAGGCTGATTAGATCAAATGAGCCTCTGATTTTCAGTTCTAGTGAATGACTTCCCTAGTAACCAAACCCATTTTCAGCTTTAAATAATGTAATTTAAAACATGGGCGGGAAAGTCAAGAATCAGGACAAGCTGTTTCACTGGGACAGGGGTTGGGAACCTTTTTGACTCAGAGAGCCAAGAAAGCAAAGTGTTTGGAAATTTATTTCAGTGAGAGCCATACTATCTATCTATCTATCTATCTATCTATCTATCTATCTATCTATCTATCTACTAGGCATGGTTTCGAACCCAAAAATGGCGATTCTAAAATCAAATGGGGGATTTTTTTTTGATTAGTAAAAGAAAGACTTACAAAAAAATTCCAAAAATTTCTAAAATGTAACTTAATTACTAACGAAATTCGTTAGTAGTTCGTATGCCAGCGCATGCGCATTCCAGATGGTTTTGGCCTACAACTCCCAGAAATCCTAACAGCTGGTAAATTGGCTGGGATTTCTGGGAGTTGTAGGCCAAAACTGAATAAATCACACTGAATTCTAGATGGGACTCTCCAAATAGGAAGGAGGGAGGGAGGGAGGGGGTATTCTATTCTTGGAAGCAGCAAAAGAAAAGGAGGAGGAGCCCCCTGGCTCCTCGCTGCCTCTCTCTCACCCCGATCCTGAGGAGCGAGGGCCAAGTTTGCCCAGGCTGGTCATATACCTACATCCCATGCACATGCAATAATACAGCAGTAATAACAATGGGTATAAGAAGAGTAAAAATTCAAACCGATTCTGACTGGTCCCTCCTCATGCGGTGCAAACGGGCTCTTCTCTGTGAGCCTGAAAGCCAGCGTTTTCTGCTTGGGTGCACCTAAGCAGAAAACGCTGGCTTTCCCGGCTAATAGAGAAGAGCCCGTTTGCACCGCATGAGGCAGGGACCAGTCAGAATACTGTTTGAATGTTACCTCTTGTATTGTTATTACTGCTGTATTATTGCATGTGCATGGAATGTAGGTATGACCAGTTGGATTACTTATAATATTAGGCACTTACAGTAGCATTCATTCTATTATACATTCGGTTGGTTTCTCACCCCAATACTCTTTGATGCTTTAGATCCTGGCAGGCAGGAGAGGCAGGGAAGCCTGGAAAAAATGTAAACAGAGAGGTTTATTCAGAAGTAAATCCACAAAGGAGGGCACTTCATCCAAAGTGCCCTCCTTTGCAGATTTACTTCTGAGTAATCCTCTCTGTTTACATTTTTTTCCAGGCGTCCAGCCGAAAGAAGGAGCGAGTTTAGGGCTTGCCTTGCCATAATACTTATTGGCAAGGGAGGCGGGAGAGTGGTGAGAGAGAAGGAGGGTCCCCCCCCCCTTACGACCTAATAACGACACTTAAGAAAATCCTGGCCCCTGAAGTTCTATAAAGAAAGTCCACTTCCTGGTTGGCGTTCCAGGTGCGGAAATACTCAAAAGTAGCATTTCTTACAAATTTCTTACGAATCATTTCATTTTCATAACCTTTTTCTCATGCCTACTGTCTGTCTGTCTATCTATCTATCTATCTATCTATCTATCTATCTATCTATCTATCTATCTATCTATCTATCTAGACCAGGGGTGCCCACACTTTTTCATCATGCGAGCTACTATATGAACAATCAAGTTGAAAAGATCACCTGTTGTGCATGTGAGTGTGTGCACGCACACACGCGCGCACGCTCCTACTGCAGCCTTTTGTCCGCGCAGGGCTTCTTTCTTGCCTGCCCACTAACTCGCCGCCGCGCGCACCAGGGAAGGGGATCCTTCTTGCCTGCGCGCGCGCTCTCTCTTAATGTCTTCTTTGCCTTCCTCCTTCCTGCTTTCGCGAAGCAGGAAGTCCCCATCCCGACGTGCCTCTTGTGTGCACAGCAGACCCCTCCCACGCATGCAGCAGGAGGCGCACCCGCCAGCGCTCCGGCCAGATATGGCTTCGGCGGCGGCTCGGAAGGCGCAGGGCTGGGAAGAGGGGCCGCCTGGCTGCTGCCTGGGCCGGGAAACTCAACTGAGAGAGGGACCCACGTGAGGCTGGAGCCTCCCCACTGCAGCCTCCCTCCCTCGAGGCTTCCTTACCTGGGCAGGAGAAGGAAGAGTGGAAGAGGTGCTTCCCCAAAGTGACAGATGCAGCGGGGGTGCCCTTCCTTCCTTTCGAGGGTGTCACTCAGAAAGGACACCCAAGTCGACTGCTGGAGGACCCCTCCCACTGGTGGCAGTCCATGCCCATGGGGGGGGAGAGAGAGAGGGTGGCTCTTCCTAGCCGGCTCTGAAGAGCCACTCTCTCTCTCTCTCTCTCTCCCTTATGGGCCCTCACCGCCTTTCTCCTTCGAGGGCGAGGGAGGGCGAGGCGGAGAAAAGTGGCGAGGGCACAAGCAGCCGCAAGTGGAGTCTCCATCCCCGCAGCCCCCTCCTCCTCGGGTTCAGCCCCCGGAACACGGCGGAGCCCTCCTACCGTCCCCAACCCAAGGAAAGAAAGCAGCCCCACACAGCTCGCTCGCCAGGTCTCAGCTTGGAATGGGAGTTCCGAGGGCAGCAGCAGTGTTTGCGGCGGGGCTTGCTTGGCTTTGCCCCACTTTGCCCAGCCTCCTTCGCCTCTTTCTCTCTCTCTCTCTCCCTCTCTCCTTCCAGCGCCCGCCTGCCAGCCTGCCAAAAGGATCCATAAAAGTTATCCGGATGTCTTTCTTCTCTCTCCTGGCTCTCTCTCTCTCACACACACACATTCCCTCCATCCCTCCCACAGCCTCGCATCCTATTCGTGCACGTGCCTTCACCTTGCTCCCCCCCCCCCAGCAGCAACCAATGGGCGGTCATGTCACCACACCGTGCGTGGCAAGACGAGCGCCAGGACCCGCCCACTAAAGCCTCATTTTGGCAAAAGAAGCTCCGCAAAGGCAGCGGCGGGAGCGCACGTGCGTGCGCATGGCAGGAGCACGCCATCCGGCTGGTGAGGCCCAAAGATCAACTTTTTTTTGAGCCGCAGCACATTTTTTACATTTACAGAATCCTGGGGCACACCACCAACCAAAATGACACAAAATGACACTCTAACACAGTAATACATATAGTTAATATGTTTTTAAATGTATTTATACACTCAGTGTGAAACCTGGGCCTGTTTCGATGAACACAACATAGATATCCTGGCAGGAATGGCAGAAAGACACACACTCCCCACACAGAACTCCCAGAACCAAGAGAAAATGCTATAAGAGTTTGGTGGGCATTGACCTTGGGTTTTGGAGTTGTAGTTCACCTATATCCAGAGAGCACTGTGGACTCAAACAATGTTGGGTCAGGACCAACTTGGCATGAATACTCAATATGCCCAAATGTGAACACAGATGGAGTTTGGGAAAAATGGACCTTGACATTTGGGAGTTACAGTTTCTGGGATTTATAGTTAACACAAAATCAAAGAGCATCCTGAACTCTTGCAAGAATGGAAATGAACCAAACTTGGCATATTGAACTCTCATTACCAACAGAAAATACTGAAAGGGTTTGCTTGGGAATTGACCTTGAGTTTGGAAGTTGTAGTTCACCTACACCCAGAGAGCACTGTGGATTCAAACAATGTTATGTTGTGTTGTTGTTTGTTTTCTATCCAGAATCACAATGTTGGAAGGAGGCTCGCCACTTTAAGGTCCCTAAAACAGGCATGGGAAAACTTCGACCCTCTGGGTGCTTTGGACTTCATTTCCCACCATTCCTAACAGCCTGAGGCCCTTTCCTGCTTAAATGGCTGAAGGGGGGGGGGGGAGGAAAAGGGCCTGAGGCTGCTAGGAATGGTTGTAGTTCAAAACACCTGGAAGGTCCAAGTTTGCCCATGCCAGCTTTCGACAGAGACCTCTTCCTCCCCCTTCGTGCCCTTTCTTCCCCCTCCTTACTTTTTCTTCTACACTGCCGCTTCTGCCGCCATTTTGATCCGAGGGGGCAGCGTGAGCGTGTTCAGGAGGGGAGGGAGGAAGACGTGACTCTGTGCGGGCGCTTCCTCCCTCCCTCTGAACACGCCACGCTGCCCTCAGATCAAAATGGCGCAGCGTGAGCAAAGCGAGGCAAAGCGAGCAGCGCGAGGCTGGGAAGAAGGGAGCCCGAGTGGAGAAGAAAAAGTGTTCGGCAGGAGGGGGAAGAAAGGGGATTGGAGGTTCCAATTTCCCATGGCACACCTGATGATCACTCACGGCACACTAGTGTGCCACGGCACACTGGTTGGGAAACACTGACATATAGCATTAAAAGGAGATTTTCAATATGTATGCTTTTACATGAGCAGGCCCGGACTAGGCTTTTCGGCCGCCCGAGGCCAAGACGCCCCGCGCCGCCCCCCCAGGGCGTGGAAAGCCACGCCCCCCAGGGCGCAGAAAGCCTTGCCCCCAGGGCGCTGCTGCACATGTGTGGCAGCAGCCCAGGCCGTGCGGCTTCCGTCGCCTCCTCCTCCCGTGACCGGAAGGAGGGCCCGAGGAGGTGGACGGAAGCCGCACGGCACCGCCCCACGGCTTCCCGTCCACCTCGCGCTTCCTTCGGTCGCGGGAGGAGGAGGTGGACGGAAGCCCCACGAGCAGTGCTGCACGGCTTCCGTCCACCTTCTCCTCCCGCGACCGAAAGGAAGGCGCGAGGAGGATGAAGGGAAGTCCCGCCCTCCTCCTGGCCGCCTGGGACGCCCCCTGGCAAAGGAAGGAGGCGGCCAGGAGGAGGAAGGGAAGCCCGCTGGCCAGGCATGTAGCCAGGGGGGGGCTAAGGGGGCTTCAGGCCCCCCCCCGAAATTCTCAGGGTGGCCCGCGAAAAGGCCTTACTGGTACATTATTTAAACTGTTATGTTTATTCATATCATGATCTGATCACCATGCTCATTATATCCCACACTAATGGGGTTATTGGGATAACAATACAAAAGGTTTGCTAGGGTAGACCCTCTTCCACCCAGTCTCGGCCCCCGAACCAAACTCAGCCCCCCCCCCGAATCAAAATCCTGGCTACGGCCCTGCCGCTGGCGTGCGTGCGTGCGCATGCATGCATGCCCGCCGGCGGGGCGGAGCGTCCATTCCTCCTCCACGCCGCCTCCTTCCTTTGCAAGGGGGCGGCCCAGGCGAGGAGGGCGCATTCCCTCCTCCCGGCCCCCTCAGGTATGATGACTCTCTCGGGAGAGGGCGGGGGGAAAGCGCTGCGAGGGGGCGGTTTAAAAAATGTTTTTTTAATGTTTTCGGGGGGTTGAATCCGCTGCCCCCAAAACCTGCCGCCCGAGGCCATGGCCTAGTCTGGCCTTATGGGTATTCCGGGCCTGTACATGAATAGTCCAAATAAGGAAGTAAAGCGAAAATTGAAATTGCATCCTGGTATGCAAAAAATGTGTTCTGGAGGAGCAGGGCATGTGTTCAAAGGCTTTAAATGAGCGTAATTCCAACAGGTCTAAACATGCCTGGCGAAATATTCAAAACCATATTGCATAATCTTGGGGTTTCCACTTAAAATGTCAGAACAAGACGTTAAACTGACCCTAGAGTACTCAAAGGATTTCAAAATTAAGAGACAACGCAACCAAACATTGAATAGTAATCATTCAGCAATGCAGAGGGTGCACATTATGATGGCTAATTTGGTGGATAAGCGGTAAGTATTTTTTGGTGATACGTGCTCATTTCAGAAGATATTAGGAAAGTGAAACAAAGGCATTCTTGGTTGTTTCCTTAGCTGTATATTACCATACTGCTTTGCCGTTTCAATGATGGCTTTTTAAATTAATCAAGAGTTGAGTTGGACTCCGGCTTGAATGCAGTGCCAGATGAGGTAACCGAGGCACCTGTCTGTTCGATCTTATGGGATTCCTTTCGTTTAGTTCTTCCGGATGACGTGGAGGAGGTTCCTTGGGGTCTGATCTGGCTACGGTCGTCCACGCTCTGGTCACATCCCAAATAGATTACTGCAACGCGCTCTACGTGGGGCTGCCTTTGAAGACAGTTCGGAAATTACAACTAGTCCAACTGTAGCACACCAGTTCTCGTTTGTGCCTGGAGGGCAGGGGGCAGCACCGGGGGTCCCACTCGCATTGGAGCCAGCTGATTCTGAGGAGGATTTGGAGGGGCTAGAAGAAGGGGATTTTGAGGTAGCTGGGCCTTCTTCCCCCACAGAAAGCCTGGCCTGGGATTATGGCCGAACCAGGAAGCCCAAAAATCCAGGAGATCCAACTGCAGAGAGTCCCCAGTATTCCTCTTGGCCCATGGCCTAAGTTGCATCAGTACCAGACCTTTTTTTCCCTTCTGCCCCACTCAGTTCCATAGTTTACCACACCAACCGTCCCTCCCAGTACACCTGGCCACTATTGCTTCCCTCACCCCATCTGCACAACATTTACACAGCCAAAAGTGCATGAAAGACATTTTAGCAAGCATCAAACAGCATAACAATAAAACCAGGACATTTCCCCCAGCACCACCAGAACAACACATTGGACCCCGGAAAACAGCCCACAGCAAGACACGAAGCCAAATACATTTTTCTCCCATTCAGTCCACAGAGCACCAATGCATACATTAGAAATACTTCACATAACATTGCAAAACAATAGAATAGAACATTTCTCCCAGCGCCCACACAGTCCCACACATTGTCAGAACCCTCACAACCCCATAAGCTAACCCCTGCTCAAAATAACAAACTCTCAATCCCCAGGGGATTGATGCCGTGACGGACGGGATTCAGCTGCAGGGAGTTCCACAGTTCCTTTTCCTCCATCTTGGGCTGGGTGGCACAAGAACAAAAGCCCACAAAATGGCCCCCTCTTCCTCTCTCTTTACCTCTGCCTGAGCTCCATTTTCTCCTGACACAACAATAGCCACTGCAGCAACAGCAAGCACCCATTTCCTGTAAGCAACATCAGTTTTCCCCTGAGGGCATCACCTGCCCTCGGCCACATTGTTCAAAACAATGACTCACACAGCTGCTCCAAAGGTGGGGGGCACAAGTGACCTTTTTACCCAGTCACCATGAGGAGGATTTTCACCACAGTTACCAGTTTGAGAGATCTAGTTTCTCCAAGTACACTGGCCCATTTTGCCCTTTTCTTCCTGCTGCATTTCCCTGGACCATTCCCGGACTGCTCTCCCAAGCTGATTCCAGCAAGAG